>VWYH01008138.1:0-299302 GCA_013399365.1 Pampusana beccarii | reverse complement strand
TCAGCGGGCGGCCGCCAGCCGGGCTGCCCGCACCGCGCCAAGGAGCCCCCGCCAAGGTAAGAGCCGGGGCGGGCAGCGCATTGTTCTCCTAAAGGGCGGGGGCAACGGGTGACAGGAGGCAGGGAGCGGTGGAGGGGATGCGCCGGCTGAGCGGTACACGGTGCGGGGCTCCCGCGGGGTGCGGGCTGAAGCTGCGGGGTTCCCCGCTCCGTGTATACCGCGAGGGAAACGTGCGGCCACACCCACGCGGGAGCGGCGGCGGGGGGCTGGGGGCTCCCCACCCACTCGTGGCTCTGCCCACCCGTCCCGTCCCCCGCTTGGTTCAAGTTCGGTGTCTGGAGGAGCCAGGGACTGCCAAGGAAAGCAAACCTGGGAGCTCTCAGGGGAGATTGAATTCCCCATGGAGCACGATGAAGAATTGAGTGTCACCTCTGCGATTCTGCTCTCGGCTCGGGCAATAACAAATATTTGCTCGCTTTCAGACAATGAGTGATGTTTGGGGACCGAGGAATCTGAGAAGCGTTCCCACCCTAACTTAGTCAGCCAAGCAGGAGCGGATCCACCAGCACTGTCATCTTGTCATTCCCCTTAAAGAAAGGAGCTGTGCGGCACTGGATTTAGCCACAGCACAGGGTCCATCAGGGATGTGAACAGGCACATTAGGATAGAAATGCATCCCTGCCGGACCAAGGCCCCACGGAGGAAGCCCAGGGCGCTTCCTTTGCTTTTGTTGCCCTTGTTTGCCTTCCCGGCTTGGCCTCACATCCTCCCTCTCCCTGAGAATAGTCCCTTTCCCCGTATTGTTTGTGTGCTTCCTCTCGCCTATCTTTTCCTCCACTCCTCTTTAGCCGCAAGTCGTCTGCAGACATGATACCCTGACATGCATCTTCCCTCTCCCATATAGAGTTTTTAAGTCCAGACCTACCTGTTTGGAGAAAATTCTTTTTTTTTCATTAGTGTAACAACCATGTTCCAATTTGACTCAAATTGAACTTGAATGGCTTTGAAATAAATGGAAATAAACTTCACTTAGGACCTGCTGCATGATAAGGATGAGATTTCTGGTTCTATACACCACTTGATATCAGTTTGAATTCTACCAAGCGCTGTGTGCTTTTACACTGGGCTTTCTAACCCAGTCATTGCTATTATGTAAAATAACATAATGACATAATGCTTTACCTTTGACCTCACTGCTCCCTTTTTTATACACACTAGGTGGGTCCTTGGCTAACCGAATGTAATTTAGTTGAATGTAACTGGAGACTGTCATGTTGAATACACTGTTACTGGTAGAAAGTTTAAGAGTGCCTGTAGTGGTCAGAGGCCGAGAACTAGAGACGGGCCAGGTTAGGAGCTTGTTACAGCGGTGTCTCCAAAAGGGTCAGGTCCCATCTTCTGCAGTGTATTGGTTTTCAGTCTTGGATCCATTTGAAAGTGTGCCTGTGTCTCTGCTGGAACACAGGGCAGAGCATAGCTGTTGGCCAGGGGACTTCTTGGTTTTTTTTCTTCAGGGGATTGTGTTCTTTAAGCTTTGCCTTTATTTAGAGTTTCACCTAACAGAAAGCATAGAGCAGCTGAGCTCATTCTTGTAACTTTTGCAGGATTTCCAATAGCTGCAGTGGAATAGTCAGTGTTTAATCAATTTTTACTTGGCTATAACTTGGGAAATCTTAGAGGAGCTGCAGAGGCACTGGCTAGTGAGCTGTGTCTGCAGGCTGGAGAAGACTGCAGTGCTTACTTTTGGCTGGTTCATACAGAGACAGGAACTTACATTCAGAAAAATGTATTTTCACTTGTGTTCTCTGCTTTTTTTAAAGTTGTTTTCTTGAACCTCCCCTTTTCCTCTTTTTCAAAGAGCTTATTCTGCAGAAGTTAACAATGCTTGCCTTGGAAAAATCTATATTCCATGCAACTGCACCAATTCAAAGGTTGGGTCTGTTTTATTATGAGATTCATTCACTGATTCTCTTGCACTTGCATGGGTGCAGCTATGTCAGACTTGATCTTTTTTGTTTGATTCTGATATATGAAACGTGTCCAAAAACACTTAGTAAGAAAGTGCCATTCAGTCCCTTAGAAATATGTATGTCGTCTTAGTCAAAAGACGGGGATTGTACAGAAACCTTTCAGTGCGTTAATAAGCCCTGGAATCCCGTAATTTTGAAAAAGTGACAGGAGTGAATGAATTCCCGAGATCTAGCATACAGGTGACTGTTTTTCTGTGGTTTACTGTGAGGATGCTTGTTTTGTACTTGCTGAAGCTAGGGTGTTTTCTGGCTAGTGAGATGAAATTGCTATCTGTTTCTCCAGAATAAAGGATGCAAATGCTTCTCGGCAATAGGACTTGGGGCTCTTTCTTAGGCTTTGTGTTATAACAGTAAAAACACCTCCCACCGCTGCCAATACTTATTTTCTGTGCATGTTATTAAATTCAGTTTTGTGAATGCATAAAAGTGAAGTGTCGCATGAAAAGACTCTGAGTATGGCTCTGTCACCACTGTGTGACTTGGCTGATGTGGCCATGGATGGGTATTCTTGGTTTTGGTAAGTCAGCCCTTAGTTTCTGGTAATTAAATCAGTGGAAGGTAAAAAGGAGGCCCACTGCAGGGCTTACATAATTTTTAAAGAGCTCTTGTGTATTTTCTGTATCCTATTTTATTCCCTCAGTGCTCCTTAGCATCCATTGAATGGCAGGGGGAGAGAGGGAAGGACCTGGATAAATGGAGTATTCTGAGATCCAAGGACTCTGTTCGTGCCTGTTGCACCTTCCCAGAGAAATGGTGGGCCAATGTGTCAAATCCGTTTGCAAGTGGTAGTATAAATTAAAGCTGGGGGATAAACAGGTTAGAAGGTTAATGAGATGTCTGAACTTAATTGATTTTTTCCCATACAAATTGGCTATAATGTCTTTTGTTTGCCTTCTTCTCTCCCTGCGATGCTGTGTTACAGCAGTTACATGAATATAAGGAGTAGCAAAAGGAACGGGGGTGTGGTGAGCCATGGCTATTTGGAAAACATGGCTAGGAAACCTCAGTCCCACTCCCTGGCATGGACTGACATGATTTTGGACAGAGTAAGGTAGCTCTGAATTAGCACCCTGCACCCCTGTGTCTTCTGGGTCTCAGTGCCATGGAGTGTTGGTGATCGTTGCATGACAGCCAGGGCGCACTGCTGTCTGTGGCTGAGCTGTTCAGTCCCATGGTTAATAGAAACACTTACTTTAGGTGCGATGTTGTCCAGGCTAAGCTCGGAAGACCAGTAGAGGAAGAGCTACAATGCAGTGTAAAATGATTTCTAGGACCTAAAGTTGTCAGGTAGCATCCAAACCGGGGTGGCACTGCTCTTTCTATAAGCCAGCTTGAAAATCTAGAGCAGTGAATCTGGAGGAGAAGGATGGTTAACTTCTTAACGTGCTGACTTCACCTGTGATTGGAAGTGCCTGACTCAAAACCCAGATACATGAGAAGATGCTCAGGCCACCAAGTTTTGATCTTTGTATAGATTTCCATTCCTATTGAGAATATATTTGCGTTAGTGATTGGAGCAACCGCAGTGCTCTGAGAGGAGCTGAGATCCTTCCGGCTCATGTGGGCAGTGCTGGTGTCATTCAGTGCTTCTTCCTGGCCGTGCTGGTTTCACTTGACACGTTCAGCTCAGGAGCAGACATGGGTTGGTTGGTAGCATCAGGCTCTGCCTTTCCACGGGTCTGAGCTGGGTGGCCCTGGAGGGGCAGCACGCTGGGAGAGCAGCTGACTTTGGACATATTCTCTGTCACCCTCGTCCGGAGTGGCATGGGGAACGAAAGACATTGCATGTTCAGGCCACATGGCAATAGAAGTTACAACTTATCCTGAGCTCATTTACTATGAGGCCCTTGTGGTTAATCACATTTCAGACTTTTCCTCTCAGATTATATACCAAAACCTAAAAGGTAAAATAACAAATTCTCTAAGGGGATGATACTAGGATTTGAATCGTGTTCTATTTTTTTTTCTGACCTGGAGGTGAAACTGTTTTTAAGCTTAACATGAAAACAGATTGTGGGTGGAATGCGAAGAGTTGCCTGCAGACAACGGTTTCCATAAAGCAACTATATTTTGGTTTAAGGAGTTCTGAGCAGCTGAGGACAGCTGTAGAGCATATGCAACCACATGAGATGAAGAAAGACCAAGCTTTTCAGATCATCACATCATTGCAGGAAGGACCACTGATGGGAGACATGGGTTTGGCACCTCTGTGGTTGCAGTCAGACTTCAGATAAACCAGCACATGCCATGTGCTGCAAGATTGGTCCATACTCAAGACTATTTGCTGAGAATATGGTGAAGTCAAGAGCTGAGTGCAGTAAGTGGGTTGCTGGGCATCACTGATAAATGAGCTATGTCATTGTCTTGCATACGTCACCAGCAATATTGTATGACAGTGTTTAGTTGTAGGAGAAATTCTTTGGCTGCCTTAAAGCACGTATACATGTTTTTAACAGGCTAAGCAGTCTGTATCTGATGTAATGGTGAAAAGCCACAGGCAAAGCTGCTATTGTTTGGTTGCAGCCATTTCAAGGCATTAAGCCTTCCTCTTGCCCCCAGTCATAGTGCATCAGTGCTTTCAGCAATGGTTAACAGTTCTGTTGTTAAATGGTATAGCTTATAGAAAGGAGTTTTGTTTTCTTTTGCTATTTAAAGCAACACAACAAACCATCAAACCATAGTTCCTTCAGAATTGTAGTGATTTTCAGAAAACACAGACTGCACATTGAATACATGCAAACTGTAATTTCAGTTCTTTGTTTTCTCTGTAGTCTGTTTGCAGGGCTGTCTTCTGCAAAGTCATGGAAGGATATACTTATGTGATGACCTCTTTGTTTAGAGACCAAACTAGTAGATTAACTGGATGTAGAGCTGACAAGAGCTTCAGATTTTCAGCAGCTGTCAAAACTTCAGTGTGAAGGAAGGGGGATGCTGAAGAGGGAGAAGAAACGCAGTTCTACTGGGGCTATCTTGTTAGTTATCTGTCAGCTTAAACTATTTTTAAAAACTCTTGACAAAGAATGTTTGCCAAGATAGCCCAGAACTCAACTGTATGAAGCCCAAATCCACCTGGGTCCTTTCATTCCTCTGCCAGGATGAGATTGATCACTACTACCCTCCTCTAGTTGAAAGCTGAGGTTTTGTTATTTTTTTTCCAAACCCCTTAGGTATGTTTTGAAATCATACTGTCTAGTTACTGAGCCAAAAAGAATTGTTTCTGTCACTGCTTATTGGTCTTGGAGCACATAGGTGATCGGTTACTGATCATCAGTGATCAGTTCAAATTGCCACAGCCTGGTCACACTGCTGTGTGGTGATGCCTTCACAGTGGGCCACGGGCATCCAAAACCCTTCCTAATATGTTTAAAAAACCCCAAACTGTAGGGCTACTTTTCTCATGCTAATGTCTGAACTATCTTTAGTTCCTTTGAAAGAGAGTTCCATAGGCTGGTTAATCTCCCCATATATAAATCTCTTTCATAGAATTAATCCTCTATTTTTTTTCAAGATCCCAGTGTAGGAGAGAAATGGTTTTAGAAACAAATCCATTTACCTTGTGTTGCATTGAAAACAAAGCCCTTTTACTTGAAAGCGTAAACAAAAGAAAAATACAGACACATTTTTCTGCACGTTCTTGGTTATTATTGCTGTAGGGTGTCAAAATAAGATTTTGAAGAATAATTCTCTCCTCAAAAACTTTCCAAGAAAGATTACTTTCAAGGCTTTAAATCCTGAAAAAAATCTTACAAAACATCAAGTGACGAAAGATGTGAAATCAGTGATGAAATCTTGATCCTCTTGAAGTTAGTGGGAATCCTAAGGCCAGAATATCACCTGGAGTTTTAATTAAGTATCTCCTTAAAACACCATATTAGTGTGCTTTTAGAGATATGTAATTGTGGAGTTCTGCTGAAATACTAATTCCCAGATGTTCCAGCTTTGTTCATAAATGATTCAGCTGATTTCCAGCCCCCCACCTTGAAGTGAAGCATAAGATTAAGAAACAGACGGCTGCAAAATTTCAATTACTTTTAAATAATAGGTGAAACAGCATCAGCAAATGGTTGTGCATCTTTCTTCTTTCCCAACAAATCCTAGAAGGACTTGGAGAGACACCAGCAATATCTTGGTGCAGAGACCGCTTTCTCTAGTTTAGAAACAAGTCTAAAGTAATAAAAAGTAATTGGTGAATATTTTGGAGACTGTTTTCACTTGAGTCAGCTTAACCTGGCCCTGAGAACACAGCAGAGGCTGTTGGTCTGTAGTCAGACCTTGTGGAGTAGGTTCATTCAGCAATGCTTGATGTGCTCATTTGTTTGGTTTAAGGCTCATGTAATGGAGAGGTGAAAGACGATAGATGCAGCGTTGCTTTAGAGCAGCAAGCAAACCTGGGTTGGTAATGGGGACAGGAGCCTAGAAAAGCAGGAGGGAGAAGAGGAGAGCAGGTAGGCAGAGCCATTGTTCTGGGCTGGGCACTGCGTAAAAGGTGGCTGCCATCTGCGATCTAGCCTCAGTCTGAGATAGTAGCATATTGATGTATTTTATGCGACATAATACCTCTAGGGGCATTGCAGTGCTAAATGTGTAGGTTACATGAACACAGTTACTGCATCGGTCTTAACAGTCCTGTTTGTGTGTTATGGAAAGTAGATGCACACGTGTTCAGTGGCTGTTGTGCAAGAGCTGGGACTGAATCAAACCAGAAAAGAAAGAGTTATTGTAAAAGGCAAAATGTCTTAAGCCTAAAAAGATTATTTTTAAAAATGGAGAGGGGAGTGTGTGGAAGATTAAACCTTGAGGTGGCTTGTCATGCTGTCCCTGAAAGTGACAATGACTAGAAATATTTGTCTGGAGCTTGGGAAGCAACTCCACATTGTACTCAGCGCACAGAGATAGCTGCAGTTGTTTAATGATTTGGGGGTTTTCTTCTTCTTACTTCTAACGTTTTCTCCTTACTCTATTTTGGTTTAGACTTCTGTTCCTAGTTTAGAAAACAAACTACAAACCCTTCTGGATTGCAGACCCAGCAATTTAAGTGTATCCAACTCAGATACTGAATTCCCTCATGTGCATAATATGAAGAAAATGTCTTTGTTTGCAGGAATGCTGCCTGAGAGCAGGACCTGGTTAAAAGCAAATTTTAAATGACCAAAATTGTAATGACTGCACCACATATGAAAGCTGCACGTAGAAAGTAAGGTGAAATGTGGGAAATGTAAAAATGTGTGCTGTAGTAAGACTTCTGAGTCTCTATTACATTCTATTTCATTGTAAAATTGAGTAATAAGTGTTTCAAATCATTTGTTCCTCCTCCAGTGTCAAAATAGCTTTGCAGACAGTTGACAGACTTGGTTTGTCCTTCTGTCTTCCAAAATGTTTGTTTGTTTTGTTTTAATCTAGGTAACTGAAATCTTTCTAACTTTGTTGTCTCAATCATCTTGAAAATCGGTTGCATCTTGATCTGGTTTAATAGTCTGTGCTCTTGTGCAGAGGAGAATAATTATTCCTAATCACTTTTCCAGCCTCACCTGATGTCACTTACATGGGAGGCAGAAATAGGAAGCTCCAAGAGGTGTTTGTTTGGCAGCATTGAGGCTGATGCATTACCTGGCACAAGAGCAAGTGGTTATGTGCTTATCTGTCAGTATTTCCAAATGTTGACCATGTGAGTCTGCCTCTCTTGGCAACAGTGTACCTCCTTTTCTATGTTTTAGCCTTCATTGCACTTAAAAGTAAATCACCATTAAGGGTTGGACATGAGTATCTGCTGGAAATGAGAGAAGTCATGTAGTGACGGGTTTCCATGAAACTGAGGGTAAACTGAAGTTGAAATCTAGTGTGTCCTTGTTAGTTTGGGACATCCAAGGGACACCAGTGAACTTGTACAGCTGTTTTTGTAGGCAATAGCACGAAGCTGATAAACACACTGGTGTTAAGGCTTCCGAAGTTTGTCACTTAGATGAACCGATTATCATTGGGGGAAGGAGAAGAAAACCATGGGCTTTCTCAAATTGACTGGACAGCGGGTGTGTGGAAGGAGGAAGGGGGTGTATGTGCACGTACTGGGTGTTGCTGGTGTGATAAATTCTCCTTTGCAAACCTTGGTCACTTTAAAAAACGTTAGTGACCCCTACTTCTGTACTACAGACTTACAGGAAGATTTGTTGTAATGTGCTACACTACTTGCTTTAATGGTCTTTAGGGATGGGGATTTCTTGGATGTTCATTTCTAGTCAACGGGGGATGTGGGTCAAAGCTGTGTGGGTATGTGCTGGGTTTGGAAGGGAGGGGAAGGGTCTCTGGCGTGTGTGTGTAACATAGATCTATGTATGAAAAATCAAACTGGAGGGAAAAGAAACCTGGTAGGAAAAAAGGAAAATGTTCTGTTGCACTGTCCAGTGTATCAGAGGGCATATCAGATCTCAATTTATTAGTAAACAACTAAGTTTTGTAACAAAGGTATTTGAAGAAATCTTTACGAAAAACTATTTAGACAGGCTAAGGTGAGCTCCAGCATTAACCCTGTTTTGGAGTACATTGAAGCTGTCTTCCTACCCTGAGTTAACTTGGTTGCTAACTTGCTTCTTTCCACTTTGAGCATTGGGGAGCTTATATCAGAAGAATAATTTTAACCCCCTCATGCTCAGCCTGACTTTTTTTTTTTTTTTTCAAACCCAGCATGACTAGCTTTGTTTAATGGCAGAAATGGTTGTTAGCAATGCATTAACATCTCATCTTTTGGAAGTCACACCCTGTCACAGCATCATATGCTTGTCAGGGCGAGCTGCACCTCTTTCCCTGTGGGAGCAACCCCTTCCCCTAATTCAAACTCCCCCATATTACTTGGATGGAGCCTGCGCTGTGCAGCAGCTGAGATACGGTATGTTTATTTAACTGTGTTTGAGTGTGTCATCTTTGCTCTCAGCTAAACCATAGCTGCGTGGGATTTTAGTGGCACCAGGAATGAGCCTCCCAGTTTGCTTTAGCAGTTGTTGTCTCCAGCTCTGCTGTTTAAGTACAGGGTGGTGGGTTGTACTGTGTGGCAGACTGTGTGTCTGGCACTTCCTCTGCAAAATTATACTTGTTTGGTTTTGTTTTTACATACTAGTGGTGTTCTGCAGTCCTGTTGTCCTAAAATAAAATGTGAGGGGGAAAAAAAAAGAAAGAACAGCTAGCCATGGGAGGGACTGAGCTGGAAAGAGCAGCCAGGGGAGAAACAAAGACAAGTGGTGTTAAACGAATGCAGTGGGGAGCAGCGAGTGTGGAAACGCTGCAGGGAATGAACTGCCTGGTGGTTCATCCTTAGAAAGTTTCACCCCGTGAGTCCAGGTAAGTGGAAACTTAATCTGTGATTCTCACTCCCAGACGGTTCCTGTGCTGAGTGCGTGCAGCCCTGCTGAAGGCAGGCGTGGAATGTGTTTACTGCTTCTGTGGCTGTTTCTTTGTCTCTGTAAAGAAAGTTGTTGTGTTATTCCTTTCCTTTACTTATGAAAAAAGCATTAAAATAGGCCTAGGAGGTGTGGTTTGTTTTCTCAGCTGAGACCTGAACTGTGAAAACTGCAGGGAGAGATGCTGGCTGCCCGGGGGCAGGAGCAGGGTAGGAGTCTGCAGAGTGAGACTCAGTTTCCTGAATTTAAGGGTAACTCCTACCTGACGGGTCTTTTGGAGATGTGCCTTACGAAGGAGCAAGTAGTTACAGGCCCAAACCTCTGCTTTGAGGTGCTAGAAATTGCATTTAATGTGTGTGTGGCTTTTTTATGTGTCAGTTTTTTATAGTTGTAATCCAGCTGTTTAAATCTTAACACAAACTACTCAGAGTCCCTCACTAACACTCAAGTGCATTGGCCTGTGTTGTAACAGCTAATCTTAAACAACAGTCGGCACACTTTACTCAGTGGTGGAGCTGTTAGGTGCCTTCAATGAACAGCAGGTAGGTTCCTAGAGGAGAAGGAAGGTTGGAGATTACGGTCTAACAAAGCTGTGTAGTTCTCCACACCCCTCCAACTGCAATGCAGTGGGACCTGGCCCTCACATGCCTGGATTTTAAGTATGAGCTTCCCTCTCTTCCTGTGGTTTTGTAGCCTTGGACTGCGAAGTGGTACTGTACAGAACTGCCAGATGTAATAAGGAAATAGCAAATTGGATCTTAATTTTTATAAATAGCTCATTTAGAAGGACATACTGGTGGGCTTAACACAGCATCTACTGGTGGCACCAAGGGCTGTGCTGCCAAGATGTTCCTGCAGTGGCCTGTTTGCCTTACTAAAATGAGTATTCAAGTAGGTTGTTTTCAGCAAACTGGAGAGAACAGGGGGAAACCAAGACTTTTCCTGTGAGCTTCATACAGGATAGT
The DNA here is from genome assembly GCA_013399365.1 of Pampusana beccarii. Lineage (NCBI taxonomy): Eukaryota > Metazoa > Chordata > Aves > Columbiformes > Columbidae > Pampusana > Pampusana beccarii. The sequence continues at coordinate 288,919 of VWYH01008138.1, read as the reverse complement.
ATGGCATGTGGTTACAAAATATACTCTATGTGTACTGCATATTGTCCTAAAGGGCTGTCAGTGAGGCTTCACCAGGATGCTAAGATCATACTGTGGTTAAAATGGATTTTGCTGACAATTTATTGTTTATGTCTGTTGTCTTCCTCTGCAAAACTTGTCTGAGTAAAAGTCCCGTTCTGGTTACAACACAATGGCGGTGCTGGGCCTCTGGAGGTGCCAGGGATGTGCACAGGAGTGTGTGTGTCTGGGTGCTGGGTGGAGAGGAGTGGGATCTCGGACACTGGCTCCAGCTGTTCCTCCCAGCACTTCCCAGTCCTGTACCCTGGAGCCATCAAACCCTGGGGACTCTCCCACATCTGGAGAAGCGGGGCTGAGGGCAGCTCTGCCTCCTGGGGCAAGTGGGAGTGGAAATTCCTGTTGTACAGAAGAAGATGTCTGATAAGGCTCGAGGTACTGCTCTGCCAAAAGCAGCTGATATCTCCTGCTTCTGGAACGGAATAAAAGGTTTGGGAGGAGAAGGTGATGTCTGACTAGGAAGTCTGTAGTAGATGAATCGTAACACCTGTGTGTAGCCTGCTTTCTTCCTCTGGGGCCAAGACAGATGTAAGAGTAGCTTTTAGCAGCAATACCATCACCTCAGGCTGGAGGGACTTCTATTTTAAGGCTGCATGTTGCATTCTGTCTCTGATATCACTGGCTCCTGTGCAGGTCTTGCCTGGGCCCACACAAGTCTCACCATACCCCTTCAGAGCTCTGGAGGTCCTAGGGTCAGTCCTGATGCTGCTTATGTTGGTTTAGCATGGTCTACCCCTCAAAAAAGGACTTGTCTGGTGTTAGCCCATCTTAACCGATTTCTTTTTCCTGAGGAATTCTGCGTGTTTGTGGAGCCTAAGAGTCTGTCCCTGCGGTTTGTGGCTTTAAATTCAGAGGGTAATTCTGTGTGGAAGAGTAAAGAAGGTGAAAGACGCTTGTGCCTGGGGAGGAAAATCATGGAAAGCTAAAACTAAAGCAAAACCTGTGTGTTTTTTCTTTTTGAGGAACTGGAAAGATCTGCTTGAAATACTTCATGTTTCAGTGGTCTCTTATGTGAGCTGGTTCTTGTAACTGGTATGGAAACTCCTAGAGTAAATGATTCGGAGAGCTGCAATTCTGAGTCAAGAGCGGCTCCTCACAGCACAGGCCAGGTCTGCAAATAAACATCAAAGCAAGAGGGGGTTTGCACGGGGCAGTGCAAAAAAATCCACCATGACGAATGTTTGATGGGTGCAAACCCGAAGGCAGAACTACTAGATATAGTGTAAGGAGGAGTGATAACACAGAAAACTGAGAAAGCTGATACAAAACTGATTTGGGCTTGCTCTGTGTTAAGGAATTCTTCAGATAAAAATCCCTGCCAGGCCCCAGAAAGTTGTTTTGAAAAACTAGCAGAGAAGTGTCTAAGGCAGACCTTCGGCTTTAAAGCAGATTAAGCTTGGACTAGGCAGCGATGGCATTCAATGGTCTGGACTTATTTTGTGCGAGGAAGGATTCAGAGGTGTCTATCAATGGTGCTTCGTGCCCTTCTCAAGCACAAAATATTTCGGAAGTTTGCATTTGCCACTTCAGTGTGTGATTATTTCAGGTAAGCAATTTAACTGTAGCCACGACACCTGTGTACAAGGGGATGAAGGAGCAAGACAGGAAGACAAATTAAAACTTACCACTTTCCAGTAAATTCTCAGTATCTAATGACAGTAACATTAGCAATGGCTTCATTACTGTCAAGGATAGTTCTCTGCATACAGGAATACTATTTTTTACCTGCTAGAACCTCCTGCCATGGTTACAGCTACCTTTTTTATCTAAATGATACAGTTTAGAGTAATCATTTACTGGGATAAATGTGTCCACCTTGAGAGTCTAACAATACTGGTTAGCAGAGGACAAAATCAGTTAAGTCGTGCTTGGTTTAAGTGAATACCAAGCAGCAAGGATGTTCTTTCAAAGTCTGTTCCTGAAATTAGAACTCTAATTGTTTGTGTGAGCTGGGCAGGAATGCACTGGTATTTACCCAAATTTTGAAGAAGATACTTAACAGAGGAATGTGCTCTGCATGCTCACCATTCCTCTAGGAAACTGTGCACATGAAGTAACCTCAAGCAAATATTTGGAGGGCCAGGGGTCTTCAGAAGAACAGCATGTCCCCCAGATTTTAGGAAGAGCAAGTCATCCCTGCATGCTCAGTTGTCTTTTCCTCTCTGCTGGCTCCATCTATACCAATGCTCCTGCCTGGGTGGCTACAACAAACCTCTATTTCGTTTTAATATGTCTGTGTGAGTATTTGATATTCAGAATGGGATTAGGAGAGATGAATTGCTGCTGAAATTGGTAGTAACAGAAGGCAAACCCGTCTGACAGCATCTGCCCTGTGATCTTCTGAGAGCAGGTAAAAGAATCCTTAATTAACTTTTCGCAAGGGTGGGGTAGTATTTTTGCGAAGCACTCATTTCAGAAAGTTACAGCATGAATTGTTGTTGCCTGAATTAGAGTAGCCTAATGAATTGCCATAAACTAGCTCCTAGCCTGTAATTAATGGGTTTAAGAAGAGGAAAAAAAAAACGCCATAACATTTGCTGTGGGCTGAAGGCAGGGAAGGGAGCTGACTATACTGGTGCACCATTAAATCTGTGTGCTTCTCATGTTAAGTGCCCTTTCAGCTTGGCCACTGTGAAGGTGTTGAAAACTTTGTACAAAATTTAAAGTCTCAAGTGAAGCCTGTAGAAACAACCTGAATGAATCGGGTAGTTTAATATCCCATCTACGACAGCAGCTTGTACCAGCTCCTTCAGAAGCTCGTATTTTAGCAGTCCTGTATGTGTTGGGGTAGTTTTTCCCAATAAATTTTCTTTGTTGATTTCCAGTTAGTTAGAAAATGGCTTGTGTCCAGAAGTATCCAAATGGCTTTGAGTCCTGGTAAAATTCCAATTTACTTATGCCTTGCCATGGAAAAAGGCCAAATATTGTCATGTCTTTATGCTTTGGAGGTGCAAGAATTTTTATATGTTTGGCTTGTGTGGAGGATCACGGTCTGAATTGCTGAATCCACAGAGGAGGGGAAAGAAGAGCTGTAGCATGAATTAAACATAGATAGTATTTCTAAAGGCATGATGTCTTAATTGAATGGTTTTAATCAGCACCATTTAAATATTCTGTCATTGCTTACCAAACAAAGTCCTAGTTGGCTCACAGGAATACTAAAAATACAAACTAGGTAATACCCCTTCCAGGGTATTCTTCCCAATTTGGTTCTTCTCTGTGTGTATAAGTAGGATGAAAACGGTGCACGTGGCGGATCAAGTAAGGGGAGCATTTCTGCATGAGTACAGGGGTGCTTGTTCGGGATGTCAGTCCAGAAAACAGCAGCCTATCTGCAAAATGGTTTGAGGCCCCACTTCCAGAAATAGCCCTGGGCATCTCCTGTTTTTTGCTGTGCGAGTTATTTGGGTTTAAGCGTATTTTGAGCAGAGAGGGTCTGGTTTAAAACAACAGCTGGTCAGATAGGAGGAACCCCCCTCAGATGTATCCTATAAAGATTCATTTAAAGGAGGAAAAACTGCTAATATAAAGATGGTTGTACATTCTTAAAATGTATGCACAGCTCTGCAGTGTAAACTACTTCTTCTGCCCCTTGTTTTGACAGTCTCTGCACGTAAACCTGGATTCCTCGCATAGCCGTTACGTTAGGCTGAGTGCTGTGTTTGAACTCGCCCTTCTGCACTCCTCTCCTGCTTGCTTAAAATTAAACGGGAAGATGACAGGTCCTGGAGGAGAGGTGTCACCGAGAGGTACAGCACATGACCCCTTGTTCGGTGGCCTTGGAGGTAGCTGCTGTGATAACTGGCAGGCAAGCAGCGACTTGCTTTTGCTGATGGATCCCAGCACTCCTGGGGGTGTTGGCAGTCTGTTTCCTACCTGGGGGGAGAGGACAGCCATGTGAGATGGGTGCAGCTCCCCAGATCTGAGTGCAGTGAAGCAGGAGGCTTGCACGAATTGGAGCCGCATGAAATGAATGCAAATAGCAGAAGAGACAGAAAGAGGAGTTTCCACGTTGATGTTGAATTGACAGGCAGGTACTTGTCTGGTGCTGCTCTGTAGTTGCAGTTGATCATATATCTGAATAACCGATCTAATGGTCTTGGTCCCTGCCTTCCAAAAAGGGCTGTGTAAATGTAGGCTCTGAGCCAGGATTATGCCCCAGACTTTGACAATGTCTTTCACTACCTCAGAGTAAAGGCGATTTCTCTTAACAGCCAGACACCTACCGCTGGGATGTTTGAGGTAAGGATGCACAGCACATGTGCTCCATGGGGACTGCACATCGCTGTGTGCAGGAGCACACCTATGTGCAGGAATAACTGCATGGATGCTCTCCAGGAGTTCCCATAAACACATTCACTTGTGCAGAGGGTTGTGGTGGTTGCACAGCCCTGTGCATAAGGAGAGTCTTGCTCAGATGTCCCTGTATTTCTGAAAGCTGATTGTTTAGTACCTGGTAGTACTAAATGCAGTATGAAACCTTGAAGCTTTCCAGGCATGTCAATGCTGTTACACGGCGGTGTGTGCCAAAGTGCTCTCATCTGAGCTGCTTAGCTCCAAACAGTTTCAGGTTTCACTATCCACCTTTCAGAGCTTCTCTGAACCAATGAACCTGGGGCTGCTATTTCCATTAAAATGTTGCTGAATCCATAGTTCATGAGAATCTGATGGATTCAATTGGAATTTAGGTTCAAATTTTCAAGGCTGGGTTTTCAAATTTGAAATGCTATCCAGTGTGGTAGCTATGTGGATATATTTGTCTTTGCATCTGGTTTTTAATAGTTCGGAGGTGACTTTTTAATCTGTTATAGGTACCTGTAGCACTGTGTGCAGCGTGGTGCAAAGAAGTGTGTTCTTGTGGAGTCTCTCTGTTAAAGAAAACCTAAGCCAGCTCCAAAATAACAATACACACCCCTAGAAAAAGTGACGTTGCAGCTTTGAGGGAGGAGAAATATGATAGCACAGTGTCTGGTCTGTGCTAAATTATCCAAGGAGTTATTGCAGTGTGCAGGAAAACTGCCATTTGCTCATGTTTCTGTGAGTTACAACCACATTATTCTGGTGTGTGTGTGTGCTGCTCCTGCGGATGCTCCTGGGCATGGCAAGTACAGCTGTGGGAATACAGCTTCTTTAGCACCTCTGCTTTCCTGCAGTGATCTGCTGACTTAATTTTCATTGTGTTTCTTTTTTGTTGTTTTTTCTTGTTGCTTACGATCTTCACTTTTGTGTTATCTTGTCCCTCTTTATTTTATGTTCTTTATTTTGGAAACTGTCACAAGTTATTTTCAGATTAATCTTTCCCTCTTCACCCGTGCACCATCACCATGTGGTCTCTGGGTCTTTTTGTAGCTGTTTTGTTTCCTGTGTTACTGAGACAAAGGAAAACCCACCTCTGTGGGGCTGGTTTCAGGCCAAGCCTGCCTGCTTTAGAATCGGTGTGGGCACTTCCAAAAGAGGAACACCAAATGACAGTGTTCGAATTACCGCTGCACTGCCACTTACTGTAAAGGGAAAGAGCAAAAACATACACTAAATCAGTTGGTATTTTTGTCTGTGCATTTACATAATATGAAATCTTGTAGCTGCGCTACAAGAAACCAATGCAGGTAGGTGCAATGTATTCCCAGGTAAGTATCTGCCCAGGGCAGGAAAAAGAGCAATATCATGCTTGTGTTTCTTGAGCTACTGGCAGGGAAGAGCAACGAGGTCACTGATTTTTTTCCCAAAAGAGTTTTGCTTTGTGAGGATGTTTGTGGCATGTGTTTTCATGTGTCAGTGGATATCAAGAGCAGGTCAGCCCTCCCTGGAGGGAACAGTATCTGTGAGCATGGAGGTGCAGAAAATGGTTTGGAGAGAAGGAGGAGAGAGGCTCTGGGTTTGTAGGGCAGGTCCAAAAAAGGATTTAATAGCCTCTTTCCTTCATTAGGTTAGGATGAGGAATATAAACTGCAGACAAATCTTGGAGTTGGGTTTTTTTGTTAAAGGGCTAGATATGTTTTGTGACAGAAAGTTTGTTGCTTCTCTGATTTGTTGACAATCAGGGTCTTTTGCCTTGGCAGGTAAGTAGGTTACCACAGGAGGAAACATGCGTGATGCAACTGTAGAAACCATACCCTACCTGTTTGTACACCCTGTCTTCAGGATGTCTACAGCTGCCTGCTCTGGGGCTGCAGCATTTCATGGACAGGCTTTTTTCTGGTTTTGGACATGAGCTTCTGGCCCAAATGGATGAGCAGCTTGGCAGGCATAGGTTTTGGCCACTTCTGCTTCCATGCAAGCACTTGGGGACAGCTGGCATCTACCCTGCTTTGGATGGGCTGTGACATGCACTTGCTGTTCTATCTCATCCCCAGGCCTTTGTGACAGTTGTACTTTCTTCCCCTGGTTTGCAGAGGGGTAGGCTTTTATCTTCCTGTTTGGGGAGCAGCCTCATATCCCAGGGAGCCCTGGCTGGTTTGCCTGGGCTGTCCCTTAAACATCCGTTGCTTAAGAGACATTGCAATAGGTATTGCATCTTCAGCAATGATGACAAGTGCCATACCATGGCCCTGCAGCAAGATGGTAAATCATTTCACAAGTTCTACTAAAGCAGGGATGTGGTGCTTGATGTGCCACTGAGGGGGAGCAAGTGTCCTCGTGCCATATTTTTGCAGGGATCGGCACAGCCCTCACTCCTGGATCCATGCACATCTCCGCAGGGGCATGGGGAGGGTGTGCTGTTGCAGATTCTCTTTGTTCGTGGTTTATTGGACCTGTCTAACAGCAGAGCTGAGATTTGCTCTGCCATGGTTCCTTTTGACTGCTTAATAGGTGCTTGTGGGCATCAAATAATCAAACTCAAAATGAAATGCATAAAAAGGTGAGGCTGCAAACAGGAGATGTATGAGCTTTCAACTGTATATGTGTGGGATTTGTATCTCTGGGGGTGTATGTTCATAAATGCTGTATTTGTTGATGGCACAATGGAGACCTCATTACAGGCCTGTTCTCTGTCACAGCTGTGCTGTCCTCTTGTACAGTTTAGGCATAAATTTGGGGTCCCCAGGGGGAAATATTGTGTGTGATTATGTGTGTGTATTTTAATAATACACATGTAAGAGAAAATGAAGAATTTCCCATCTTTTGGCTGTCACATCTTCATGCCTGTCCTTTTTCCCCCTGCTACTTTACCTGTAGCTGTGGATTTTTGATATTTTGCTTGAAATTTTTCTTTCCTCTCTCCAATCGGATGTTCTGTATTCCTAAACATTAGAGGGTGCTTTTTTTCTGGGTCATTGCATCTGCATGTCTCAGAAGACAGCAAATAATCTGACACCTTTTTATCCTCAAAAAAATACTTTTGAAAAATGTCATGTAACAGAATTTCCTGCAGTAAAGATGGTTTTAAACAGAAGCCCCCGCTTGGTGCTACTGAAGCTCGAAGTGTAATGCCACCCCAGACTGTAAAACACAGTGCAGAGTGGGGTGGGGCAAACAAATCTTGATGTTAAATAACAGTAAAGCCAAAGCAGAGTCCCTTGGGTATTTCTAATGCTATTTGATGGATGGGAACTCCACAAAATAGACATTTGGATTTTTTAAGGGTTTTTTTTTTTCAGCACGCAAGTGCTGACAGTAATGTAGAAAAGCAACATAGTGAGCAAGTTCTTTTCTTTCTCTGGTAGAGGAATAGAATAAAAACTATTTTTTTACTCATTTGCCGTATTTCTTACTGGGGCAAATGTTTAAAACATTTCTGTCAGCAACCATGGAGCCTGACTGCAGTTATTTTGTGCCTCTGCAGAGTACCTGGTTTGTCTGTGGAGCCACTCAGGACAGAAAGTGGAGATGTGAGTTCAGAGCATCACCTTTCCCAAGGCTGTGGTCACAGGGAGCGTAATGTTGCAATGCATGTTTGTTGTGTTACGCTAATTGCAGCGTGCAGTCAAAAACAAATTAAAGCTACATTTGAATTTGTTTTCTTGTTCTCTTCTTTGTACCCTTACTCAGGACCTTTGCAAAGACTTTGAACTGTATTGTTAGTGTAGCAACATCAGGCCAGGTATCCATGTGGAACACTCAGTTGCCCCTGGGCACCCAGCTGAGACTGTGAGCCAGCAACATCTCAACAGCCTCACAACTTCACAGCTTCATGGCAGGAGCCAAGAAGTTGGCAGAAAAAGAGGGACTAGATTTGAACCAGCGGTACAAATACTTACAAACAAGTGTTGTGTATGTATGCAGCTGGTATATATAGCCAGGGATCTGCAGGGAGAAGTTAATGCATACAGAGTGAGGATCTCAGCTTATGGTTCACCCTGAAACCAGCACGGTGTACCTCAAAAAGCTCTGTTGCCAGTGGGCTCGTATTCAAGGTAATTAGAACTTTACACTTCTGACTTCACCTTTACTTGGATTCATTTGAACACGGCTGGATTTATTCACATCATTTGATCTATTGCTTTCCAATTACGATCCTGTAATAGTAAAACCAGAAATCTTTTATAGGAAAAAGAACCATTAAGATACTTTATTTTCTAAGAATCTAGCTGGTTATTTTTTAAGCAACGTGGAAAACTAGGAACCAGAAGAACATCTGTGGTTCCAGGTTGGATAGTGGTTGGTGTCATTAGCTTAGCCTGGGAAGGACACCTGCCGACCCTGTCTGTGGGATAACATTTCTTCATGACCCCGTATGTGATATCACTTTACGCCTCAAAGTGTGAATTCTAATTACCAGTGTGAGCAGAGCTTGGTTGCTATTGCCTGAGCCAGGAGGGAGCAAATCTGACCCTAACTATGGTTCAGCTGCTCTGAAATTGCTGGAAGCAAGAAGAATGCTCTGGGTATTGACAGGCAAGTGGTAGAACTCCTGCTCTGCTCAAAGCAGAGGCATGAATCTATATAAATTGTTTCCTTACCCTTCCACCTAACAGAGGTATTAAATGGTGTAATGTGTTGTGTGTGTATCATTCCTTTGCGGCAGCTCTTATCATGAATAGGAGCAGCACCGTGCTGGCCACAGTGCACTGGCTGCTCCCAGGACTGGGCTGCAGCATCTGTATGAGCTCTTTCAGAAGCTGGCCCTGACACCAGGGCACTAATCCTGCCCTGGGGTGTACAGTGCTGTGCCAAGGAGCTCCCCCTGCATCCCCTTACCCTGGGGCACGTGGGCTGCAGGGTGGTGGCAGGTGCTGTGCTGGCTCATGTTGGTAGGTGTCATCACTTTTGCTGCTGTTCTCACTTTGGTTTGCTCTCCTACACCAGCTCTGGGCTTTACACACTTGCAAGTAGAATGGGATGGCTTTTGATCTAAAATAAACATGATACAGCTATTATGAATGTGATCGTAGAATCTGCGCTCTCACCATTGCTAAGTGGGTTTAAACTAGAGGGGGTGGATAGAAGTAGAAGTAGCTTGTATTTTTAAAAAGTCTTCTTCGGGGCTGTAAATCTGCTTGTGAAATTCATAAGTGCTTTGATTCAAGGCAAAGTCCAAAAGATACTGAAAACTAGTCTTTCTGTTGTTGCATTGAAATAAAAATGAAGCCAAAAATCACAGAACCAAATTAATCATCTTTGAGTTAAATCTTGCAAGTAATACTGTATAAACACTTTAGATCCGAAGGGGATTATAGGCAAATACTGAGCTGATGGAGGAGTTTAAGGATGTTCTGAATTGCAAAGCAGGCATTTAGAAAGCATTTCTGGAGCCTTGTGGGCTGGGAGCACATGGAGGGAAGGATGAGGTGGTGCTTAGGGCAAACAGCTAAGAGGAAATTAGACTTGGCTGAGCCTGGAGAGATTGAGTGAGAGCAGGAGGCCACAGATCCAAGAATGGCCAAAGGTCTGTGGGTCAGCAGTACCTTACCCTCTGCTCCACCCCATCTGTTCCCATCTGCTGCCTCTGCCACTGATGCTCCCTATGCTTGATTTGCTTGATGGGCTTCAGGGTGTTTTCTGTTGGGTACTGTGGCTGAATAGAGTAGGTGCAAGCTCTGGCTGCTCCTAGCCCCAATGTTGACCTGCTATTCCGTCTTGGCCAAAAGTCTTAACGTTTATACAGATCTGTTTACTCACATGTAAAATGGGCATCAGCCATAGTAGAGAAATCATATCAATTGATCATCATTAAGTACTTGGGATGACGTTTTTAGATGTCTGTGAAACAGTGGAGTATGAAATACTGTGTAGTCATGATGTATTATGCATCACCTCATTTATTGTGATTGGAGGGGAGAGGGAGGAGAGCCAACATATGTGTTTTGGGGGATAAAAAAGATGATTAACATACTGTGTGGTGTTTAATGCTACATCAGAAGGGCTGTCTCCAGAAAACCAAGTGCCAGACTCATCTTTGTAGAAGACAAATTCTGCAGTTCTTCATTCTCTCTGTATCTCCATTAGACTACATATGAATAATTGACGGCTTCATTTCCCAAAGAACAGCAGATGAATCTAAAGTCTCCATGATCTTTCCTGTTCAGGCACTTAGCCAGATTTTATATTTGTTGCAGAAATTATTTGAAATACGTTACTTTGTTTTTCTAGTATTTTGGCGTTTTTCTTCTGTTTGAAATGCTTTGACTTCTCTGTTATCATTTTTACCTGCTGTGACTTGTGGTGCGAGCTCCCTGCACAGTTAATTTCCTTGGGTGATTTATTTACCAGTGACACAGCAGAGCCCTCAACATAGTAATTGCAATGATGTGATCATCCAAACATCAAAGGCCAGGAGCCCCTGGTTTCTCATCTCCCTCATGCTGCTGCAGCCCTCCCACCTCTCTCTTTGTGCTCCCTCTTTGTTGCTTTAATCCTCTTGGGGAAGGAAAAAAATATCTTGTAAACAGATAAAAACTGGGTGAGTGCTGGAGCAGCTTTCTGGGCATAACTGCTTAATGGTTTCCTTTAGTCAGAGCGTACCAAAATGCTGCCATATGTCATTTGGTGTTTTGCTGTCACCATGTCCCCTCCTTGACCCAGTGCTTTAACTGGCTGTATCCCAGCAAAGACTGGTTGTGTTGCAACTGGGCAGAGAACAGGGGTTTGCTGCCCATGCTGCTCTTCCTGGAGATGAAGTGGGAAAGTGGAGGCGGGTATGTGGGCAGAGCCCTGGTTTGCTTCTTCCCCATCTGGTGAGAAACAGCTGGGTTTCATCTCCAGGAATCAACCAGGTCTTGTGGAAGTGGGGAAGGAGCTTACTCCTTGATGGGCTGAGCAGGACCTGGCTGAGCTCCAGTTCTCCCCTCTCCTCCCTGAGTTTAATCTCCCTGCTTGCTGCTCAGCATGAGGAAAAACCTCTGCAAAGTCTGCAGCAGCTCCTCTGTGTGTCTGGAGGGTCTGGAGGAGGCTCCCTGTTACTTGTGCACAGCTCACTAATCTCTCTGGTTGTCCTTGTCACCTCTGCTGTGTGGACCTGTCCCAGGCAGAAGTGATGCTCACCCTGACAGCAAACTGACTTTCAGGTCTTCAGAGTAGTCATCAGTCTGTTCCAGTGTGCACAACAGATATTTGGGGACAGGAGTTGCCACAAATTGAAATCTGAGTGTGCTGGATAAACACAACTGTGTAGCTCTGAGAAATGTTTTCCACCTTCCCAGCCCTTCTCTTTGCATTCCTTCCTCATATAGGATGAGGAAATACATCTTGCAAGAGAAGATGAAGATGGATCGGAGAGCTCATCTCTTCCACCATCTCCTGCTTTTATCTTGAGAACAAAATCCCCAAAGAGCTTGAGTTTTGGAAGTGGCTCCTCAGCAGGGAGCTGAATGTTAGTATGGGGATTAGGGACTGCTTGGAAGGAGAAAGTCTGGCAGCTCAGTGTGGTGAACGGCTAAATCATTGCTAAAGGCATGCTGATTTCACCAATTTAGGCTGAGGCTATTAATTAACTTGTTTTATGTGTATGCACATCTCATTTAAGTGTCTTTCTGTTATTTGGGAGAGCTACAAAAGCGGAAAAACAGAAACAGAGTAAGTACTGGGAAACATGCTGATTATTTTTTTTCCCTTTGTCTTTTGAAGAGCAACTGGAAGCTCCCGTTCCTGCTGAGGGCAGAACAGGGGGATTCCTGTTTCCTAGAAGATGTGTTCTGGGATTTGGAGGGACCAGCTGGCCCAAGGCAACGCACTTACCCCTTGGCAGGAGTTCTCTCTCTTCCCAGACAGCAGGAGCCCAGGCTGCTACTGTTCTATTACATGCAAATAGTCTGAGAAATTAAATACAATTATTAGTTGGCTTGTTAAATGGACATAGAGCCTGCATCAGGAATCTCTTTTCAACAGCAGTTGGAGTATACAATAACAAAAAAATCTGCAAGAGCATGATTACTGCAGGAATTTTCTTTTATATGCTAGTTCAGTACAGTGCAGTGGGCTGTTTGGAGGAGGGCGGTGGAGCTCTGGATGGGGCACTGGGCTGAGATGTAGCTGTGCTCCCAGCTCTGAAACTTGCTTTTTGCACAGAGTCAGGCCACTGGTCTGTGCTTCACTTCCTCCACAGAGAAGGGAGCAGCGTCCATGAGAAGGTCTTTGTAGTGGTGGAACAGCATTTCTGATCTAGCTTTGAAATAAGGTGTATTCTATTTTGGCTTGGTATGTTGGCTTGAAAATACACTCGAACTTCTATATGCTGAAGCTAAGTACATCTGCCTTTGTAGAAAGGGTTATATCTGCCTTGGCTTGCTGTAGGTTAAATGTTGCAGAATCTGCTGCAAGAGGAATGGCAGATGGATGAACTACAAACCAGTTCCTGAGCACTGGGAAGTGAATTGCAGCTTCAAGTGATGCAGGTGGTTACGTCCCTCTGTGTTACACCATTCCATGCAGGGCAGCCCTTTATCTACCTGGTAAGTGGAGTAGGAAAGTGTTTATCTTTGAAATGCTTTGTTAAAAGGAGTAGCTGTTGAATATGGTTCTTCCTATTTTTGGTGACAACCCAGTTCCAAAATATATCAACTCTAACCTAGTCCTCTGAGAAGCATCCTCACAGTACATCGAAGCTGCATATCACTCTGTAATTCAGATACCTAGTCCAGCACTCCAGGACTGCCATCCTGGAGCAAAACAGGTTATGTTCTTGTTCTGAATCTGGCTGCTGAGCGCTTCAAAAGACACAGCAGGAGTCCTTGGTGTGTGTTGGGAGGTCTTGGGGGCAAAGCTCCCTTGTCTGAGGGAATGACAACAGATGGGATGGGGAGGAAGCAGCTCCTAGATAGAAAATGCCTGGGACTTCCCCAGGAGCTGGCTAGCTTTGCTGCAAATCTTTGTATGGGACATGTCCTTTGTCTATTAGTGAAGCTGGCAGGACTCAGGCAGGAGCCATCCTTCAACATTTCTCCCTATAACACAAAGAAAGATTACGTTGGGGGGCAACTGCCTCCACCCTCTTCCATGCTGCAAAAAAAATGTGGCAGGAATATTTAAGCTTGCCTGCAGAGCTGTAGAGCAGCATGGAAAGTGCTCTTCCCAGTATGGAAAGCATTGTGGGGTGTGGAGAGAGAGAGGGGATGTTCGGTTGTAGAGGTTTTGTTTATGCCAGAAGCTTGACTGTTGGTCTGGGTGAAGGCAGATGGAAGTAATTTTAAAGGACAGGAGCCAACTGACAATTGCATCTTGGTACGAAACAACTGTGGGCTAGCCAGTCCATAGAGGAAGTTTTTATCCTGACCCTTGTCATTTAGTGGTTGGTCTGTGCCCTAAGAATGGTTTTTGTGTGCCCTTACTGACTGTGCACCAGGTTTTTAGATGCTGCTGTGTAGCTCCTGCCCTCCCTGGTAATGGTGAGGAATTAATATTCTCACGTTTGTAGCTCTTATAGTTTTGTAGCCCTTTTGGTTTTGTTTTCTTTTCTCACATCTTAAATTGCAAACTCCTGGAGTCTTGATATTGCAATAGCTGTTCTTCCTTTGGTAGGCTTGTATCTCTCAGGGTAGCTGAGATTTTTGAGATATGAATCTCAGAGGGCAAATGGAGAGAAGCCCAAATGATGATAACTTTATAATGTGTTTCTCCTTTGTGCATTATCCCAGACAAAGATTTATCTTTCATCCTATAATTATGTGATTCCCTGTGGGCAACTTAATCAAAGTGAGCTTTTGAAAGTGTTTAATTTTATCTATTAAATGTTTTTTCTGATCTCAAAGTGTAGACATTGGTACCAGAAGGGAAGTTTTGAGGGCAAATTCCTATAGTTTCAGTGAACTGCACTGGGATAGACTAGCTTTGAGCCTGTTTAACAGGATTTTCTGCATTTGCAAGTGGGATGGTTATTTAATGTGCTGCTGGAGGGGGCTGCTTGCTCTTCCCACCTTCCCCTTCAGTTTAAGTTGTGTTGAGTGTATTTCTCCATGACCCTGTTCTTTTGCCCCCCTTTTTTTTTTTGCAAAAAGTGCTAAAATTTTCATACATGTCCCAGAAAATGAACAGGGGGCCCACATCTGAAATTTCATTTCATCTTAAATGAAAATGTTACACTTCAGATGCATTTTGCGTTTTATAATGTGTCCATTTTTATTTTTGTATATGGCTTGCCCTAAAACACCAACAGGTGGTAGAGGGAATAGGTGCTTTTTCAGGCTGAAGTAAATTGCAGCTCTGTGGGACACTCTTGCAAAGAGCAGCTCGGATTCAGGTTGCAGATGTTGGTCAGACCAGCGATCACAGAAACCATGTCTGCTTGTTACCTCCCTGCTGCTGCTTAAACCCACAGCCCAAACTGGTACCTGGCCTCCCCCCCCATCCCCCCCCCCAAAAAAAAGCAGCCCTGTGAGCTGTGGTTTGAAGTGAACAGATAAGAGGCCTTGAAAACAGAAGGGGCTGGTTTGAATCAATTCCTGAAAGTGGGGAGTGAAAGGAATTGGGGACTGTATGCAGGGGGATGACTCACTGCTGTTGTCATCAAGGTTTCTTCTTACGGGATTAGCGATTGTTGCCCAAGAACATGATTTATCAGAATCTGAATTAAAGACAGAAGCATCCAGCTGAGGGCTCCTTAGCTAAGGCATAGGGTGCTGTGTGGTGTTATCTTGTTTTTCCAGCAAGGTCCTGCTGCCACTCGTAGCAGGGCTCTGGCAGAGCAATCCCTCAGCGTGCTGTGAAGGGTCCTGCAGGCTGTCAGGGCTGAAGACTGACCAGCCCTGCTCGTCAGAAAATGTATGAGCACCAGAAACCCCCTGCGATTGCATCAGGGATTAATTTGGCTGATGCAGAGATGGAGAAGTGAAACTATTGCAATCTTTTTTGGAGAGGAGAACATCTCTGTCCTCTGCGCTCCTGTGTCAAAATCTTTTCCTTCCTTTTGCCCCAGAAACTGTCAGTTTGGGTCCCTGGTGCCCTGTTACTGCAAACTAGCTCATCCATGGGGGTACATGTAGATGTGTGTCAGGGAAGGACCCTACAGCCATGTTCACACAATCCCCAGCCCTGCAGCAGGCCCCTACTTTCTCTGAGGTGCAACATAGCTGTTGGGAATAGCTTGATGCTAAATCTTGAAGTGCGAATCTAGGTCCCATGGTCAGCTTTTTAAAACTAACCGAGTAGGGCAATGCTTTGTTTAGAGGGGTGCTTGTTGATATGAAAAATACATGAAAGTGGGGACAATGAGAAGACAGTGGTAACCGAGAAAATCACTTGAAATTACCCCAAATCACTCAAGTCCAGTTTTCTTTCCTTGTCAGAGTCTGAGTGTCACTGACCCAGGATGCTGGGAGTGCTGCTGCAGCCTTGAGCTCTGCTGCTGCTCAGCCTGGGTCTGTCCCAGCACTCACCGAGATAGCTGCCCAGCTTGGAAGGTAACAGCTCATAAACACAAGGCTGCATCTCTGGGCAGGAGGTTTCCCAGGGCAGCTGTTCTGGCTCTCCACATTAAATTTCCCTGTGCTGGGAGGAGATAAGCATTTGAAAGTGTGTGGCTGCAGGACCCTGAGCTCCTCCTGCCAAGCAGCTGTTTGCAGCATGCAAGGCTGGGGCACACCTTTCCTTCAATTTTTAGGGCAGGGGTTGCTTTATGTAACTTGTTCGCTGCTGGTGTCAGTGGGAGCTTTTGTGGCCCCTTCTTGGCTGATTGGTGACGACTGATGGAGACTGCAACTTCAGGCCCCTTGTTTCCTTCCCTCATTATGAGACACAAGGAGAAGAGCTCTGAGCAGGCCGAGCACAGTGGCTGCCCTTGCGTGCCCTTTCCATGTGAGATTTGTCATGGGGACACTGCCCCAAGGAGGGCTTTCTTCCAACACTCACTCTCTGTTGGGTGCACGGAGGACATTTGTCTTTTTCCATGTGGTGTGATCCCTTCTCAGAAATGGTACCATCACCTCTCCTGGGGATGACAACCCCAGGCCACTGACTGCTGAGATTTCTTGTCTCTTGTGAAACCTTGTCCATGTACTGGGGTCCCAGCACGTCCCTCTGGGCTCTGTCTTGTGCAGCGGGGAGTGAGATCAGCTGAAGTCTCCTACCCTGGGATGAACTGGGAGCAGATGGGATGTGGAATCTGCTAAGGATGTCAAGTCTGTGCATGTGTGAGCTCTTGTCACTGTACTGTAGATACCCCTCTTTTCCCCAGCTGATGCAGGATGCTCATCCTGAGCAGATGTAACTTCAGTACTTTTTCAGCTGTAACTCTGGATGTGCTACGTTAAAAGAAAGTAAGAGATATTTTAACCTCACCACTGCTGCACATTTGTTCTGTACCTGGTTAGAAAACATCGTATGCATAACATAACTCTACGTGGCTTATACAACAGTCATGGCTCTGCAGGAACGCAGGCTTTTCTTCTTCAGAGGTGATGTGGCAAAGACTTCAAATTGTGCTGTGTATCAAACCAGCCTCTTTAGAAATTGCACTCAGCAACTTGAGCCAAGACTCTTGTTGCCTTGCAGGGTGCTGCAGATTAATGCTGGTGCATGATTGGGCTCTTACTACAATCTCAACCCTTTAATTAAAATAATGTGGAACAAAAAGGGAGAATTAGTTAAAAATAACAACTCTCGGAAGCCCAGCTTGTCTTTTTATTAGACTTGTCTTCACTTTCTCTGCTGCTCTGATAAGAGGGATATTCTCCCTCTGGGATGGAGTGAATAAAACTGGGATGAAACTCATTTGTTTAGGCATTATGTGTTAATTAATTTCTAACACTAATCCTTTCCCCATACACTGTTTCTTTTTTTTGTCTTGTTTTTAGATAGTAGAATTCAGTCCTGTTCCAAGGAGAGGATGGGCAGGTTTTGCTGTGTTAGAACAGGGAGAGGGTTGTGTTGTCCCCATTGACCCCAGGGTTGGGGAGGTTTTGCCTTGCTGTGTGCAGCAGATAATTTCTGGGGAGCTGGGAGGTTTCCAGAAAGCCCATCCAGAATGTGTGAAACTTAAGATGTCCCTGAAATGTTGCCTCAACCCTCTACTGTTGTACTGCAGCCTCTTGCTGGTGGGATTCCCCTGAGAGAACAGTGAAGGGGGTGATGCTGGGATGGACTTGGCCCCCCAGTGGGTCCAGGCACTGTGGTCCCTGTGTCAGCCCTGACAGTGCCAATGGTCCTGCACTGGGCATGAGAGCACCAGGGGAACTGCCATGTAATGTTTTCAGTAAAACAAACAAAATGCACACCCCTCCACCCACACCCATACATTTTTAAAAAATTTCTCTTTTTAGAATAAACTGAAATAATGTTTGAGCCTCTGGACAATACAAGCCAATTTTCCTTCTCTACCCAGACTTGCCTAGACTTCCAATGGAAGACATTTTGGTTTTAAGTGTTATCTCTAAACTGCTGGGAAGTTTGCTATTCAAGTTGGGGAAGACATCAACTCTTTCTCTGATCTTTCAGTGATTAAGTGATTTTATATTTCCTTAGTCCGTTCTATTGCTCAGCAGTTACTCCTGGCTGCCACTGCACCCTGCTTACTTAGCTTTGTCCATTCTTTTAAAATCAATAAGTGCTGCTAAATTACTGGAGTTAGAAAATCAAATAAAAAAATCTGAGGCTTTGGCTTGTGAGCACTGCTCATAAAATGTTAGGATGGTCTTTAACTCAAACTGGCTTGCTTTCTTATTTCTATTCTATACATAAGCGTCAATATGAGTGAAAATCCCTGTTCAAGGAATGGTAAAATAATAATAGGCAATCCTGGAAAAGGGCTAGCTTTTCATTATCTCCAAGGGTCTAAGTTTCTACAGGTGTCTCCAGCAATGATTTCATGTGCTGCCCTGCAAACTCTTTCCTACAGTGTGATTGCTCTGGGCTCACTTTCCAGTGACAGTAAAGGGTGACCTCTGTCCTGCCATCTTACTGTGATTTCAGGTGAGTTAAGGGACAGACTAGAAAAATGTGTATGAAACAAATTCTAGCTTGCCAACATAAAATACACAAAGCAGGAAAAGGTCCATTACATAGTCCCTGTGGACAAGACTGGTTTCTTTCTCACAGGGAATTTCTTGGATGTGGTGTGTTTTGTTCCTTAAATGCAAGGAGACATTTGGGATCTAAATTAGGTCTGGGTGTGGAATTGGAACCATGGTGACCTTGAAGAGCTGAGAGCACCTTATAAAACAATGAGGAAAATAATTCTTAAGACTCAATCCTCTTTTTTTGTGATATATTTTAAATTAAGTTCCTTTCTAGTCAGAGATCAATTTTCTTCTATTAGATATCAGTTTGCGGAGACTTTGGCCTATAAAAAAACAATTTTGTCAGTTAAAACAAGGAGCAGAACTGGTGGAAAGGTAGCAGCTGCTGAGATGAGCTGGGCACATCCATGGAGCTGTGCTGGGTTCAGACCT
This sequence comes from Pampusana beccarii, assembly GCA_013399365.1. Lineage (NCBI taxonomy): Eukaryota > Metazoa > Chordata > Aves > Columbiformes > Columbidae > Pampusana > Pampusana beccarii. The sequence continues at coordinate 270,089 of VWYH01008138.1, read as the reverse complement.
CTGTAGAACCATCTGTTGGCATTGGAGAGACTGATCCAGCATGGAAAGGTTCCAGTAAGCTTTGGGTCAGGTTGCTGGTCCTTCACGTAAATAATGTGCCATCAGAAAAGGGTCCATTGGGAATATTTGATCTGATTAACTATTGATATAAGCAAATCAGTCCCACCGGAGGTTATTAAAGCCTGGTGAGAAGTTACACTATCTATGTTAAATCCTTATTCCTGTGGTATTTCCTAATAGGATAATAGTTCATTGCCACACAAAGGCAATTACACCCTGGAAAGAATTTACCAAGAAAATAAATACCTAAAATACAGAGCAAATCTCCCACTAATGGGGTTATATCTTGCTGTTTCTGGCTGGCATGAAGAAGCTTAGTATGTGAAGTTGTGGATATTCCCACGCAGGAGCAGGACTTTCCTGGGGATAAGGGGTGTTTTTAGTGGTGGTTGATGCTGTTGGTTCATTGATTTATATTTGCCTGGCAGTAGTAAGAAAACAAAAATACAGCTTTTTTGCCCTTTTTTTTTCCCCCCCCCCCCCCTTCTTCATGTACCTGAATAACTCCCTGCCTCTGTCTGGAGGACAAATTCAGACGTTTCGGTGAAAACCCTACATTGTTCACTAAGTATTGACACTTGTCTAGGGAAAGCCATCAAAAGTAGGATTGAATTATTGGAGCTGGTGATGTGATTTGAACAATCAGGGCACTGGCAGCAAGGTGTGTGTCTCTGTTAGAGAGCCCAAGCCTGTCTGAGCCACCACATTCATAGTATAGGGTTATTTTTTTTAATTCCTCATCACACCATTACTTGGGCAAATTTTATTGTGCCGTTTATGTGTTTGTATTGGAGCTCTCCAAGGCTGTGCAGTGTGAGGTTCTCTGCTTGCAGAGGTTTGGGATGGTGGAGCCTGAGCCATGTGCTGGGTGCCCTCTAGTGAGATACTGCCCACAATAAATCACTGCAGGAGCAGAGATTACAGTTCTCTATCCATAGTCTTCTAAAATCTGTGAACAGTGTAAGCCTCTTGATTTCAACATGATGATGCACCATTCTTCCTGGTAGGAATTTGATTGCTGACCAATTAGTGTGTGTTAAGCGGAGGGAGGGGTTAAATTTTGCACATCTGGAGAGTATCACGACTGCAGGAAGGCAGCTGTTGCGATGTGATATCAAACCTCTGTATTTCCACTGTCAGTGGAGCTGTTTCTGCCACTGCCCTGTGCTTTTCGGTTTGAACAGCTGTGCTGCTGGGGACTGATCCTGCAGAGGAGCTGCCAGGTGAAGTGAACGGCAAACTTCTGCACCACATTTCTATCTGTATAATAGAATTGTAGGGTGGCTTTTAGCAGCTGCAGGAGTGGCTCAGTGGGCTGGGGCACTGTGTGCCCCACGTGTAGGCTGCTGTGCCTGGTGGTGAGAGCCCTCGCTGAGGCTGTGTCCTGTCCCACCCCAGCCGTGCTGTCCTGGCAGACAGGCAGCCAGCACTGGTGTGCTGGCATCCCTCTGTGCCATTCCTGTGCTGGGAAAGGCTTTGCTTTGTTTCCATAGCGGGGAGATAATTCAGGGTGGGCTGCTTAATCCTGTATTTCTCTGGCTGTTTCTATATTGTGATCAATACATGCAGCGAGGTGGGGTGGGTTAAACTGGTGCAAGTCCTGTCTGACAGCTCCCATCATCACTGTGATCGCTAGGATTTGAAGTACATTATTAAGATGTGGTTGGCAACACTGAAACCCCTGGGGGGCTGCCCAGGCAATGTGTTGGACAGGTCCTCCAGGCTTAAGTTTTATGTGTGAGGGTCCCCAAAACTATGGGCGATGTGTGCTGCAGCCTGCCAAGGAGAAAAACCGGAAAGAGCAGAAGATCTCAGCAGTGTTCGATGGTTCCAGTGCTAGAGCTGCCCTCTCCGCAGTGCAGGTGTGTGGATGCAGGAGGGGAATTGTAGCAAAATTCGCCCAGGAGGTGAATTGGATGGATTCCCCGTAAAAAAGCTGGATTGAAACAGGCACCGGTGCCCTGGGCTGTTGAAAGACTGGTCCTGCAGCAGCAAAGTGCTGCTGCTTTGGGGAGCTGCTTGTAGGCAATACCTGAGGGTAGGATTGGGTAAGAGTTAGAAAAGCTTAGTCAGGATGTGTTTGTTTGAAGGACCTGCTTCAGCCTGACTCCTGTAATTAGGTAATGTGTATACTTCTGTTCCTTGGAAACACTTCATTCATTAATCTAATGGAGGGAGGGATTATGCAGACATGAATTTAAAAGATGCTAAACAAAGTTGGGTTTGCATCTGGAATGAACCAGGGCGTATAGCACTCATAGTTGCTAGAAAAGGAAGCACCAGAAACCTCATCAGGGAGCCATCCTGCAGTTCGATCTTTGTACCAGTCTCTTGGCAAAATACACCTGGTTTCATCTCTAGATCAGGCCTACTATTAAGCTTGGACAGGGAGGTTGTTCTGTGCAACTGTGGGTAAAAAAATTGGGAAAATGTAACAGTTTAGGATGCACGAGACTTCTTTGTAAGGGAAAATAGATATTCTCTATGCTGTGGTATCCTAGTAAAGGGACTGGAAAAAGAGTGAAATGATTGAAAGGTTTAAATCCATATGTGGTAATGGGAAGTAAGGATTAAGCAAAGCCTGTACCACAACTACAGGTATGAACTAATGGAGGCAAAGTGGTTCAATAGCATGCCAGAGGTGCACCTACATGGGGATGTTTCAAGATGTTTCAGGTTCTGAGTATTGCATTCTCCAAGCTGAGAACTCCAAATGCTGTAGGGGAGCCAGTGGCTGCTGTGGGGGATGCTAATTTTACACATGTCCTCCTGGGATGTACAGTAAAGGGGATGAATCTCTCCCCAAATAGCAACAGTTCTCTACTAGAAGGCAGTGGCAGCTGAAACGCAACAAAACACAGACCCTAACAGGGCTGCAACAGTGAAGAATGACACACCTAACACCTCAATTTCTCCCTAGGAAGTCATTTTATTGGAGGAAATAAGGAAAAGTGACTAATGTCTGAGTTCTTTGACCTGACCTGAGGAGTCCTGCAGCTGCGGACAGGCTGGGCTCCTCCTGCCCTCCCTGGCACCGAATGCAGCCGGACCAGCTCAGCCCGGGATCAGCTGCAGCAGCCTGTTATGTGTTTTGGTGCATCCCGTATGCAACTCAACAGCTACTGAAACCTACACCCATGAGAGCTGAGATATTTAAGGCATAAGAAAGGTGTCACAGGTTGTATTTTGAGGTCAGATGAAACTTTCCTGAAACGTTCACAGATCATCTTGTTTACTTTCATGGGAAGTGAGGATGTAGGGGTTGATCGTTTGAAGTGGTGCTGGTTGTCTGGATTCCTTATAGCCTGTGTGATAGCTGAGACTGGAGGGGAGAGAAAGGGAAATAAGTCTCCCTGTTCCTGACTCTGAACAGTAAAGCGAGGGCTCTCAAAGAGGAGGTGCATATATGTAAAACAAAATCTGGGAGAAGGAAGAGCTTGTTTTGTTGCAACTTTGGCATAGAAGTTCCAACTCTTGTTTTGTTCTCCTTTTAGTCATCAAATATCCCCTTTGAAAATGGTTAGGCGAAAGTCTTAAATCCTGTGAAGCCGCTTTTTCTTTTTTTTTTTAATTTTTCCTTCCAAGCTGGGGCAGGAGCGAACACATGACTTAAACACCTCCTGTGCCGAGCTGGCCTTCAGCAGAGGCAGCAACAGGCTGAACCAGTTTGCTCATTGCTTTTGTCTCCTGACAGGCGCTCTCTTGTCCCAGGCACCCTGGGAGGTGCTTGGCCTCTTCTCCCAGCCCTGCAGGAATTCCCCTGCCTGCAGCCACCGGCTCCGGTGCCGCGGTGTGTGGCCAGCAGCCTTCAACGGGTGGCAGCCCCACGGAGGCTTTGCAGAAGACCTGAGCTGAGGTTGGGGGACTGAGTGGAGCACCTGGATACAGAGCTAAGCAAAGGTTTTTATGGCGTGTGGCAGAGGGTGAGGTGTGCAAGCAGCTTTCACCTCCAGAAGGTTCCTGTCTCCTGAGTCTCAGGTGAGAGAAACTTGTTGAGTTGCTTGAGCCTGTGAGATTATTACCTTTTGAGTTGGGGGGTCCGTGGAGGTGCTCCTGGGAGCTCAGGTCAGAAGTGACTGAGCATGAAAGGTATTCAAAAGCTGCTCGTAAGTTTGCTTTGTGTGAGTGTTGCCAGTAGCAGACCCATTCCTGATGCTGGGCTGGTGGGTCAAGCATTCACTTGAATGCAATGTCTGCCATGGATGCTGAGGGCACCAGGACTTAACCATGTGGGGATGCTGCCTGTCCTTGGGTGGGTGCTGGAGCATGTACTGAGATCTTCACGGGCTGAAAGCATTTGCTACCACAGCAGGAGCCAGCGCTGCTCCAGGCTGTGTTGGACTTGGTCCTTGCTGAGCATAGAGTCTCAGCAGCTGTTCTGCAGGCAGAAGAGCAGGAATTTGGGTGAATCCGGTGTGTGAGGTTTCCTCCATTGCCTGCCACATGTGACTTTCAGCAATAACTCTGTACTTAGCTGAGGGAGCCACAGGATGGGGCAGCCCATCCTCAGCTGAGCCCTTGAAGGGTTCTGTACCCTGTGCCCATATCACTGGGCCTGGGCACCCACCGCACCACCCGTGGGGATGATTGCTTTCAGGATCTGCTCTGTAATGAGCTCTCTGGTGCTTTGGCTACTATTTAAGGTCTGCTTGAACAGATAGATGCAATGAGTTGAAAGCTCCCTGATTAACAGCTGAGACTTTCATGTGTACTTGTGTACAAGTCCCTCATATTTCAAGCATAAAGATGTAGAAATGTTGTCTGCTATTCTCCTTACCCTTCATCTATCATAATGGAAAAACTTGCAGCAACCCTTGGAATATTTAAAAATGAAATTGCTGGTATAAATACGCTCTGGCATAAGGCACAAACAGCTGGAAAATGTGCTTTCTATCACAGTATTTTGAGGATGCATAACATAATCAGGGGCTATTCACTAGAGCTGGCACTGTGAGCCTGACCTATATGTCAGAACATAACTGATCGGTCTCCACTTTTTGGTAGGATATATCCCAAATGTACAGTGGGCAGGGGATGACTCTCTTTGGTGACATTCTGCCCATCAGCTCAGCTGTACCTCGAAAGGGACATGCAAGTAAATCCCTGCTATGGTAGCTGGCAGCAAGCATATTGAGAAACAGATGGTGCTGTACTACAATTTTACGTGCTGTAAGACCAATGCATAATCTAGCAATACAGAAACATGAACTGTATTCCAGTGGTGGCTGCGTTCTTGTGGGAGTTTTTGTTTGATTTAACAAATCAGGGGGAGAAAGGGGTGAAGGATATTACATGTAACTTTTTTTTCTTTTTCCTCCCAGAGGATTTAGAAATATAGCATCCACTAAACTTGGGTTTGAATCACTGAATTTATTTTGCATTTGTCGTTCCTGTGTGAATCCTAGGAATGAGTTGTGTGCTGAGGGAGCTTGCTGCCTCTGCAGATGGGACACATGCCCCCATGTCCTGTTAAGGCCAGTTAGTGTACGGGGAGGTGTGGGAAGGACAGGGGTGTGTAGGGGAGGGATGGTCCCCTGTATCTGTGCCCCTAATGAGAGATGTTATTTTCTCTACAGGCAGTCTATGGTACATTAGGGTCCCTTTCAGCCTACAGATGTGCTTGCTTTACTTCCCAAAGACCCTAGTCCTGGAGTTTTTCCCACTCTAAAGATACTGCCTGTCTCCTGACAGTTCCTTCAATCCTTTTTTCCTACTGCGGCCCAAATATCCTTGTTTGCCTCCCTGAGGGATGAAAAACATGTTTAGGATTTAGTGGGCAAGAAATATAGAGAAACCTCAGCTTTGGTGGATGCTGAAGATGGGACAGGACCTGGTGAGCCACCCAATATCCCACAGTACGTGGTGTTCCATGCTGTAAGGGGGCAGGTGAATGTAAGGAAAAGGAAGTTTGGCCCCTCTGTTCCTTGTGTGGTTTTTTCAAAACTTGAGGAACAGGTATATCGGACAGGAGGTAATGAAATGGGGTGTAGCAGGGCACAGTCAGCAGTAGCTGGAAGTCCTTTTTCCTCCTGTAGTACTGGAGGACTGGGTGCTCTGGTTTCCCTGGGCTTGATGTCCCCTATGATCTTCCCTTCCAAGCATGTGTGCAGGATGGGAGCAGAGCTGGGAAACAGCCTCCAGGAGCAGACAGGCAGGATGGCATGACCTGCTGAAACAGGCAGGCAAAGGGCTTTTTGTGCTATAGTTTTGGCCATTAACCTAAGCGCAAATAACAGCTTTTTTTTTTAATGTCAATTTGATCCTTTCACTACAGAAAGACCCTAATAAAAGCACTCCAGCTCTGTTTCCAAGCATCCTCTTGCTGCTCCAAATGGCTTCCTTTCACTGGCTGAGCTTTCATGTCCTCACCAAGGAGGATGGGGAAAAATGCATTATAATTTTTCAGCCTTGGCAAATGAGGAATCATGCCCATGAAAACAAATACTTGTTAATTAGGACTATGAAATGGTGATTGAATCACAGCTCTCATAATGGCAAGGGCAGTTTGCAAGCCTGCTTTATGTCCCAAATGGGAGAGGGGGGAAAAAAAGGAAAGAAATGAGAATTTTTTATTTCAAGAAGCCATTTCAGCCACTCCTATCCATTCATTTAGATGTTTCTCTGCCAACAGGTACTACTCAGTTACTATGTTGTTTCCATTTGAAGTACAGAGGGGAGACTTAAGTTATTGCCTAGGATAATTGTTAACAAATGCTGAATTCTCATTTGTGTCCGTTATAGCAGTAATAACTTATTTAAGCACACAAAATGGTCTCCAATTGATGCCCATTGGGAAATATATGTTCTTGCAGGACAGCCAGAAGAGAGATGAGGAAACTGTGGGGAGCCTGGCTGGGATGAACCCCTGCTCCCAGCACGCCTGCTTGGTTTCCCTGCACTGCCAAGGTGACTAGAGAGAAGTTTAAAGAGGTTAAACAGAACAAAACGCTGGATCCAAACTATATTTAAAAGCTGCTTTTTTTTTTTTTTGACTGAAGATGAGTTTTTAACAGTCTATGTTAGCAAGAGCCCTTTGGTAAAGTCAACTCTCCCTTTCTACCATCACCTCTCCTCTGTTCTCCCCAGTAAGCTACAAACCAAGTGATTATGCTGCTTTTAGTAATGGGCTAGGGTGACCCACTTGTCTGCACCCATGTGCCCACCCTCTGCCTATAACCTGATAAGGAGTTGCACAGCTGGATCTGGCTGCAGCTGTGGTGGCAGATGTGCTGGCAAGTGGGGAGCCAGGGTGAGTGAGAACCCCAGTGCTGTGCCACATGTGTCTGGTGGGAGACAGGGGGAAATGTCCCCTGGAAGGGACAAGGCTCTTGTCCTACACCTGCACCTTGCTTTCTACAGGGGTGATGTCCTGCTGACCTGAGCAGGCTGACTCAGCAGCTGGGGTCACAGCCATCACAGCCATCCTGCTGTCCCCTCTGTCCCCTCCGCCTTTCCCTCCCTGCTTCCTTTCTCATTGTTTGTGTTTCTGATGTCACTGTTCCCACCCCCGGGGCATCTGATACAGCCATTGTTGACATCAGACCTTTCTCTTTGTGCTTTTCTTTAAAACGGAAAGGAAAATTGGACTGAGTCTCCTTGCTTTTGGAGGGCCTCTGCTCAGCTTGAACATGCAAAATACATGTTGTCATATCTTGGCCCATCCTTATTGGTGAGGGGAACTTTGAATTGCTGTAATACCAGTGCAGATTTCTTCTCCAAGGTCAAGTATAAGAGTGGCAGCTGGGGCAGGACTGACCTCTGTAGTGGCTCCAGAAGAAAATTCATCAAGTACAGAGCACTCATGGTTTAGGCTTCTGGTGTGGAGGCAGATCTTGTGGGCACCAGCTATGTGGGTGATTGACTCATGACCCATTCAGGTTCCTGTATTCCCAGGACTGGTTAGAAAAAAAATACTCTTTCTAAATATGTATTTTAATATAATAAAAAATTTGGATGGCTTGAGTATCTAATGATTGCAAAAGGCCTGCTGAGACCAAGGAGAGAAGAACCGAGTAATAGCAGGAGGAGCTGCGGGATGTGGTGGCAAAGAGTCGCTGCTGGGGGTCGGTGTGTTGGTGGGGCAGCACGTGGAGCTCTTGTGGCATGCCTGGCCTTGCTGGGAGCCTATTGAGGGCAGCTAGAGGCTTTCCATCAATTTGAATGGGCTTTGGATCAAGCCCATGCCATGCTGTTTGTTTATTTTGGAGGCCTTTTGAGGATAAAAGTACCCTTTTGATGGCTGCTCTTTCTCCTTCTCCCTTGGTTCAATTGCTCCTTGCACCCCTTGGCTCTGTGATGCTGGATATACACTGACTTTCTGAAGGGCCAGGGGCTCTTGTTCTTTGGAAAGCTTGCTTTAGTCTTACTTATAGAAATGTTTAGTGCTCTGTATGAGCAATGTGGGGAAATGCCATGAGCTATGTGACTTTCCATGGTCAAACACCCAGCACTGAGACTTACCTTCAAGAAAGACACTGCTAGTGCCAGAGCTCATCTACTTTAACAACAAAACATACCAATTTGCCTCCTTTCAAATTCTAGATGGTTATTCCCCATTTATTTTCTCAGAGCTGACAAATGTGAGCTGTACAGGTACTTTGTTAGTAAAATGAGGCACTAATTGCTGTAACAGGAGATGATACATTGTGATGTTTTTTTGCTTCCAAGCTCAAGGAGCATAGTGCAGCATACCTGCATTCTTAGAAAATGCACTGAGAGTGCTGGCAACATAGTATATAGATTTAAAGTACCGTGGTCTGAAACTGCAGATAGGAGAAGAAGCATAAAGGCATCCAAGATGGTCTCTTTGTTCACATTTAATATGATGTAGTTATCCGAACTCTGTCATTTGAGCATGTATTGAGGGAAGGACAAGCCCTTTGCTGGGTGTACACCTTTCCTGGGCTAGGCATGACCCATAAAGTCTAATCAAGGGCAGAGTATTGCTCTGAGTCATGATTTTTCTAGAGGCTACAGCATCCCTGGGTTACTCATCCTGAGAGAATGAATGCACTGAGGATATAATTCTAATAGTTAGACACCATTTATTCTCACTCTTTAAAAGATTCTTGTCAGGAGAGTGATAGGTTTTGGGTTGTTATTTTTGTCTTTGTGGCCATAAATATCATGCAAAATGCTGAAACTTTACTATCTCATTTATGCTTCCTCTTACAGTGCTGTAGATCTCTGCCCAGTATTTAGGTTGCGTAGTAATTCTACCCCATTTGTCATGGATTAACTAGGCTATAAAATAATCGTAAAGCTGGGGTAGCCCTGGATTTTCATGCTTCTCACATATTTATATCTACCATGAAATACTTCATCCAAAAGTAATTACCTGACTTCTTAGGCTCTGTTTAATACTCCTTGACAATTCAAAATGCAGGAGTTGCTGCCCCATATTTATCTGCAACAGCAGTGGGGTGATGCTGGCACCCATCGCAGGCTGGTGCCTGAGGGAAGCCAAGCAGGTTTGGTACTTGCCAGGGACTGCAGTGCCTGTCCCAGCAACTGGTTGGCAAAGCTGTGGAAGAAACTCTCCTGCTGCTGCTGGAGCTGTGGGAAGCACAGGACAAACTGGTGGGGCTGGATGTGTTGCCCTGCCTGGAACTCCAACCCCTTGGTCAGAGGAACAAGGCGTTGCACCAGCCACTGGTTCAGAGGAGCAGGCTTTGAACCTGCCACTCCTCCGATAAGACCCTGAAGCATTTCAAGGCTTCAGTGAGGTGATGGATGGGGGAAGAGTGACATTGATTACTAAAATACAAACCCCAGAGAGCTGGTGTTGCTCTCAGCTGCTGGGAATCTGCTCTATCAGGTCTAGGTGGGAGGTGAAAGGGACTGTGCTGACCCACCTGAGTATTTGGGCAAGTGAGGTGGAAATTTAGTCAGAATGGTGTGTCAGTGCACCAAAACTATTATGATTTTGCCACCAAAACTAAAAGTTTGCTAAAAGTAGTTTGTGCACTTTGTTGTTCCCCTGCTTGGAGGTAGAGGTGTGAGACAACTGAGACTACAGTCATAGAGGGAAAAAGTGGGTTTGTCCCTTCCTATAACTTTTTTTTGTGGCATGTGACAGTTGTCTGTCCTTTTGTTCCACAGGGTCTCAACACCTCTTCTGCAGAGGCTCCTCGTCTCTTTTCAGGCTTAGACACCATCTCTGTGGCCTGGTTATTGGGAGAGGAGCCACAAGCACAGTCTGTGTGTGAGCAAGAGGCTACAGGGCTGGATATTAGAAAGGCAAAATCAGCAACTTGGAGAGAAATAGCTCCTCCTGCCACAATTTCCAAAGGCAGTCATGGCCTCTCCTCTGTCCCATCACTTCCCACAGGTCCCCCTGGCAAATATGGAGGTTGGGGGGTGTCTCTGTCTTGCAGGGGCCTGGGCTGGTGCAGGATGAATCATTTCCTTCAGCAGCACCACCACTGCCTGGTCACCCTGTGGCTCTGGGCAAAGCCCTCATCGGGGAAGGTGGTGGTTGTGTCACTTCTCTGCAGCCCTGAGGATGCCCCAGGTTTCCACCCTGTGCTCATTTGCTCTCCTATTTCCTCCAGATGTGCCTTGGGAGTAGCACCAAGGGCAGGATGATTTCCCATGTCACCAGTGGTGACTTTCCCCTCCTAATTAATTTTTCCCTGAGAAGGAAGCCCTTCCCACCACACAGGGAAGAGGAAGATGACTCTCCAGACTCCTGCCCCATCCTGGACTGGGAAAGGCAGTGTTGCACTGACCACACAGACATCCTGACCTGCTGTACTGGGTCCCTGGGGCAGGTCTCCATGCCTGGAGAGCTGCAGTGCTGCTGCTGACTGGGTAGATGTCAACCTTCCTGTTTGTTCCCAGCCTGCTCAGCTTGCTGTCACCTGCCCTGCCAAGAGGGGGCATAAAGATCAGTCTGTCTGAAAGTATTCACAGGCTTCATGTGTGTGATAGAAACAAATCCTCTTTCAGCTGGAGATCAAATTTTTTCTGGTGTATTTTCATCCTCTTTCCCCAGAAGTCTGGGTGGTGCTTCCCTTTATTATGTATCTTCTCTGTGCAAACTGCCTTTATGGTGCTATACACTTCTACTGACTGAGAAAGAAGTGTGTATAAATTTAAATATAATTTGTATATAGGTAAATGTTAAATAGCAACATGCATTAGATGTTGTGCTCACTGCTGCCAAATTGCACGTAGACTTCTTGGACGTGAGGTCCATACACTTTCACTGAGGTCAGTGGAGCTTTGCCAAATTGTAGCCCTCATACACTGGCCATAAGGTACCGGAGGAGCTAGTTTTGTGTTATAAAAACTGGGTTACAAGTTCTGATGGCAATAGCATGGTAATGAGAGATGACTTGTGAAACTGGAGCATATGCTACTTGTTTTGAACCTGACCTGATTTTGCAGGTCTAGGTATAGCAAGTATGAAAGTTTGCTGTTCGAAGAATCAGACTGAAAACTGTTTAATCATCTACGAAGTTAAAAGTCAGTGGCACTTCATTTCTGATGTGAAGTGCTAATTAGCTTACTATGGGATACAGACTACAGGAAATTCATGTCTCTGGCACAGTGGCAGTTCATCTTCAAAAATGTGTTTATTTGTCACAGTGTTATGTTTATATCATTAGTGTAGAGCAATATGTGTATAGCTGAAGCTCTCTGAGAGGAGGGGAAAAAGGCAGCACCTCGTTTAGAAGTAGGTAAAGCTGCTGTTAAAGGAGCTTATTAGAGGTTGTGCCTCATCCAGAGAGGAGAGCACTTGGTGCCGAAGCCTCCCTTTGCAGCTGTGGATCGTTTGGGGTGTAGCTGTGGTTTTCAGCTGCATCAGCTGCTTGACTTTGGTGCAGGTTGGTGGGCAAAAGCTGTGAATTGAAATTCCTGGTGCATCACCTGGGGTGGGGGGAGGTGTGTGTCCAAATACTGACATCAGATGCTGTTATTAGCCTTAAAGAAGGGTGGCATGGACCTTTCATGTAGATTTTATTTGCTTTCTAAATTAGAGTTTGGTAATACGAATAGTAGACAAATGTTTCTGGAACTGTAGACTTATTTATGAGAGGTCCTCAAAATTCACACCAATATAAAGGATTGAAGTAGGTTAGTTAGGAATATTTTGGGTGTGTGTCAGGTTTTTTTGTTTGTCAGTTCTTTGAGATTATTGAAAAACAAAACTGATTTGCAAACACCTTTTACCAGAAGTTGAATGTTGCTTCAAAAGCTCTTGACCAGGGCAGGTTGGATTACAGACTTATCCTACGTAGTGGTGCTGCTTTTTAAGCATCTTATGTACTGAGAGGTTAAAACATCAAGGAAAGGGTGACCAACGACTATATTTCACTTTATCTTTATTAAATTGGTAATTAAGGACCAGAGTGTTGCAAGAATTATTTTTGAAAAGTCACTTCATCTTTATTGAGGGTTAATTGTATTAATGCTCACAGCTTGACAGGCTTGTTTCATGACAGGAATTTTAAATAAAGGTGATAGGGATATGCAGCTTCAGGATTGTCTGGGAAAGTTCTAATTCTGAAATAATCCTGCTGTTCATGCTCATGAAAACTCCTATAAATCAGCACCTTTGGGCATTTAAAAAAATGTATTTCTAAAAGTTGTGTGATCATGCATTGTTAGCTTGTAAGTGGAGCAAAATGGGAAAATTTTAAAAATCCACACACAGATGTGTGCAGAAAGGAGGAATGTCTGGGTGTAGCAGCACGAGGTGGGACTGTAGCTGGTGTCCTGTGGGAATTCAGTGGACAAGTGGTACCACAACCCTTTGGGTCCTAGCGTGGACCTCAGTGATGCTTGATCCTTGAGACCACCCCAGGGTATCAGGGCTTGAGGTTTTGACACCGGGGAGTTAAGGTAACAGCAGATTTTAAAATAATGGCGTGTGCCATGAAACAGAACCATTTCTCATAACATTCTGTGGACCATCTTGGTGTTTGGTTTTTTTATCTTCGCTGAACTTTACTATTTACTCTATAGAATACTATGGATGTTGGTTGCAATTGTGTGTAGTCAATATAGGAGGACTAATTAGGGGTTAAAGTGTGTTTTAAAGCACCAGCTAGGGCAGACATCTGCTAGCCGATATAATTAGGCATTTTGTGCATCCGCACAATACCTCACTTTTTACTGTTGAAGGTTCAGAGACCAAAAGTGATCAGAGCTTTGATTTCATTGCTTGCAACTAGGGACTTTGTATGTATGTCCTTTTTCCTATATGTCTAATCAAAAGTCGTATCTCGAAGCAATGCTGCTTTGTAGATATAAGGAAAGATTGATGCTCTTGTCCTGTGGTCTCACAGGTAGATAAATTCTCTATTCCCGTGAACTTCATACAAGCTACTTTGAAAAGAAAAGCAGCAATTTGGCTAAGCCTTGTTCCATTCATTTTGGCACAGAAGAGAACATGCAAGGAAGCCTGAGAATCCACTTGGGATCATCTTTTCCTATTATGTTGGTAGCAAACCTTTTTTCTCTTTTAATACTCATTATTCTAGAACTACAATCAATAATGTAAGGAAAAGCATGAATCTGCCACACATAAAGTTTTCTGTCGTCTTTTTAAGTGATGTTCCCCCTAGATTCCTGTTCTGTAGGTTTATTTCTTACCAGAAATGAATGCCCTGTTGTTCGTATGACTGTACATCAAATAGATTTGCAACAGCTGTCTCTCATTTTGCCTGAAAGTAGAACATACATCTACAAAGATATCTCCTAAGATATCTATCTTCCCTTCCTTATACAATAGAGATTTAGATATTCTACAGCCATGGTAAGCCATCTGAGTATCCTACTGGCTTTCCCTTGCTGAATTTTCTATCATCTCTGTTCTTACTCTAAGGAGCCCTGGATATTATTTAGGTATTTCACATTAACCCACTTGCAATCAGGTTCTTAAAGTGGAAGTCAATAAAATCTAAGATCAATTTGAATGGGTAATTCACTAGCTGCACATTATTAATTAAACACCAAAATTATTCTAAATTGCTTTTAGCTGCTCTTTGCATCATAACCTTTCTTTACTCTTCTTTGTTTCGTGGATGTTCAATGCTGTTCCCCAGGTTGAAGGGACAGTGCACCACGGTGTGACCACTGCCTCATGGTCTTGGGTCAACTGGGAAGGTGAAGTCCAGATGGCACTTGCTGTTTATTTCTTTTATTACCTACTTTGTCTGCAGAACAGATTACAAGATGTGTGTGAAGCTTTTATTCATGAGACTGGACTTGAACTCCTTGTACCATAAGAGTGGGGAATAGGTTCTTGCCTTGCTCTAGCCTACGTGTAAAGCTATAACTTTACTATAAGAGTGTGAAGCCTGCCCAAGGTAGTCAAAATATTGATGGGTAAAGCGGCTGGGAGAGCTGAGGGGGGGCCTGAGCACCTATGGCTCTGCTTGCTGAAATGGAGCCACCTGAGGCCATTGCTTGGCACACAGTAACTTGCAAAGCATGAAGAGTAACTGTGCCAAACGTGTAAGTTCAACTTAAAGGTACTGTGGGTCGTGGAGCAGCTTAAAAATCCCTTGTGCAGTGCTAAAAGAGAAAATCCTCATCCTTAATTTTTCACTCTAATAAGGTGATAGGCAAACAAAAAGGCACTGAGGATGGCAGGCACAGAGCAGAAGCGTTTGAACTTTTCATAGTTGGCTGGTTGGATTTTCCTGGCACAGGATGGGGCTGTTCCCTGCACTGTTTCTCTAACTACAGAGCTTCTTTTCTTTTAGAAATGAAACTTGGAAAATGGGATTTTCTTTTTTTGTCTTTCAGTATTTAAATTTGGGTTTGACTTGACCATAATGCACAGATGCCATTGGAGATTTTCCTGGTTGTTTTTCTCTGGAGCAGTATTATCTGAAGGAATGGTAATTACCCACTGCCAAGCCTGGCACTGGTATGGGCTTAGGTCACTGGAATAACTCTCTCTAGATATTTGCCACTGCCACTCCAGTGAAAGATGGAAAGTTTTTCCCTTTTGTACATTCATGCTGACGTTAAAGTTCTCTAAACACAGAACAGTGATGATGGGCAACATTGGAGGAGGAGATGGAAGACTTTCTTGTGGCTCTAAGACAGCATTCAAAGGGGTGATAAAACTCACAGGGTGGATATATGGATGCTGGATTTCAATGCAAAGCCTGAGCCTTTACTTGCCTCTTGTTATAACAAGCTGTAGATCTCTCTGCAACAGCTCACTTTAGCAGCTTCTAATAATGTTTGAAATATAGTTGTTGTTGTTTTCCTCCTGTAAAAGCAAGACTTGGAGATATTTAAACTCCCTGGCATCTGCACAGCCAACTGATAGCAGCACCAAGAGGAGCAGAGCCAGCCTTGCTTTTTTATGTATAAAAGGAAAAAGTGTGATCCTCGGAAACATACAGGTCCAAAGCCTGTCTAAAATGTGCAGTCATCTGTCTACAGAATTACATCACCCCAAATATGACACAGGATTTGAATGCATGAGCATAGAATTGCAATAGGAAGAAGGCTGCTTAATAGGGAATGAAATAAGCTTAGCGAATATTTGCACAGTGTCTTCTTCCCATGAACAGCATTTGGAACAGGGCTGCTGTGACGCTGGTGTAGAAGCTGTTTGCAGTCGGTGCCTTTGGGGAAGCAATACCAGCAACACCACAGGATTTACCTCTCCCATTCAGCCTTTGTGCAAACCGTTCCTGCCCCCTGCTCATTTGCTTCATTGCACAAGAGATTACTTTTACAGAGAGGTTGGCCTTTTGGGCTAAAAAAAAAAAAAAAAAAAGAGGGGCTCTTTGAGTAGTTTCTTCAGCAAGGTATAGATGGTGGCATGTGGGGCCCCCTGTAGCTTCTGTACCAAAAAAGCTTAGGAAATATCAAATCCTCCGAGAGGTCTTAAAAGATTTAATTGCCCTTTGACTCCCCATTCTCTATTAGCTTTTAATAGAAAAGAGCTCACAAATGAAAGGTGCAGCTTGCTGGCATTAACAGTTTAATCCCTAGAAGGGCAAGGTGCTGCTTAATTCTGTACTGACTATTGAGGCAAGGCTGGAATCTCTTGTGGGCTATTATTTCAGTGTTTATTTGCTGTGGGCTGTTTGTGAAGAACTCAGCTAGCACAGGCAGCTTTGTTTCTCATACAGCAAGTACTGCATTAATGCGGTTATGTTTAAGAGTGGAGCAAAACCATCTCTTTAGCAGGTGTTCAGCATTTAACTGGTAGATGCAACAGCCGGTGGGAGATGTGGAGCAGGGAGATGGCTCTGTGCTGTGGGCATCTGTCCCAATCCAAGCTGGAAGAGAAGTTAGTCCGTCTATTTCTACAGGAGCTATTCTGATTTTTTTTTTTTTCTTACTTCCAACTGCTGGCTCCCAGAGGTGCTTTTTTAAAATAAGACATCTAGCGTATGCTTTGAGCACGGATTCAGCCAGGAGAAAACGATGACAGCTTTGTTCCCTGCACAGCAGATAAGGAGGTGTTGGAGGCAGATAGCACCAGGCATCAGGCAGGAGCTGCGCGAAGTGCCTGCCCAGTTTACTGAAGAGCGTCGGCGATTAATGCTCGCAAGTGGTTTCCTTCTTTTCCTGCAGCGTCTAAATGGGGTGTTTGTCAGGGCACATGGCAAACGGGTTAAAATTTAATTAGAAAACATAGTGGTAGCTACTGGAGCTTAACAGAGATTTCTATAAGCTGCTAAGAAGGACAAGGTTGCTGTGTGAGCTGCTGGTGGGGCTGAGCTAGTGCAGCCGCTGGCTCTGCTTCAGGCGCCGGGGCACGCCTGGGAATCTGCCCAGGAAACGCCGTGAAAGAGGAGTTTGTTTTAAGGCTTGACCCTGGCTCTGTGCAACACCCCTGGCCTCCGCCTGCCGTATAAAGCCAGGCTGCGCAATGCCAGGCGTTTGAACGGGAGAGCGAGAGCCAGCAGCAGCCAGCGGGGACAGGGAGTTTGTTTTGCCGGTGGAGCAGCTCATGGCTTCGGTGTTCATGTGCGGGGTGGAGGATCTGCTCTTCAGCGGGAGCCGCTTCGTCTGGACGGTGACGGTGGCGGCGCTGAGGAGATGGTACGCTGCCCGGCTGCGGGCATGCCGGCAAGCCCTGCGAGCGTGGTGCGGCCTCCGGGACGTCTACCAGGTAAAAAAAAAACCCAGTTATCACTCCAGGTTTTGCCTAAGAAAAAACAAAGGCATTGTGCCACCTGATGGACACGTGCTCACCCACCTGGCTGATTCCTAAGTGCGTACACCCCAGGTGAGGAACATCAAGCCAGAGCCACCACTCAGTTGTGCTGCAAAGATATTTGGCAGGTTTATAATCAGAGTCTGAGCTGATGTCCAATATTGCCTTGAAGCAGCCAGTGCTGCGTATCTGCCTTGAATTTGGGGTTTGGGAGAGGTATTTTCTATGTTAAATGTGTTTTATTAGCCAGTTTATCTAAAAATGTTCTGGCAGATAACTGCCCTGTATCACAGCCCCTCAGAGCCCATTTAGGTGCTGTCACCATCCTTGTGCTTGCAATCTGGGAGACAGAGCTCAGCGCTCAGCCTGCGCTGCCATCGGGCACCCAGAGCACTCTGCTGCTGTGGGAGAGAACGGCTGTGGCTTTTTCTGCTGTTTGCGTCACTGAATAGTGGCAGATTGTAATGTGATAGTACTTGCATTGCAAAGGATTTGGTATTTGGGGGGACTGCAATGACTCCTGAAACAAGTATTGGGAGGCTTTTCTTCCTGCAGGCAAAAAATACAGCACCCTACTTGCAGTAACTGTGGTGTCCAGCTGCAGCTAGGGTGGTGTCACTCTTTTTGGAGTCTGTTTTTGCTGGCAGTTATTTTTGTGTGTCTGTATTTTTTGTCTCACATGTAAACTTGTGATTTGTGCCTGCTTACAGTGTCAGCAAATGTGTTTGCTAGATTATGCTATTGTATTTCAAAGCTGCTTCTCTCCTCTCCTTGGTGTGTTGCAATACAGAGAGTAACACAGCTTATAACAAACAGCTTTCCAGACCCATGAGGATGTAACTTCCACGGGAAAGTCATGCTAAAAGGACATCTGTGCCTATTTAATCCCAAAAGGATCTGTTGCTATTTAGCTTTAAAGTGTTTCTAGGAGTGGGAGAACAGTTTTATGGTGATAGTGCTACCAAGTGCTTGAATGCATCTTGGCATCTTGCACGGATTATGGATGTAAACACTTTGATATGTGACACGTTACTTGAGGAATATGGATCATGTATAGTGAGGGAATGCGGAGGTACAGGCATCATTGCTCCCCATTTGCCCACCTTTACTGATCTGAAGAAATGTGGGATGCAGCTTTGTCTCCCTTCTTTCTCTATAAAGAAAGTCCAGCTACACCTGTACTGTGTGGATGTTATTTTTGCAGTCCACTCATACAAAGAGTGTGGAGCTCAGACTGCCTTCGCTTCTTGCTGTGTCCCCATGGAACCAAATCCTAGCCCTCCAGGGCTAGAATAATGGCTCAGTAAGGACCAGCTCTGACAACAGCTGTATTCAGCCTGTTCAGCTGCAGTTCTCCAATAGCTGGCTCAAAGTGAAGAGATTATTTTTTTTAAAAAAAAAACCAAAGTGTGACTGTACCTCTGCCAAAACTTACTGTGTCCTGGTGGCTGTTGGTGGATTAATCTGTCACCTTTATGAAAAGCATCACTGACTTTTGCCTGTGTCCTAAACTGGGGGTGTGAAAACGGGTAAAAAGAGAAGACTGGTGCTTCTCTCATCCTTCCAGGTGGTCCTTGAAGTAGAGGGGGGACAGAGTGTGCCCCTTTACCGCTCCATTCTGCCCACAGTTTGTCACAGCCATGAGGAGAGCACAGCCAAACTGCTGGGGATGTGCAGGGACCTCTTGCTCCAGGCTCACAGTTCTGAGGGTCATCCCTGGGAGGTGGAACCAGGCAGGAATGAGGCAACTCTCACATTTTAACACCAGGAATTTCCTACTGGTAATTTGGGGTGTATTAAAGAGCGACGGTTTAACAAATGCCCTGCAGCTCTTCCTTGGGTTGCATAGTGTGTTGCTTTTTGTGCTGAAGTCTGGGTTCTTTGCTGCTGAAACCACTGACAGTATCCCAGCTGAGTCTGGTGGGTACAGGGCTGAGCACACAGGATTAAACATCGTTGGTCTGTTTGAACGTTGGAGCCCTGTAAGAGGTTGAGTTAAATATGACTCTTCCATTAATTTTTTTTAAACACTTCAAGCTATGGCAACATCTGGAGAGGGTAGCTGGATGACCCCTGCATACAGAGATGTGTAATACTCTGAGCCATGCTGTTATGCTTATTCACCTGGGGCTTGGTGGAGCAATACAGGAGCAAAATGCACAGTGCAGAGCCCTCCATGGGATTGTTTCTATGTGAAGGTCAATGTTGCAGTGTCTATAGGACTAAGCTCTAATCTTGGATGTGAGATGTTGTGTTGCATCATTACCATAGATCACGCATTATCTTGAGCAAAATTGTTTTCCTTCTCTGTGCCTTTTTTTTTTTCCTATAAAATGGATATGACACCACTCTCCTACCTA
Source organism: Pampusana beccarii (assembly GCA_013399365.1). Classification (NCBI taxonomy): domain Eukaryota; kingdom Metazoa; phylum Chordata; class Aves; order Columbiformes; family Columbidae; genus Pampusana; species Pampusana beccarii. The sequence goes on along the minus strand of VWYH01008138.1, from coordinate 250,526 downwards.
GTAGGGATGCTGTTTAAGTTCTTGCTAGAATAAGTCCCGTAGTTAGTGCAGCCAGATGAAAGCATGTTTTTGCTTTGTGTTCTTATTAATATTGGCACCAGGACAGGTGCTTAACCAAGTCCTTTCCCACCTTGGCTTCATCAAGAATGTTCATATTTCTGTAACTCTTTCACATTAATATTCCAGGTGTGAAAAATAGCACAGGTTGTATATAAAGGCTTATTTGACTAACCTTATACTTTTACCCACCATGTGGACTCCCTGGGCTGTGTATGGTGTAACAAATCAAGAGACGAGTCAGAACTTTGTCACTGAGCTATGTGCAAGGGACATGCAGGGAGGGGTGAGGTGATGAGCACTTGAGCTGCTGGTCAGCCCTGGAGGCTTCAGTTTGCTTTGATCCATATTTGCGGTTCATGCCACTTCGTTGTGTCAGTGGCTATTTTTGGGTGGCTATTTTCAGTTTTTAATCATCAGTACATTGTTGCGGTGAAAGGAAAGCCAGTAGGATTTCTCCCTGGGCCGGTAACTTTTGAGATTGGTTGTGGTTTAGTTTTGGTTGGTTGGTATGTGTGTTGGTTTTTTGTTTTTGTTTTTTCTTGTTTGTTTTTGAGTCCCAGCACAAAGAAGCCACTAACACCCTCGTGCTTCTACACAGGGCTCTCACCTGCGTCTTCTGAAGTCAGCAGGTCCAGAGTTTGTCACACAGGCAGAGCTGTCTGGCCAGGGGATGCTGAAATCCGCTCTGCCAGCATAAAACCTTTACCTCTCTTAGTACCTTCAGGTACAAAGAAACCCCAAAAAAACCCAACTGGAACAAACCAGCCTTTTTCAGTCACCTCCTCTTTACCATTTGTGTTTCTAGCATATGCGTATAGGAAACATCTTCTGAGGTTTTACAGGCTGTTGTTTCATTTGATCATCGGTGTAGGGACTTCAGCCCCAGCCCAGCAAGCCAAGCTCAGGCACTTTCCCAAGCTGGTCTCTGCTCCAGGGTGCTTGCCATCATCTGCCTCAACTGCCAAAGGAGAAGGGATGCCCTATTTGTCCAGGCCTATTCATCTGGAGGAGCTCGAGCCAAAGTGCTCACGGGGTGTCCCATTTCCCTCTGAAATAACCTCTGAACCCATGTGAGGGGAGGAGGGTTGTACAGTATATGAATTTATTCTCTCTGAGTGCTTGGGTTGTATGCCAGGGAACATTGTCTTGTTTGTGGCAGAAAGCATCTGAAAGCCTGTCCTAGAAAAAACAGGGACTTGCAGAGACAGCTGATGGAAGAGCTGGCACAGATCTTCTTTTTAACTACAGCAAGTCAATACAAGCTAATGCTATTAGGGCTTTGAAAAAAACTAGGTGAGAATTTGGCATAGGTGCCTTCATGCAAGGGTATAAATTTCCTATGAGGGAAAGGAGCAAGGGCTGTGTTTTGTTGTGGAAAACTGGCGTGTAGTGCTTTGGACTTCCAGCTGAGCTTTGGCAGGTCTTCCCAGAGTCCCCCGAACTCCACAGTGGAAGAGTGTGGCACTTCTGGGTGTCCTGGTACTTCTTCCAAAATGAAGTTTTTGGCAGGGCTCTCCCATGCTGGTTTTACAGGCCACATGTCTTAAATGTAATTATAGGGCAGTAAAACAGAAAGTGAAATTTTTATTAATATATAAATGTGGTTAATAAGCAGCGGCAAAGCCAAAAACTTTCAAGATCAACACTTATCCTGTGTTCAGTTACTTGTGTTACCACTGGCCTGACTTTCATTGGGATGTCAACACTACCATACTTTAGCGCCTGTTATCCTGTGAGTTATGAATACAAAATTTCACCTGGACATCCCACATCAGTTATTCCCCGTAGCCCCTATGCCTTAAATATTAAAAAAAAAAAAGGAAAATTGCATCAAAGTCTATTTGATAATGCAACTGCCTTTTTATAAACTAAAAACTGGTCAAGTGAATGCTTTAGTGTCAGGGTTAAAGTGCATGTCAGTCAGTCTGCTCATGCCAAGGGGGAAAACCAGGCAAACAGTCCCCAAACTCCCTGCAGAATGACACACGATTAATATCTGCTGGACATAAAACCAGATATGGGAGCATCTTTGCGATTAAGCTATTCAGTTACACTGGTAATTCGGCTAAAAATCTCTGGCGTAAAAGTGTAAATTGCATTCATGCAGCTTTTTTAGACAAAGTGCTTTTTAACCTCTGAAAGGTCACTTCCTCTGTGTGAAGTGAAAAAAAAAATTGCTGATGAAGCACGATAAATAAACTTTGTACGTGTGTCCGTCTCATACGTACTTGGGGTGGAGGAGTGAGAGAGGAAGCGGCTGATTTCTGTTTCCTATAGTGCTAACGTAGCTGGTTTGGATAGTGAGGACCATATTTCCTCTGCTACCACACCTTAACTTTTCATTATAAAAAATGCTGACGACACATTGGAGACGCTTTTTTTTTTTTTTCCCCTTTTCACAATGATGAAGGGTGGTGCTGGCACAGTAAGGGTGAGCACAAAGTGGGATGCTGTGTTGTCAGGGCAGAGCTTTCCTTCCTCTGAGAGTGATGCTCAGAGGAAGCATCTCTGGCATCCTTACAGCCCAGGGCTTTCCAAAGGAAGCCTGAAGACCTTTCTAGAGGATGCTATGTGCCCCTTCAAAGATTCAAACTTAGGCACTGGGGGTTACCTATTTCCTCTGACTGCCTACATCCAGCTGTTTTTCATTTTGAAGGGATCTGATCTAATGCTGGGACACTGCTCGTACATCACCTGCGGAACTTTGGTTCTGCTTGAAACCCCTGTCACATCTGAACACAACACATGGAGGGTTTTCCCAGGGCTGGGGCTTTGGGGAGACTCTTGCAGAACTGAGGACAGGACCAGCTATGGGCACTACATCCCAACAGCTTAAACTTGGCTTTACATGCTTCCAGCGTCAGCTTTCCAAAGCTCTCTGCCAGGCATATTTCCATTTGAGTTCATGATACATTTTCTGTTTGAGACAGTTTATTCAAACAAAAATACGATTTTTGTACTGCTCCTCCCTCTTCCTTAGCAGACAAGCTTCACAACCAGACTCTGAACTTCATCTCATTTCCTTCAGGGTGTCACGGTGCCAGTTTCAAACAGTACCTTCTATTCACTAACTGCTGGGCCTGTATAAATATTTTTTTCTTCGATCTGACATAGTTCACAAAATACGTTAGATTTCAAATGTCGCTGGCGCCACTTCTCAGAACCAGGCTCCTGTACAAAGGTATCGCTGCGTGAACTTGCCTGGATAAATCTCCATTTTGGTCTTGTGCAGAGAGGCTGGCCAACTTGTTCTGACTGGACTAGAGGCTTATGAAAAGGCAAATTAAAAGCATTTCGGGCACATGCCGTTTTTTTCCATACTTCTTTTTTTCTGCCTTTCTGAGTGTTCAGCTTTCTGTCACTCCTTTTGCTAGTGTTGTCACTGCAGTTCTTTGCAGTCTTGGATGGACTGTCCATGTGCTTAAAATAACACTGTGCTATCTTTGTCTCCTCATTTTCTGAAAATCAGGCCACCCTTGTACAGTCTGTATTGCTCTTAAAACCTCTGAGTCATAATTAGTGATTAGTAATTCTACTAATCTTCTCTACAGATGGAGGCCAGTTCATTCTGAGACCGCAAAGAGGATAAAGCTATCAGTGCTGGAATATATTAGCTTAAATACCCTGCCACACAAATACACACATACACTTTTCCCTGCTAATTGGACTGTCATTCATTTCAACGTGCATCCACTCTGTGTGTTGGGGAAGGAGACGTGGGGAGATTAAGGGTCACCAAAACGCTGAGAATAGCCTGGAGGTGATGTTGTTTAGCCGTTAAAAGCTATCATTGACAGTCCAGCAACATTAGATTTAAGACTGATGTTTCTGTGGTTGGTTTTTCAGCTGATGTAGAAGAGGTGCTGTCCCTGGGATGGATGCCCCAGTGTTCTTCCTGCTTGTCACCGAGTGCAAATGTGTGGTGCCAGCAGAGCTGGGGTGGTGATGGGGAAGTTGCTGTGTGAGGCACTTATACTGTGTGGTCACTGCTAATTACAGGCTGTTTTCTGAGCATCCTGGTTTTACCTGTTGTTGGGCCAGTGGTTTCTGATGTGGGCTGGGCAGAGGGTGTATGGTGTGGAGAAGGTCATGCTGGTTGGTACCTGGTGCAGGCAGGTCACTGGCTTGTGCATGGGCAAGGAAGGCAAAAGGCTAGAGGATGGGAGTGAGGAAGCTGGAAGAACAGGAGAGGGCAGTGCAAGAATTGCATGGCATGAAAAGTGCAGGCTGTGCAAGCAAGGAAAGAGTAGAGAGACCAGAAAGTAAATAAACAAACATTCTGACCCCATCAGGTGTATGTCAAAAGTGCCAAACTGAGCACATACTTGCAAGAAAGTGTGGGAAAACAAACAGCTAGGAAAAAAAAAGGCAGAAATGCAATAGGAAAGGAAAACTGAGGTTATAACTGGACAGGAAAAAATTAAGAGGGGAAAAAATCTTTCCAGAAAGATTGCTGCACTAGGCAAAGAGGTCCCCATCATGCTGAGTGTAGAGTTGTCTGGCTGACACCAGACTTGATGTGCTTGGTTGCTGCAGTTGCTTTTGGAGAGCAAGTATGTCGGTGTAGATGAAGCCCATCAGGAATCTGGTTGGGCAGGTGCACTTGGCAGGCATGTAAGTTGGTGTTTGCTAAGCCATAGTGAAAGTAGGAGCAAGTAATTCCTCTCTGATATCGAACACACTGTATCTGTTCACCTTATCCAGAGGAGCCGGGTTGTGCTGCGTTCACTCTGTGGTTACGGAGCTTTTGGTGAGGATTCACAGTGCTGCCATCCCCAAACCCCAGCCTGGAACTCTTCTTCTGGTGGCCTCTGAGTTGCAGAGACTTGCCCCTGTTTAACTCTTGCTTCTCCTACAGCTTCCCACTGTTAGAACCTCTTACAGATGTGCAGAATTTCTTGTAAACTCTGATTTTTCTGGTTTAGAAGAATTATCTGTGGGTGAGAATATAGATGAATTACAATTACACAGGCCAGATCTGTATTTGTTTGGAAGCCCTGGATCCTCTGAGGAGCTGTGTTGTTCCTCCTCCAGCTATTCCTGTCCCTGTGGTCACCCCAGCAGGGCAGAAGTTGGCACCACCCAGGTAACCTTCACGTCATTTCTCTGAGGAAAAATGACTCACTGTCTGTTTTCTGTCTTATTTTGGTGCTTTGGAGTCTGTGTTTTGGAGACGAATGCAAGTTTATTACTCTGAAATACTCTCCCAAAACTGTCTCATCTGCTGCCCAGGTTGCTGGTACAGTCTGGACCAGCTGGCTGGACCTGATCTGGTATCCTCCTGCCTGATGTGGGGCCAGCTTATGGGTTTTTCATGAAGCCTGTGATACTGAGTGTTGTGTGGAGAGCTTTTGTAGTTTCATGACTAGAAGAATTTTGGCTTTTATAAAGTAACCTTTGGAGGAGGAAAAAAAAAACCACACAAAAACCCCACTTTGTCTGCAGCTAGTTAAAAGGTGGATATTTGATCAAAGCTAGTTCCTCTGCATCAAACAAGGAAGGCAAGACATCTCTGGCACCTCACTGCATCCCAGGTGTCTGGGGTAGCTGGGGTGAGTTGTCCTCTGGAGGTGGCTGGGTTGATGGTAGTTTACGGAGGCAGCCCCAGGTGAGGGGAGAAAGACTTTGATCCTATGGATCAGGCAGCCATTCTCTTCCCAGCAGCATCAGGAATGCTCTGGCTCTACAGAGTGCTCTGCAGCTTAAGGGAGCCCGTTGTTGGCCTCAGATGTCGGTACACAGAGCCTTCTGTTTGGGGGAGTTTAGCTGGACCAAGTGGGCTTGGTACTTCTCAGAAGTGGGAGCTGTGTGTCTCCGATCGGGTGTTGCTTTCAGGAGTTTGACCTTGAGGTTCTTGCTTCCCATTCTAACAAAAGGTAATTAGTTTTTTTTCCTGGAGTTGAACTTAAATTTTCTATTAAAGTAGATCCATGGATTATAAAAACCAGTGTGGAAAAGTCTTCTTGGTTTGTCCTCTCTGTGCAGTGACTGCTCAGTTGGGAGCATAAATAACCAAAGGAGAGCATCAAGCTAAAGGGAAGAAATTGTTATTAATCCCAGGCGAGGTTGTCTCTGTGCATGTCAACAGCTCTTTGCTGCTCCGGTAGCATTCTGTGAGGTTTTCCCTGTCCTGCATCTTCCAGCCCATGTTGGATGCTGTGGTCCTGGGCTGTGTTGTTCCTTTGGCATTAGTCTTCCTACCATAAATTATGAAGCCAGAGCTTGTGAGTCAGTGGTGTGATTTAAAAGCTAGTATATCCATACTTGTGTCACATAAAAGGAGATTAATAATGCTGAGCTATGTTTGCAAAAGTAGAACAGGCTCATATTTTAGATTTTGAAGTAACTGTAATTGTAAATTTGAAGTTTTATGCCCCTTGTTTACCTTCCTGGAGGTGAGACTGGAGCTCTCAAGGTTACAGCCTGCTGGATTTGGGTGCACAGTCTTTAGTTTCCTGTTTGGTATGTGTTCGGGTTTTTCTTGGTTTTTTGTTTGTTTTGTTTTGATGAAAGCAGTGTAATGTAGTCATCTGATGTTTCTTTTGGAGGAGACCTCAGTATCTTGCACTGTAGTACGAAACCTATGTTACTCCTGACACAGCATTGCTGTGTCAAATCCGAGAGGTGTTTGAAGCCTTGTAGGTTGATGCGCCAGAGCAGAAGAAATCAGGGAGAGGAGCTGGATGTCCTTTCAGTATAACTTGATGTTTTGCACACAGAAAGCAGTCCTGTGGAGGGAGCAGCAGAGCAGCAGGCTGATGATTTACTCCTGCACCTCTACCAGCTACAAACTGCACTCCTGGAGGCTGACCCTGGCCCCAGAACAACTTCAGATTGGTCGCCTAGGGTGTAAACTCCATCTGCACTCCTGGTTCCCTGACGTGCACACACATCAGTGTCAGTGGCCCAAAGTGTGCTTTGGAAAGAAGCTGGGGAAACCCAGAGAAACACTGTACATGGGGTACCTGTTGCAGCAGGGGATTATTGAGATGCGAGTGTGCAAAATGAGGGTGGGTGCACTGAGATGACAAGCTCTGGTCATCTTCATTTACTCGCATACCTTCAGATTGGCAGATGAGCCTCTCTGCTGCTGCAGGGCGAAGCCCTCACTCCCAGGGCTGGAAAGTGGAGGTGGCTTGAAGTTTCAGCGCTGTGCCAGGTTTTAGCATAAAGGCCCCTTCTGTCCCCTGCGTGGGGATGTATGGGGAGGAAGAGCTGGAGGGGACGATGGCAGCTCCCAACAAGCACAGAGCTGCTGGCCTGGGGGTCCTTGGCCAACTGCTGTGCCCCAGGGGCTGGCAGGGACCTGTGGTCTTACAGTGAGGTGTCCCACTGCCCTGGGGCTGGCACCTTGTGCTGTGCCTTTTAGTCAGTAACTGCTGGGTTTTTTACTTGATTTTTGTTAATGAAAGGGGTTTTTGTTATAAAAGGGTTAATGTTACAAAGGAAATAAAAATAATTGTAATGCTTTCCCAGCTTGCCTCCATTCTTAACAGTCATGTTTCAACCTCTCGTGTGTCCTGACTCACTCTGGAAGGGCTTTTGTTTCTGAATCTGTAATCAAAGCAACAAATGCGAAGGTCACTTCCTTCAGATTATATGGCAACGGAAGAAGTCCGGGATCGTGTCTCCCTTCTCACAGCCCAAATGTACAGAAAACGTGAAGGCTTAGTACATGTACGCTGAGTGCTTCTTGAGTTTCTCCAGTCCTTTTGAATCAGCAGGGTGTGTGGCTTGGAGGTAAGAGGCTATATGTTAATTTCTGATGCTTAGCAGTGACAGATAATGCTGTTTAGTGCTTGTTACGTTGTGCCCCACCTCAAACACCGTGCAGACCTCAGAGCTGTGAGTGCAGGAGAGCAGGCAGCTGGAAAGCAGCATGGAGCAAAGTGGGTTCACTTAGGGGTACTTGGTAGTGCAGGCCGAATCCTTTTTTTCCTTGCTCTTTCCTTTGCCCTGAAAGATTAGTCCATAAAAAATTTCTTCGCATCTTTTGCACTGCATTGTGGAGATTAGGGGGTGTTTGTTTACTCCCAGCATTTACAGCTGCTTTTTCCTGCCTTTGTAAGTGCTGCCTTGGCTGCCCTAAAGTGGGGGCAAGCTGGATTCTGGTAACTTTGCTGCAGATGGAGAGCAGGTCTGTAATTTCTGATCACAGAGAAAACATATTTTCAGAGATTACCCTTATAGGCTGCTCCGAGATATAATTTAAACCAAACAAAGAACAGATTCATAAGTCCAGAGAAAAGGCAGTCAGTGCTTGGTACAGTAGCTCCTTTCAGCATGTAACTATTAAATGTCTCATCAATAAGGTCCCTACCTCTCTTGCTCCNATAAAAAAATAAAAAAAAAAAAAAAAAAAAAAAAAAACCAACCTCATGAAGGGGTTGGCAGTGGAGATGCAGCAGTGCACATGGAGCTTGTTAACGGCTGTTGAAAAAGAGCCTTTGATCCAAAGTGCTTGTTTTGCTTTAAAAGTGGAGCGTGGAGCAGTTCAAATCAGTCAACCCCCGTCCTTGCCTGGCAAGATGCTGGCGGCTGGGCCGGCTGGCTCCTCGCCCCAGAAATGCCGCTCAGCGCCCCTTGCAGCCAGGACCTCCTATTTTGACTTCTTATAAAGAGCTTAGGATTTCATGCTTTGTGTTTATTTGCTTGCTCTTTGCATTTTTTTATGAAGAGTTAAAGAAGTTAAAGGCAATTCAGATGGACTTGTGGTATAGACTTTTAAAAAAAAAAATTATTTTTCATTGCCTGCTTACCTAATGTCTGTTCAAGGCTGGTGTCTGGGTTTCCTGAGGGGCTGCTGCCAAGCATGAGTGTGGCTGGAAAATTCCAGGGGGAGCATGGGGGCATAATGGGGCATGAGCTGGATGCAAGGACCCTAATGGGGCATGGGGGGAGAAGAGATGCAAGATGCCCCTGGAGGATGTGATGCTGCCTGGAGAGGATGGCAGATATTTGGTCAATGCTTGCTCTGTGTATGTCTGCAGCCTCAGGTGCCTTCCCTCAAAATCCCAACCCAAGGGGGTAAGCAAAGAGGTGGTGGAGAAGCAAGAAGTGCAGTGGGACAGATAAGCAGCCTGTGAGAAGCCATCAAAGAGATGGGGGAGAGCTTCAGGGCTGGGGAGAGGCAAAGAGGCATCAAGGGCAGGACGCAGGTCTCTGGGGATGGGAAATCCCTTGCCAAGAGGAGATATGTGTATATATATATAAAAAATTATTATTTTTTTTAATCTTCTGTAACTATTCCCATAACAGGGAAGGCTGAGTTTTTGTTTCAGGTGGGTCAGAGATGGCTTCTGGAGTGGGGTGAAACACAGGAAAAGTTACCAGAAGCTCTGCACAGAATATCTGCTGAGATTTGTGTTGTAAAGACTTAAGCAAAGAAGCAGGAGCTTAAGTGATTTGCCTCCAGCCTCCTGGTTGAGAAGAGAAGGTCAGAACAGGTCGTGGGAGGGCAGGCATTTGGTCCTGCCCCATGGTGGGTACCACTTGTTCAAGGGCAGAAGATGCTGCTGTCTCCGTGCAGTGCCCTTGCCAGGACTGACACAGTGTTTGCTCCGTTGGGTAGCATCAGGAAAACTCTCTGATCCCACAGGATCTTTTTTTTTTCCGCCCCCCACCCCGAGTTCCCAGGAGACTGCACTGGAACAAAACATCACCATGGGTTTGTGCGCAGTAATGACCTGAATGCAGTGCCTCAGTGCTGTTGCTGATAAGCACATCTCCACCAGACGTGAATTTATTAGCTGTGTTCTGCCAAGGAAAGCAGATGTTGTATGAAGTATTTAATTGACTTGGTGTTTGTGGCAGCTTTGCAGTGATTGTTTCCTATTAATTTTCCTGATTTTTAGAATTAGCTGTGGAGTTGTCTATTCTTTTCTTGCTGTTAGTTTAAATACATTGCAAAGTGGTAGGAATGGTAACATTGGCACCTGTGGAATGACACAACCCCTTTGAGAAATGTTTTGGTTTTGAGCACAAGATGCCTTAAGTATTAGAATACTGATGCAGCGGGGGGGCTGTTCCTTGAAGAAGATAGCTAACCTTTCCCTCTGTGTCAGGGGGACTTGGCATTTACTGATAACACTGCTGGCAGGATCCTGTGGCCTTTGGCAGTGTCAGGAGAGACGAGATGCTGTCTGCTTGCTGCTTGTCAGCTGAAAAGCATGGGGTCAGCAGATCTGGCAAAAGCTCTTCTGCAGCTCTGCATCCCTCTGCCTCGTGCCATGGGAACCAATGCTACCTGTGAGCTTGTAGCATCCTCATCCTCCCACTGATGCACAGGGTGGGAGTGAGTGAACACTCTCTGTGCTGCTGTGTGGGAAGGAGCAGCAGCGAGTAGGTGAAACCACCGTTGGTAGCATCAGGAAAGGCTGCCACACTTCAAAATCTCCTTCTGGGGAGGAGAGGGGTCAGTTTTTCACATTGCATGTTCCTGGTAGAGACCAAGAAGCAGCAACTCCCCTGTTTCTATTTTGCTCTTGGCCAAGGAGTTTATCTCCTGGCTGGAGATAGTGTATTTATAATTTTGAGGAAGACTGAGTTTATTTGTTCCCTGTATTTTTGTTTACCGCTTTTCTTTGGGTTTGTGGTTTGTTAGTGTGTGCTCTAGTGAGTGGGATCTTTCCAATGACCACAAGAGGCTGTGCCTGTTGTCCTGTACAAATCTGCAAACCATCAATAAAGCAAGTGAAAGAGTCCCTTAGACTTGCCACCCCCTGCAATGAGAAATAGTAGAATAAATGGGGGAAAAGGAGAATTGCATGCAAAATGTGTTGGCACTCAGCCCTGAAAAGGCCTCAGTGCCTGCAGCGAGGGAAAGCTCTTGGGCTGTTGCTTTGCCAGATTTTTTTTTTAACTGGCTCAGCTGGTGGGGATACATGAAAGTCAGTTGATGCTCTGCAGGAGCCAGTTTTTTTCATCATATCTTCAGTTCATGTGGCTATTTTAGTAAGGTGCCATGCAACCTAGAGCCTCTCAGCCCCCAGTTCCAAGCAGCGTGTTTCATCTCTCTTTGCCAAACTTCAAGAGCCAACATTCCCATGGAAAGCATGATCAAAAGGCCATTTGTACCAGCTTGTGCTGAAGTTTTCTCCAGTCGGTCTCATCTTAAGACACTGGTTCTGTGCATGTCGTATTCTGTCTGGTCTTTGAGTATCTGTCCCTGCCTGGCTGCTTCTGAGACAAGAAGCACAGGGACACCCTAGGGTGGGGAATGGCTCTGGACAGTAAATAGCCCATGAGTGTTGGGAAGAGACCGTGCAGAGCCAGGGTGGCTCCGCAGCCTTTGGGAAGAACAGGGGTGGTACTTGGAGTCATTCTGGTGAGGTGAGATGGATTCTACAAGGTGGCTTGTCACGGTGTGAAGGGTGAGAGATGTAGCTAGCCACGTCCGTGCATTGCTGGCTATTTAACGTTAAGCAGATACTCAGCTCTGTAAAGGTTAATAGCAAGATAACAAATTATGTAAGGCAAAATCCTGGCCCTATTAAAGCTAATGGCAAAATTCATTGACTACTTTGGAGCCAGGACTTCAGCCAAAGGTTTCTTTATGACATAAAGATTAGGAAGGAGAGGCAGTATGTCTGGAGACATGGTCTGCCCCTGTAAATCTGGTGGGAGCTCCGCTGTCGCCTTTGAAGGGATCACATCAAGTTTATTGTGTCTGTGTGCGCCAGGCTGCAGTGCCGTAGTGGTGAACTCACTGGCTGCCCAGGCTGATGTGTGCAGAGAGCAGAGGGGGAAAACCGGAGTTTTCAGACCCAGAGCCAGGCTTTGTGTTTAGCAGGAGGTATTGGTGAGCCCAGCAGACTTCACTGAGGGGAGGGTGACCAGGCAGAGGAGGCATCACTTGGAGGCTCTTCCACTGCACCTCTGCTGGCAAAGGACATGATGGAGAGGTGCAGAGTGGGATGGGGGTGTGTTGCCCTTCCACAGATCTACCCCCCTGTGAGGGTGGGGTGCTTCCAACCCCACATCTGTGTCCCCACCAAGTGCCTCCCACCGTGGGACACTGAGTGATGGGAAACTATGCTGGGTCAGGGAGGACCCATTGGCTGCACAAAGGCTGGCAAGCGTGCATCAAGGTATTTTTTGAGACCTGTGCAGGTCCTTCAAAAAGTTTCCATAGAAATACTGGTATAAAACTCCTGTTTGTTATTTTTCTGCTTATTCCTTAAAGCTTTGAGCGACTCTGAGTGCTGGAACATGATGAGGCTCTCTCTCCCAACAGGCACACCAGGAAACTGAGGTCATTTCAAGCACTATAACTTTTTTCCCTCTTCCCCCCAGCTGCATGCAGGCCCCTTCCTTCCAGAAGGACAAGCAAAGGCTTTTATTTTCCTGAGATGTGCCTAGTTAGAGAAGCTCAATATTGCAATACATTCTTGCATCTTATTTCACATTTTTGTCAAACAGTGCACGTTTAGGGGCCAGACATAAGCTGACCGGTTGTATCAAAGTCAATGAAGCAATGCTGATCCAAGGCAGCTGAGGAGCTGATCCTAAATGCCTTCAGAACTGAAGAAAAAACCCCACCTAAATGCCAATGAAATATGAAATCAGTAGAGGGGCTTCAATATTAAGCTTTGAAATCTCTTGCAGGCTTATGAGTTACAGAAAGGGGGGGTGGGATGTGGAGGGAACCCCTACAGGAAATTACTGGTGATGTTTTATAGCTGGTTAACTGCAGCTCAGGTAGAGATTTTGAAATGAAATTCTTTATGTGCAAAGCTGGTTCTCTGGGCTCCTACACCTGCAAAGCAGCACTGCTGCCTCTGAGTCAGGTTGAATGCAGGATGGGGCAGGATTTTGGGCTCCCCCCATGCTGCAGGCTTTGTGGCCACTGGGTCAGTGCAGCAAAAGGACAGCATTTCCTAACTGACCACCTGCATCTTGTGAGTGGGAATTCTGCTCTTCTGCCTTTTTTTTTTTTAATCCGTATGGCTGTCTTCGGTGTTCTGATTATGTGATGTGCCTGTTTCAAGAATAAATGATCCAGTTTTTACAATCCATATTCTAATAATGCACCGTAGCTCAATTTTGTGCTTTTAAAACTGCAGGTTTAAGGCTTTGTGTGCCACTCATTCATTTAGTGAAAACGGTTTCCCTTTCTCTTTCATCGCTGGATGCATCAGTGCAGCTTTTTCTTCCTGTAAAATATCTTCTGGAGCTTACTCACCTGTAAGCGAAGTTTAATTTCATATGGTTACCCTGCAAGGAGCCCCTTGCAATAAGATGTGCAGTTCTGTTGAGCTAGCACCAAACCCCCTCTGTCACCCTCAGGTGTTTTCCAGGCAGAGCCCCTGTGGGTGCCCGGTAACACCAGTGCCTGAACAAAAGGCTTTATTCTGAGAGGAAGAGGGTTGCTATTTCCAAAAGATTCCTTGTGGTTCGTGGGGTTCAAAATAATAAAGATGTGGAGCCATGCTGGATGGAAGGGTTGGTTTTAAAGCTTCCAGCAACGTGTATTTACGTGGATGCAGGACCCTGGCACAGCCATCCTGTCCCTGGGCAGGTTGCAGTTACACATCACTGCAATGCATTCATGCCAGAAAGGTGTGCACGTGGGCTGCTGAACCCCGAATCATGATATATTCCAAATGAGAGAAGCTGGGATGTATGTACAGACCTATGAGTATTTTGATGGTAGAAACAGTTCCCAGTTTTGTCTCAACTATGTGCAGCTAATGTATAATCCTTTCTTCTTTGGCCACAGAGTTGCTAGGGTTTGGGGTTTTATTCGCTTTCCCTAGTAGTGGAGAGTCCAGATCTTAAAACAAAAAAGGCTTTAAAAATAGAAGTCAGCAACAGACACGGCCAGCCACGCCGTGTGATGTCTCTAATTTGCCCAGTTCTGCGAGGTGACATCTGGTCTGGAGGGAGCGCAGCACATTTGGGTTTGCTTCTGACCCAAACCCGTCAGGATTTCCCATTCCTAAGCTACATTTAAGGAGATCTGTTATTCTGTCAGCTTTTTTTTTGGCTTAAGTTTTTTTTTGAGGTTTCCTGTTTACACCCTGTCTATTTACTTTTTAAATTTTTCTTATTTTTTCCTAACTGGATGACACACATGGATGTCTAAAAATATTGTATGTAACAACCAGCTTCGAATAGGGAGGATGTTTCTGTGAAGAGAAATAGTATAAATATCCTGTATATGTGTTTTTTGTATATGTGTTTTTTTTTCCCAGACAAACATTCAGGCTCATGATATCACAGGGAATTAGCTTAAGCAGCCAAGAAGTAGGTTTGTTTTTCTGCCTTTTTTTTTTTTTTTAATTTTTAAAGGACTGTTTTGGAAAAGCTGTCTTGATGATTTTAGGTGGAGAATTTATCTTATTTTTTGTGTCACAAGTTAGACGGAGGAAAAAATGTGTGTGGTGTTTTTTTGTGTTTTTTTTTCTTTTTTTTTTGCCAGCTATGTGAAACCTTTCTGAATGTGTTAATCTGCTATATAGAATCATGATCTCACCACATGCTTTCATTTCCACACATGGAGATTATATGTACTGTATGTTTCTTCTCCTTAATTATGTACCTTTCTTACTAGAGATCTGGGGTAAATCAGGATCTTGCTGGAAGCCCACTGCCAGTACCTCTCTCTAAGTTAGGAGGGCTTCAATATTTTGATATTGCTGCATTTCTGCATTGAACAGTGTTTGTCTCCTTTTTATTCCTCTCTAGTTTTGAGTTTTTGTTACTACAGAGTGACTTTGGAAAACAAATAAGAATCCAGCATCCCGGTATATCATAGTTTTGCCAAAAATGGGGCTGTGCACTACATCACCCTGCTAATTTCCAATTGGGAATGAGATACAGGGATACTTCATGAATTTTAGGCTGCTACTTCTTATACTGGATAATAGCTTAAATATTAGCAGGCTTTTAAAAATAACTGCTAAAAAGACCAACTCGTGGACATGTTGCAAAAATTTAAGAAAATTGTTCATTTGTACAGACAATACAAAATCAATGAGAATAAGCTGAAAGCATAGATGTGTGTATATATATCTCAATACTGCTCTTGCCACCTCTTAGCTGAGCCAGACAGCTGTGCTCATCTTGTGATGGAGTGGTCCAATGACATAGAAAATCAATTATATTGTTCAGATTAGCAAGGCATACTGAATCGAAGATGAAAGAAAATTAATCTGCCAGAGACTCCGAGGGTGTTGGGTCTTCGAGGAGCCCAGTCCCCTATAGCCAAGTATGAGTCCCTTCCCAGAGCCTGAGGAAACAGCCTTGCGAGTGGATGTGCTGCGGGTGAATAAATCACAGCGGTGTCATCAGGGGAGTTAAAAATGAGTCTTTTGCTGCTTCGGCTCCAGGAGCTCAGGGTCTCCGGTAGCTGAGCTCAAAGCACTATTCCATGGCCAAAATCCTTGATGTATTCAGTGATAGTATGATGGCGAAGTTCTCTTTATGAAGCTCTCCAGGTTTTCTTCAGGCAAGAGGAGAAGACCAGACCATTAATACCTGTGGCTGTGCTGGAGTGTGTGGCACTGCTGTTCTGCAGTCATGTCACACCTCTGTGTCACTGTGCTGGGACCAGTGGAAGGTGATTGATACTCCAAAGCTTGTGAGGTCATCTTGTGGCTGTTGCAAGAGGCTCTGAAGCTTTTGGTTCTGCCCCCTGTACAAACGAGGCTTGCAAAATGTGAGTACTGTCTCGTATATAGGAGCCCTGATTGCATGTGGGGCAGCTCCATGTCAGGAGAGAGTCATCTCCTGGAGATGACCTCTCTGGTGGGCGGCATTCCTGCTGCAGGATGGGCTCGTGTTGCTCTGTGATAGTAGCTGGGAGTGATTTGCTTCTGATTGTGTTCGTAAGTACAGAGTAAGCCAAGTGAAGTGCTCTCTGCCCCATCAGGAATGGGGTGGGGATACTTGGAGTGAGCTCTTGCACAGCTGCAGAAACCAGGGTGCTGGTTGTTGAAGCCTTGGGTCTGCAAGAGGAGCAGAAGGGCTGATGTTTGGACTGCTCTAGTTCAGGGACTGGAGCCTGCAAACGTGAAGCTGGTAGTCACTCCTGCAGATTTGTGTTCCTCGACCAGGCTGCGGTGCCACGCAGTGAGTATCCATCTTGTGCTTCTCAGCCCAGGTGCATGTATCTTAGCAGAGATGAAGCCCTCAGGTCTGTGTGCATGGTTTTGGGGGGTGGAGGGGTGCAAACAGCAAATGGAAAGGGCTCCAGACCCTGTTTTTCCTTCAACTACAGCCAACAGCAGGTATTTCATGACCCTGGATGCTGCTGTCACATCCCACCATGAGACAGAGCATTCCTGGGGTGACATGAGCCCATTGCCACATGGAGCCCTGGGGACACAGGCGTGAGCTGACAGGTTTGTCATAGCAGTGGCAATTCATGGTGCTTTATCGCCAAGTCCCCCGGCATCTTCTGCAACTTCTCGATCGAGCTTTCCAGTGCTTTGGGCAGCAGCTGTATGATTTCTTCTGAGGTGAGATTCCTGGAGACTTGAGTACTGTTATATGTATCAGTATTTGTAAATCAGACTTTTAAACTGTGTCCTTGTGTTTCCTCATCAATAAAATTTGGGATACTTATATCTTGCCTATCTTCAGGGGTGTCATGAGGTTTAAATACTTTTAAGGTGCTTTGCAGTTACCTTGGATAGCTGGATAGGAGTACAGATTATGGTTGGTATTTCTTTTATGTTCTAATCTTCCTGGCTACCTTCCCTTCTCCTCAGCACAAGGCTTTGTGGATGTGTTTGCTATAATAGAAACCTTTTTTACTTAACAATAGACAGCCGAGGCAATTAAAACAGTCAGAAGTGATTAATGTGATTTCACTGGGTGAAAGCTAAAGCAGCTAGCAATTAAATAATGGCAACCCTTGTGCTATCTCAGAGCAACAGATGGGGAATGATTTAAAAACACTATTGGATCAGACACTTCGCAACAGGGGCAGATTGGTAACAGTATGTCAGAGCCAGAAATATGCAGCACCTTGAAGGGTGCACTGATGAAATGATTAATTGATGGTAACATGTGACTTCGTTATGAGCGCACGATGACAGACCTTCAGCTCCCAGGAACAAATGGACCCCTGATCAGATTGTAATGGATTTAAGGGTTCCAGGCGACATGTTCAGTGAGTGGATAAATTGCAGGAAGCACGCTGGAAGCTGAAATTGGGATGCAGCAGCTTTGCTTCCCCAACCTGAAGGATAAAGCACTGGAAGCAGTACTTTGCTGGAGTGCAGGGCAGGGGGCTGGTACAGCTCTGGGATGAGGTCTCCATAGGGTGCAGCACCAAGGGGTGCAGCCATGGTTTGGATGGAGGACATTGCTGCTGTCTCCATGATGGTGCAGGCCCTGTTCTGTACCCCTGCATGCATGACAGGTCACTCTTCGTCTGGTGCTTCCCGTTCATAGGAGTAGGAGAAATGAAAAGGAAGGGATTTCTTTGAGCTTTCTTAAGCATTTTGCTCTGCAAATGGTCCTTTTAGTAGTACTGCTGTTTTGGTGACTGATGCAATGGTACACATTTAGCAGTGCCATGAATTGCCAGTGCTGGTGCCACAAACGCTGTAGCCCTGTTTCCCTGGGCACTAGGCAGAACTGTGCCTGCAGATGCTCGTCTCTGTCCTGTTTGCAGAGCTCCTCAGGAAGGGGCTCCCTCCTGGGTTTTGGTCAAAATGAGATCAATTAGTTGAGACAATAAAGCTTTGTTAATTTGGCTTCTTACAGTTGAAGCAGGCCGACCGGTGACAGAAGAGGCTCTGTCTCGGCAGCTCTTGCTGTGCAAAGAGCCACGTGTTGAAATGAGGGCAGCACTTAGGGTGGGCTGGAGGTCTCTTTGGCTATACTGCAATTGAGCATAAACTGTATTTATTTTTAAGGCTTTATAAGGTTTGGATGTCCAGCACCCTGGAGCAGGAGGTGACGGGGGGTGCTGTTTGGCAGTACAGCTCAGCCCTGTCCTTGTCCCCATCCCTGTGGAGCCTGAGGGATGTGAAAGGAGAAACTGCTGTGTGTTGCCATTTAATCCCTCTGGGACCTCCTATCTAAGCAAACCACCTTCAGTCTCTGCTCACACCTCAGAATTTATAGTCCATGAGAAACTTGTGCTGTCAGGAAAATGAGTTACTCTGAGGCTGGGAGAATAAATATAAACCCCAGGTTTCCTTCACCAGCTCTCACCTGGAGAGCATTGTGAAGCTGGTCCTTGCTGAAGCTGCTGAGGGGTCCAGAATTAGAACAAATTTTAAATAATGTAAAAGCTTTCATGGAAATGTACTAGATTTCAAAGGGCAGATATTAAAAGGTCATAATGTGCAGCTATTTCTGAATTTCTTGCCTCTTAAAGAGAGAAAGACACTTTGTTTGCAAGAGAGATGTGACATGAAATAGGTGGTCCGGATATAACATTAGAGGTTGCAAAGCTCCCCCTGTTCTTAATCATTCCGTTTGAGCACCTGTTTTGACGTGTGCAAGCACCTACATAAAAATCCATGGAGGCAATGACTCCTAATACTTACGAGAAGTTATCCAAGGGAGAACGTTAACGTGCTGGTAGAAACCTCATCGAGAGACCAGGTCCTCTGTCAATGGACCAAATCTAGGCTGGCTCATCTGCAGGGAGGGTTGGGTACATGGGGATTTCAGGGGCCCCTGGTCATCTCTGCTTATCATCAGAGCAAAAGGCCATTGCTGCTGCTTGTGGCTGTGGTACTAGCCAGGCTGGTTCATCCTCAAATTAAATTCTCACAGCATTTATGTTTTTATTTAATCCTGAGTGCTGCTAAGCACCCTTAATTCCAGCTTTGAAGTTGATGGGAGCTGAGAGTGCTGAGGCAGCTCCCCAGACCGAGTCCTTGGAGAAGGACACTCAGCTCGAGTACAGAGTCAATTCCCTTATCATCACAGATTAGAGGTTTGCTACACGCTGTCCTTGCCCCTGAGCCACACGTGGTCCTGGGCAAGCCAGGAAAGCCGTAGATCCTGTCCGTCCTCACAGGGCTGTGTTGCTGTCTTTGCAGATGACAGAGGGCCGGCACTGCCAGGTGCATCTCCTCGATGACAGGAACCTGGAGCTGCTGGTTCAGGTACAGACCCCCTTCTTTTGGGCACCGGTAGCAGGGTGCCAGATTTCTCTGCTTATTTTCTTTAGCAGTGCTGTTGGAGGCTCAAGTGTAAGTGACGTTTGAAGAAAAGTTGTATCTGTTACTAGAACAACTCATAGAAGTGGAATAAGCAGGCGTGCTTTCAGTACACCTGCCCTTCTTCAGACCTGAATTAGCGGGGGGGTTTGACTTGAATGTTTGTGCACAGTGGGCAAAATATCTGCCATCAGTTCTGCATTCAACTTTTCATCTGCTTTAACCAAAATTCATCAAGTGTATTAAATGCACCCCTTGTGGTGGTTGCTTTTTGTAATTTAAAAGGGCAGCCAACTCTGTATTTTTGGGGATGTGTTCAATTCCCATAACAGAACCGAAAGCATGAAGTCTTCCGTTACACAACGTTTTCCTTATTGAAAAATCCCTCCTTCTGTAAGTGCAGGAAAGCCTGAGCTGCCACATTTCCCCCCTAGAAAGAGGAAAGCAGTGATCAGACTGTATTTCAGCTTGATGTTGGGGGTTAAGTATATAGTTGCCTCTCCATGCTATGAACGTCCTACACAGCTCCACAGAAACACTGAATCCAGCTGCCCCAAGTCTGATGGAGCCAGTTCGTAGAGTTGCACAACAGGGTTTTAACTTGGCTGTGTATACTTAAATGTCACTATTTGCAGAGAAAATGCTTATTATATATGAAAAGCCTGGAATGAAATAAATTAAATTATTTTTGTTCTTTCAATAGCCCAAACTTTTGTCTCGGGAGTTACTGGATCTGGTGGCTTCACACTTCAACCTGAAAGAAAAGGAGTATTTTGGGATAACATTTATAGATGATACGTAAGTATGTTGATTTATTTTGAACAGCTGTGTGATTATTGTGATGTGAAACCTATCCCTGACACCATGGCAGGTCAGCGTCATGGTAAAAAGACTTTATTTGGAAGAGGAAAAGTTTTGTTACCTTTTGCTTTCTGTTGTGGCTTTTTACGGTGTCCTGGATGGAAGCTTCACCTACAAATCTCATCAGAGCTGTGTTTGGGGCCACCCTGCCAAGGCAGTTCCCACCTGCAGGTGCAGGACTGGCTTTGGTGTTTATGGAGCTGGTGGGAGCTGCTCCCTCTGGCACCCTGACCACAGCAGTATATTATTTTTACCAGCAAGTCTCATTTCAGACTCTCCCTAAAATATATCTGCTACATCCTTGTCTTTTCAAGTGTTGAAAAAAAAGTTCCTTTCAGCTCTTCTGTAAATAAATCCCTTGGGGATGCTCTTTGCACTTGGCTTACTTTTTTTCCCCCAGAAGAGCTGCCATGAAATTCTTCTGGTTGTTTTTGGTTGCTGGCATTCCCTCTTGGTGAGCTTTGAAGTGCTGCCAGGGGAATACCTAAAATCTGTTGGCATCTCCAGGAACACCAGTGGGACTCCAGAGGCTCCTTTGGATATACTGGGCTGGGCGCTTGGAGTGAGCGTGTGGCCTCTGGAGGGCACCCATGCCCCAGCCTTTTGGAGCAGACACAGGTTTCTGTGCTGTTCTGTGGTCCTCAAGGAGGTTACTGGGGGCTTCGGGACGTTGTTTTTGTTTTTCGGGCTTCTTTCCAATTTCAATCAGGGCAGCCACTGCAGAGAGAAGAGTTTTATACAGCTGCCTCATTAAATAAGGGTGCCTGCAGTAAAGCCTTCTGTTTCAAAATGGGGTTTTATATGATGCTGGGGTGGGACTGGTGCAGAACAGGGTGGGAGGGGGATATGGCTGCAGAGCTGTGTGATCCGCAGGCAGCAGAAGAGAGCAGACCCATTTCTGCTGCAGGCAAAGAACCAGCCTCTGCTACAGATCAGACCTCCCCTGTGAAGACATGAGGTCAATGGAAGTGTCCCCACCTATAGCAAAGGAGGTCATTTAAATAATATTTACTTTTGCTGAGTGCCATGCTATGAATTTCATGCTGCAGCTGAAAATATGACTGCAAAGAGAGTTCTCTAATGTCCAAAAGTGAATTACATCAAAATCCGAAACTTGGGAGAAAAGGAAATAATTGGATGAGATGTTTGCCTGCCTCAGAGCTGAATCTCACGCTTTTTAAAGTAACACTCGGAGTAAACATGAGCACTGAAAAGACCTTGTTTCTGTGTTTCCTGCCTGGTTTTTAACCGCCTCCCCAACCTGTTTCTGCAGAGGTCAGAGCGTCTGGCTGCAGCTGGATCACCGAGTCCTGGACCATGACTTGCCCAAGAAACCGGGCCCGGCAACTTTGTACTTTGCCGTTAGGTGAGTAATTGTTTCCACAAAGAAAACATTACCACTTGAGTTTATTCATCACCAGGGGTTTTTGTTTAAAAGAACTGATTACGGATTTGATAAAGGAAATAAATGTCAAAGTGATATGTTATTTTTAGAAGGAGATTAGGACCTGGATAAGTGCTGCTCTCTTTTGTATTTAGCTATGACATAAAGTAGTTTGGAGCTTGCTACTTTTTAAGCTGTTGTTCCTAGACATTTTTCCTAGGGTGTGGTGTGGTTTTTTTTTGTTTGTTTGTTTGTTTAAAACCTTGTATTTTTAAATATCTTCTTTGCCTGACTTGTCCTTAGTAGTGCTAAATTTTAAGACACAATTTTATTTTTTTTTTCTTATGTGTATTGAAGGGTTGTCTGTACTTGAAAGGGATTGCTAGTGGCTTATTTGTTCACACAACTCAAGCCAGTCCTCAGGAGAGAATAAAATCCCTGGCAAAGTGATGATTTTGGCCAGTATAATTGCATTACTTTAGGGCTTTTGCTGGCAAAACTCTGCTGGTTAAGGGCCTGAAAAAAAAAAAACACATCTCCTGCGAGACAGAGCTGTGCTGGCAGAAAACAGCAAGCATCATATTCTTTATATTGTTGGAGTTTTTGTTTTCCTTACAGTCTATGAGGAAAATGAGAGCAGACTGACCTCATTTGCTTTTCACATCTCAGTAAATTTATGCCTTGTGTGCTTAATTATTTGAAGCACTTCCAAGGCAGAGCCTCTTGTGCAGTTGGGTTGGTTGGACCAGCCGTCTCGCCACATCCTCCACGCCCTGGTCATTGAAGGAGCAGTTCAAACAAGCGGTGCTTTGTTTTTGCTGAATATGTGCTTATTTGTGATGGAGTTTAGAGCTTTTCTTCCCTTCCTCATTTTTAACACAAATTTAAAAAAAAAAATTAAAAAATTAAGAGATTATGGACTCCTCAGTATGTTCACTGTGCTTCAGGATCTGGGAAGCTCAAATCTATGACTGCCCAAGAAAGCTGTGAAGGTGAACATATGAGCATTTCTTTGAGATTAATGCTCTTGACTCATTATGTTCATTTTGGTCCTCTCTGTTACAAGATGGTCCTCTACAGGACGGAGTGTACGGAGACCCATCCAAAACTTGAAGTGCGAGGAGTGGGCTTGGAAAGATCAACTTCTAGAAGTTAGTGTTAAGCCTGACTACTCTGGGGTCGCAAGATCCAAAACAAGCAATTAGGAGCCAAGGAGGTGGGCAGTGAGCAGTAGCAGAGAAGGATACAGAAATAATTAGAACTCTCTGTTCTGTAGAAAATGGATATTCCATCAGAAAAAACACTTCAAAACCTGCAGCTCTTTAGTTTGTTACAACTTTTTGGATAAGTGACTTCAGGACTTTGCTCCATGGCATATCCCTTGGTTGGTTAGTTCTCTCATGTGAGCACATTTGCCTTGTTGTAGCCTATTCCTTAATTAAACTTTTAAAAGAGCAGCTGAAATACACATTCGCAGCTGTGTGGTTTGAACAGAAAAGCCTATTTGGGTGTGGGGCAGGTGGTGTGGAGGGGATGATCTGACAGCCCCAGTGCTTGGCTCTCATCCCCCAGGGCTGGATGGTCTCCAGCCACGTGTGGTGTGACAGTGGTGGGTGCTGTTGCAGGGATGGGGTGTCCACTGGGCTCAGCCAGCTCTCCTGCCAGGGCCATCCATGCCTTCTGCGTGTGGGAAATGGGTTCAGCCATGAACAGAGTAAACACTGCTTCAGTGTCACTTTTGTTTGAGATGCAAGTAGACCTGAGCTGCTCTTCTCATAACAGGTGGCAAATGTGAAACAGCTTCAGTTGTCAGTATCTTTCAGAACTGCACTGGGCAGTTTCCAGTAGTAATACTGGAAATGTGGGGGATCTCCAGATACCTGGTTATGAGCCTCCTTTTGTTCATAACTCCTCAGTCCTGAGCTTTTGCTGTTCAGTAACGAAATGCATGATAATCCTTTCAGATATAAATATTTTTTCTTCAGCTGGCATAAACTCAATCCGGTCACAGGAGTTTTTATATGGTACATACAGCTGGTGAAGGATGCAGATTTCAGACTTGTAAAGGTGTCATTCTAGTTTCAGGGATGCTGACAGCATTGGAAATAAAAGCCGAACAGTCACTTCATGGTGCTCCCAAACCTGCTTCTCATCCCCTGGACTTCCTTACCTCTGTGGTCCAGTGTTCCACATCTATCCTGTGCTGAGTGTACAGCTTGTACCATGGAAAAAATGGAACACACAGACCTGGCCAGGGCAGGGGGCAATGCCTCCCTGGGGCCCTCTCCCTAAATCCATAGATCCTACCCCTCTCTTGCTCTGAACCAGCAGTGACCAGGATATACATCTGATCAGGGCCAGGGTTACTATTCTGCTCCTGGGGATAAGTCAGCCATGTCTGACTCTTAGTTGAGGCAAAGTGCAAGCGCAAATGAGACTGTTAGTTGGGGAAAAAATCACTTTTTTGGTGCAGTGGAGGGAGGAAGGCTTTAGCAGGCTAAGGAAGGTCCCTGCCACGAAGGGCTGGTCTGGCAGCAGATTGGGAAAGGATGAAGAGTGAGGTTCCTGCCCTCAGCTCTGCATTTCTGGAGAGAAACACTCAAGTGTATTTAAAATGAAGTTTAGCAAAGCTGCTTGGGAAAAAAAAATTACATCAGGTGCAATCAAGAGAGGGTTGAAATACCTGTGGCTCCTACAGTTATTGGTGAAAGGTGAGTCATGGAAATGTAAAATAGCCTTTCAAATGTCTGGGGCAGGCTGCTGTGTTCGGGTCTGCTCCTCGGACAGGCTGCATGCCTGTAAAATGGGTAAATTGTCACCTTATCCTGCAGAGGTTTTCTGGGGAGTGCTTCAAAATTAATTTGATGGAACATGCTGTAGGAATGTGAAATATTAAAACAATTACTGTTTAATGTATTGCTTGTCTCAAGTCACAGCATAAATATTGCAAATGTTCCTAACAAGTGCAGCAGGTGCTGGCTTTACTGCTTCCTACCATGCGCTCTGTGCTTCTGCTGTGGACTTCATCCAAATTTTGCAAATCTTCTACACAAAGAGATCAGGTGGTGGAGGTTGAGGCTGTGAGGAGCTTTAGGAGCACCGTGGGGCTCCAGGAGGGACTGGCCTGGTTCTGATAAACACAGTGAGCTGCATGCCCTGTATTGGCCATCCAAACCTCCTGCTATCAGAGGCAAGACACTGAGAATCCCTGGTGTGGTCTGCACTGCAGGGGCGGTGGTGGTGGTGGCCCAAGCCTTTGGCTGGAATAAAAAGTGTACTGTCTGTCTAGCATTGGGTGGGAGAGTGTGGACCCAATGTGTTCATCCTTCATAAGGAGCTGAAGCACAGGTATCCTGCTCTCAGACTCAGCCAAAGGAGGATTGACAGGACCAAGTTCACACAAATTAGTCTCTTAAAATTGACTTGACAGTTCTATGCTCCACAAGCTATAGATGTATTTTATCTGCACCATTTAGCGCATCTCAGTGCTGTTTGGCTTGATGCCCCAAGTGAGCTGGAGAAGCACATAAACAGGTTGTATGTGATTTTTTGCAGAGTGCCAGTGGCAAACGGCATATTTGGTGTAGCTCTATAACAAACTGGGACCCATCTGTTTATCTTTCGGTTGGGTCAGAGTAACCAGGAATGGGATTGCTTTTGTTGGTGTGTGCTTCTGTGATGCACCCATAGCCCTGGGAAGAGGAAGGCAGTGAGCATGTTGCAGAGTGGTCCATGCAAGGCTGAAGCAGTTGCAGCCCTTCCATGTAAACCCCTGGTTTTTGGGTTCCTATGGTCATTGGGATGGATGTGCCTGATAGAATAAACCCCAGTGTGTTCCTTGTGTGGCTTTTTGCTTGTCCCCATTTGCTTTGAGGAAAGTTAATGGCTTTCAGCTGGTGACTGTTCCTCCTGCCTTTCTCTTCCAGCAAAGTGCTGGGCTGATGTCCCGACCTGCATCAGGCCATTTTGAGTTACATTTTCCATATCTGTGGCTTCATTGGCATAGGAGGGATGGGCTTTGTACCTTTAGCGGCCAACAGGGTTTTCCAATTAGATGAAAAGTCACCATATATCTATTATTGAGCAAGGAGTTTGTTGTTCCCTGTGTGCTGTCAGCCCATGAGTTTCTGCTTGTTCCCTCTTAATAGGCAGGAAATTAAGTGCAGTAGCTCACAGTTCCTCTGTGCCATTTTATTGCTGGAGAACAAAACACTGAGGAAATAAAATGAGGAAACCTATTCAAGACTGTAACTTTTTTTTTTTTTAATTTTCAGGTTCTACATTGAAAGCATTTCCTTTCTCAAGGACAAAACTACAGTAGAGCTGTTCTTTCTGAATGCCAAGTCCTGTGTATACCAGGTAAGGTTCAGCATCCTTCAGAGATCCCTGTTATGCATCTCGCTTTTATTGCTCCTCTGCCACATACACAGTCCTGCAAACTTGCTGGGACCTGTGTCTGATTTCTAGATCTTACTGAAGGATTAGAAACTTGGTATGCTTACCCTCTTCCTTCACTTAAATGCTGATGTTTCAAGCAGGTAGATAAGGATGATGATGGTTTCCTGGTCCTGTTTTTTGCAGCCATGCTGGCTGCTCACTGGACTAGAACAAGTCTCAAATATTCAAAAGCTTTTAAGTTGTTTGAAACCTAGGTTGTGACTTTGCAGGTAGGCTCTGTCTAAGTGACATATCCTTCCTATACACTGCATAGCAAACATTCAAGGCAAGCATCTCTTCACCTCTTGTGTGAAACTTGTCTCAAGAAGAAAAGACCCATGAGAATGGTTCTGTGCTGTGAACCTGGTTCCTTCCTGTGTCCCTGATTTCCTGCCTTAATTCAGTGAACTAGCAAAGTAATATAGCCTATAAAGCAGTAATCAAACCTAGTTATTAGAATTCTTTCTGTATTTACTCTCTGGTTAAGAAGCTTCCACTGTTTCATTGAAATGTTCAAATTCAAAAAATATTTTTCAAAGTTATGTCAGGATACGGTAGCCAAAATCTTTAAAAATAAGGTCAATCTGCTGCAGATATATCTTGGTCTGAAAAAAATAGTGGTATGGCAGCCACCTTTGCTGTGCCCCCAGTAACCGGTGGTGCAATAGCAGCTGCAGTTCTATGAACTTTACTCTAGCAATGCCTGATGTTTCTGGGATTTTCCAGTTAATGTCAAACCCAGGCATCTGGTGCCTTTTTTTTTTAATGGTTCAATCAGTCTAAGAGGGTTGCTTGGTTCTTATAACCTTTTCTTGGAAAAAAATCCAGCATCATTAGCTAGTGGTGGAGTTTTGTGTAGCTGGCCAAGGTTTTCACCCTTAATATGCTTCATATTTTAGAGGATTCTTATTCAGTATCCAGAATTCACTATTTTATGGTGGGATCAGAAACCTGATGTGAAAGTGGTTAATGGCAAAGTTGTGACTGTGCTTTGTACAGGAATTGCTTTCTGGAAGAGTGGAGGAAATTGGTGCTCTTTTACAACATGCTGAAGCTTTAAAGATGCTGGAAGAACTTAGGTCCTCACTGGTTAAGATTAATGAAAAGCAAATCTCCATTTGACATATCTGGCATTTTAAATGAAGGGTCTTGGCAACTCATAGTCATCCTTTCAGGGAAACCTGGAGTAGTTTAACTAGAGAAACAGCACAAATAATTTTGGAATTGGAAAATGGGTCTGGCTTTAGGATGAAATGTGAAAAGTGCTACTGCTATTGAAACAAATGCGAGTCAACATAAAAACATTCGAGTGCAAATATATGTGTTTATGTGCATGCATAGAGCATAAGAGAAAGCAAAGGAAAAGAGAAGCATTAAAAAATGGCCCTCACTTGATCATAGACATGCACTTCATCAAATCAACAAGGAGCCACTTCTGACCTGGATAAATATTATTATTCAAGCAGCATAACTTCATATTACTGAAATGAAGTGCTGATAGCAGGTGAAGTGCTATTGGTTCAGGGAGTGCTAAAATAAGCAGGCTGTGCATCATCCAGTTGAGTTCAGGGCTTTGGGAGCTGGGAGAGGTTTGAATGGAGACTGGTTCTTATTTTCCACCCTGCCATGGCTTACAAGGTGTGTGCTCTAATTGGTAGCAACCCAAAGTGTCAGATTCCCTGTTCCTGCAAGCAAAACTACCAGAGGCAGATGGGGTTTTCAGTCATGTCCAGTTTCTGTGGGCAGCAGAGCAATGAGGAGCATCACTTCTTCCCAAGAGCAGGTCTCTGCGGGCAGTGCTGAGTGTTTCAGCACGTAACAAAAGCTGAGCGCCCTCAGTCTGTCTGCAGTGCTTTCTGTGCTGGGTGGCTTTGCAGTCCAGCTTCAGTAGAAGCCCACAGCAGCTTTTTTACTTTCAAGATGCATTTGGTCTAGTGGCTTGCAACCTTCAAATCAGGTCTCTTAAAAAAACCTTATCCTACTTGATAAATTACAGTCAATCTCTAGGTTTTAAGTAGTGCATAAAGTGTGCATGGGACCAGTTCTCATATTTAAGCTCATGGCATGTGGACAAGAGGATGCCCAGTGTGTCCACTCCTGTGGTGTTGCCAGGCTCCACTGTGCTGTGGGGAAGGAGGCGCAGGATGGGCAGGAGTCTCCTGAATATGAGCAGATGCTCAGTGATGACAGCGTGGAATGTTCCCTGGCATTCCTCCGTTGTTAATCCCGCTTGGGGAGGTTAGACCTGCCTCAGTTTAGCTTTTCTTTTCATTTTTTTTTCCCCTCACCCATCCCCTCTTTTTCCTTTCTCTGCTGCATGGGTGAGGAAATCTCAGTGTCCTAAAAAGCAGCACCTGTGCCCAACCTGTGTATTATGGGCTTGCTCCTCAATGCACGAGGCATGCTGGAGGATGCCCCACCAGGGCCAGATCCTAACCTGGATCTTTTTGTGAAGCTTCTGCTCTGTGTGGGCTGGGAATGTAGCTCAGAGGGTAGATGCTGCAATACTGGGGTGTGAGAAGACCTGCATGGATAAGATTGCTTAAAAGCTGGTTGTGTTTTTTGCTTTCACAGTAGCTTGTTCCCCACAGGGGACACAGCGTGTGAAAATCCTAAATCCAGGGTGGTGCGAAGGCCTGATGCTTGAAGGAGTTTCTGTTTGTGCTCTTTTGATATTCCTGAGCACCGGTATGTGTTGACAGCACACCAGTGTGTAGGCACCTGCACTTTGATGGCTTTTGTGTTTTAAAGGAAAACGATGGCTTTCCTGAGCAGAGGGTGAGCGGGTGACATTGCCCTGTGTGGGAAATGGTGCATGTCGAAGCTCTTGCTGTCATGTTTGATGCAGCACCAGAGCCAACCCAAGGCTTGGGCAAATACAGCTGGTATGTTGGTGAAGTTTCATGCCAGTGTCTCCTCTGGAGAGGCTTTATCTGTGGCTTATGAGGTCCAGAGGCTGCATCATAAATGTATTTACAGTATTCTTTGAGAGATCTGTGGGCAATCCTCTGTGAAATCCTGTAAGTGGCTGTATTTAATCAAAGAGAATGGTATCTACCTAATGAAGTTCGGCATCTCTGAGTTTAGGCTGGAGCCACTGGGCAGAGTGTGTTGGCCGTCTTGCCCCAGATGACTCCAGAGAGGTTTTGCTTCCAGCTGAATAAACACTCAGAATAAATAATATAGTGTATTAAATATATTAATTATACAATATATTACAAAACATGGACTCCGAATAACCTGCATAACAGTCCTGAAAAGGATGAATGCTGGCTTGGTGTTCTGTAGTGTATGGCCATGCACTCTTTCCTCACCTTTCAACTTTACATTCCTTCCTGCAAACCTCTCTGCTCCTTTCTGCATATCTGGTACCATTTGCCCCTAACAGGGCTTGGAAGAATCTGGGGCTTGTGTATTCTTCAGTTTTTGTAAACATTCTGGCAAGGTAGAGACAAGATAGACAAAGTCTCTGCTGCCAAAAATGTATTTCTTTCTACTTGCCACTCTCTTGCTCACCTTTGTGCTTTTCTGTATAGTTGTCCTGTTTTTTAAAGCTTGACAGTAGTTAAAGCTCCTTTGTGTCTCAGAAATCTTCACTGCTGCACACCGGGTTTGTGCATCCTCTACAGCCTGCACAGTCCCCCTCTGCCTTGCTCTCATCCCCTGCAAGCAGCTGGGGAGCAAGAGGGTTCCCCCTTGCCCAAAGCACAAGAGGGCTGACACCTTATCGTGTTTTAGTAGTGTTACTGTTCTGCATCTGGAGCAAAGAATTGCTGTGCACTGAGCATGAGGCATCCACAGCTGCTCCTTTCTACCACACCCCATCTTAACCCAACACTGCATCAACACCAACATCTTGTTCTGCACAGTATAACATCATGCTGCTTTACACACTTGGAGAATAAGCTTCCTCTGCTGGATTTACCAACATGGCCCATTCAGTGTTTGCTGGCCTTGCCCTCCCCATGTCTCCTTGCACATGAACTGAGTGCAACACTTGTGGCTCCACTCATAAAAGTGCCTGGTGTTTCCTCACCACTGCCTGGTGCATAAACCTTGGCCTCCAGCCGATATAACAAATGCTGCCAGTGCTCTCGCCCTACCCTCCTTTCATGTTGAGCTGCCCAATTTTTTTCCCCTGGGCTGATGCTGGAGTCCCCTGGCCCTCTCTGTCCTGTGTAGTCCAGCCAGCTGCCTGGCTCCTGCTCTCCAATATCCGTGCTCTTTGGATTGGAGCTTGGAGAAGCTGCATCTGCTGCCAGGAACAGCTTGGGCCACCAAGCAAGAGGCGGGAGCTGGTAATACTTAGACCTCCAGGTCTGTGGAAGGGTCTCCCAAGGACTTAGTTATAAGCTTGTTTATCTATGTGTATTTTGGGAGAACACAATGGCTGGAAGGATGCTTTGTGTATGTCTGGGACCTGTTTTCTTACGTGCCTTTCTCTTCCAAGACTTTGAGAGCTGCTGCCTTCAGTGGTGACAACTTCAATTTAAACACCCTGTTGCTCAATGTAGGAAGCTGGGTTTAGATTTATAGTGATCTCTGAAATCTACTGTACAGCTGGAATTTAAAACAGTGAAAGCCTAGAACTTAGTTTCAGGTGAAATTAGTATCTCGGAATTGGTGTGTTTGCACAGGGATCTGGAGCTTTGTAACATGTTCCATGTGTTATTGCACAGTCCATGACCAGAGCTGGGGTACTTTCAAGGAGGTGGGTCAGAACTGGTCATGCACATGTTGATGATAAATTTGGAAAGATAAATTAGTCTTTTCTTTCAAAACAGCCAAGTTTGGAAAAAAAAACACTCTACTTAGCTAGCAAAGCACTGCCAAGTTTATTATGCATTGGAGCTAACCTCCTTATAGCTCTGCAGCCATAGGGTTGATTCTTTGCCAGTCCTTAAAATACGTTCTGTAAACTAAGTTCTTGGTCAAGCTGGCTGTGTTCCCCTTTTCCTCTCTATATTTGGGTGTCGAGGGGGTTATTTCATCCACCCCAATTTTTTTTTTTTTTGCAAGGACTTGCAAGAATTTCTTAAAAAAAAAAAATTTAAAAAAAAATTAAAGGAAATTGAAGTTTCCAGAGGAGTATGCAACTGTGATAGCATTGTGAACAATAATGCTTGTGAGCCCTTGGCAGCCTGCAGACCAGTGCTTACCAAGAAGAGCTGTTGAAACAGACCCCTGGTGTGAGCATAAAGTCTGGCTGGCTTCCAGCTCACAGCAAGCAAAGTGGTCATATATCAGAGAGCTCCCAAACATTTTATGACAGATATTTCCTAATTCTCCCCCGTCTCTTTAGGGAGAGGGGAGCGTTCCCATACAGGCTCGTAACACAGTATAGGCTGATCCTAGCCAAGGCTGTTAAAATGTGCTGTGTCCATCGCCTGTATTTACTGTTCTGCTCCCCAAGATGTATGAAGTCCAGGATGAGGATCAGCAGGACCAGTGGGCATTCTGCTCTTCAGGGCTGTTGTTTTCTATGGGTGTTGGCAGCCACCTCCTTGGCCCACATCCCCCAGCAGCATGTCAGCAGATGAGAAGGATGGAGCATGATTATGCCTGGGAACAAAACGTGACAGCAGGAGGAGGCAGGACCCCCAAGCTGATGTAAACTGGCAGAACTCTGTGGGCCCCCCACACTTATTACCCCATGAGACCTCATATGGGGCTATGCTGGTGGCTTGGGAGGGACTCGGCCATGGTGTGGATATAATAAAGGACTCTACATGGAACTCTGAGTGGCTGGGGTTGGTCCAAGGCTGCCTGCTGTAAAGGGTGATGGTGCCCCAGGGGCCTATTGAGGTTCTTGACAAGGGGAGGTGTAGGTTGTGTCCCAGCTGGGCTGGCTCATGGCATATGAAGGCTTAGTTGGTTTGCAGCCAAAGTTTTATACCTCACATCTCTTGACAAAAAAAATTCCTCCTGGAACTAACTATTGGCATTAATTGTGATGGAGAGTTTTGCACCTTTGATCTTCTGGCCACAGGGTGAAGATGCTGTGACAGCTCAGCTGGTTCTGTTGTTGGTACGTGTTGGGTATCTCACCATAGTGCTGTGGCAGGAAAGCGAAAGGCTGTCGTGATTATACGTTAAGTCTAAGGACGCCATATACCTTGGCTTGCAAACAGGGAAGTCTTTATGTCCTTCCCCCATTCTCTGCCTGTTAACGCAAAAAAAAAAACAAAACCAAAAACCAAACAAAACAAACAGGTCTAAATGTGCTTCTGTTGCACTGAACTTTGTAGACAAATCTCAGAGTGGCTGCTGTTGTACCTGGAGTTTCATGTAAATGTTGGCTGAAGCACAAAAACACAAGCAAGGGAGATGGGTGAGGGTGGCTGGCAAAGACAGCAAAATAAAGGGTGTAACAGACACCTGAAGTTTTTGCTCACCACAAGGCACTACCAGCTCTTTTCTTATCTGGGTTGGTCTAAGCCGCTGAGTTGGGAAGCAGCCCATCCTGCAGGGTAGAGCCACAGTGGCTGCTGCACATGCACTGAGCTGTGTTCAGTCTCAGGCTATGCTCTTGTGTGGGTAAGAAGGGATGTGGGGCTTAGTGGATGAAATATAAGATGTCATGGACCATCTAAATGCCATGAAGCAGCTGTGAGGCCTCCTGAGCCACCCAAACTGTGCTCCCCATGGGGTAAGTGCAGCATAAGTACAAATCTGAAGTGCCCTTTTGAGGAGGGTCAGAAAGACTAGCCTTTAATTTGCTCCTAAAACAGCTCATATTCTGCACCTCCTGCTGGTTTAGTGCTTTACTTTCCCTCTATAACACGCTGGAGTTGTACTCTTGCTTTGCTGTGCTTTTTTTTTTAGCCCAGCATTTCTGTCTTTGGGAAAATGGTCCCAGTTGAGAAGGTCAGCAAAGTTTGAAGCTTCTGATGCAGATGGGAATGGGATGGAGTGTCCAGTTCATCACAGGGCAGCATGAACAGCAGGTGACACCATCAGGAATGTGACATAGGTGTGAATGCTAGTAATCGGGACAGGTGCTTTAAAGTTGGCTAGTTATTCATTAACTGCTGTTGTTTGTCTCCTTGCTATAATTACCCAGCACAGTCAAACTGACAGAGCAAGTTGTTGAATTATCTGACCTAGTTCATCCCGTGCTGCTCAATTTGTGTTGTGTAACAGGTTGTGGCCAACAAGCCCTCCCCAGCCTATCCCAGGAGCTCAGCCCATCTTGCTGCAGCCTCTGCTCCCAAAGAAACCTTCAGCATTAAAAAGCTGCCAAGCTTTCTGCACTGTGGGGACCTGCCTCGGGCTGTCAGGACACACCATGGGGATACTGGGTCACTTGTGAGAAGTCACAGTGGTGCTGGGTACCGGATTGGGCACTGGCATCGCTTTTTTCACTTGTGCTGGGTCCACACCCAACTAATTGCCTCCCTCAGTTTGAAAACCTTGTTGTATGCATTCAGATCCTTCCTTTCCCTCTGTATAATTGCATCTCTCTTTCTCTCAGCTTTTTTTAAATCACCTTGCAGTGATCATGGGTAATTATATTACATATTGTGGCTGTCTTGAGGCTATTCAAGCATAGTGTGTGTATTTGGGGGTGTCTTTGGTTAATATAAATTTGTAAATGGGTTGGTTTGAGTGAAGGGGTGTGTTAGTATCTTGATTCTCAAATCTCCATGTGAAATGTTTTTGCCAGTCTTTAACCTCTCGAAGTTATACGTCCCTTGAACAAACCATATCAGTTTTCACTTCTTGCTCTGGCTCTAAAGAGTTAAAGATGACAGTCCCTGTGTGTTGCTTACTTTTTTTAATCTGCTTTAATCTGAGTTTACAGTCTAAAGATTTGCTTAGCACAGTTAATGCTTATCTGACCATCATCATTCTTGATCTCTGTTTTCGTCACGACTTCAGACTTGTATCTCTATGACAGTAAATTCTCATGTTGTTGCTGTTTCTAATGAGGGTTCACTGCTCTATTCATGACTGAGCTTGTGATTTTTATCACAATCATAAGTATATATCTGTGCAGCAAAAGACTTGAGCCCCCATCTGAACTGGGGGATAAATTCTGTTCGTGGACACTGAAAGCGGGAGTTGGTTTTACCAGCCGCTGAGACAGTGACCTATTCCTGCTTGGTAGTAACTGCCACCTGGGTTGGACATCTGCCCCAACCTTTTATTATTCTGATGTTTGTCAGTATGACAAAAGCCACCACCTGAATCTGCCAGACCAAACGCAGTGTCTAGATAAGCCTGTGGCCTTTTGGAGAGCTATACAAGGGGCTGAATCTGTCTCACTGGTTAAAATGATTGGTCCCTGTGCAAACTCTAATTGAAAAATATCAGTTTCATCCCCTACCTGGAGCTGCACCCCCTAGTCTGTTTAAACTTATTTGCATCTAAAATGTAGAAGACTCAGGTTCTGTTATCTGAATTACATCCATTTTCTTAAC
Organism: Pampusana beccarii; assembly: GCA_013399365.1. Lineage (NCBI taxonomy): Eukaryota > Metazoa > Chordata > Aves > Columbiformes > Columbidae > Pampusana > Pampusana beccarii. The sequence goes on along the minus strand of VWYH01008138.1, from coordinate 216,231 downwards.
CTTGCACTAGTGACCTTATTACCACTTGGGGTAAATGTAGGAAAACCACCTTCATCATCAACATGTGGGCATGAGAGCACTCGCTGCCCTGGCTCCCAGGGCCCCCCCAACTGCTTGTGGAAGTCTCTGCCTAAATTACCCTGGCAATTGTACGCATTACAAATTAATCTTCTTACAGCCATTTTTCCCCATCTATTTTTGAAATTTGACCTTTCTGTTAAAGCAATGCTAAAACAGTGACCCCTGTCTGCAAGCCTTGGGGGCAGAAGGATGGTTATAAAATCAAAATATTGGCTGGGTGAGTAGGAAGATCCCAGCCTGAGTGATGTGTATCGCTATATGGATTTGTGTCAAGCCAAGGGCTTTGACAGACGAGGGCTGGATTACATTATAGCAATGGCCAATTGGGGAACCAGATGGCAAATAATGTTATGATGGAAAATAATTCCAGGCTCTGAGGGAATTGTCCAAGAGACTGTCACTTGTCTAGCATTAGTTTGTTAGCTAAAGGCTGAGCTTTGGGATCCCTTGCTTCAAATCCTCACTCTGCTACTTAGCTACTGTTGACCTCAGGGCAGATCCTTCGCCTCTCTTTTCTTCTTTGATTTTTAGCCCTTTTTAAAGAGTAGGGGTTCTTCTGATTGCCCTTTGAGGGTGCGGGGTTTGGGTTTTGTTGGTTTTTTTGGGGGGGAGGGTTGATATACTTTTTACTTTATGTGCAGAGCCTCCTTCAGAGTGGCCCCAGTTTCCTGCCACTGTTACTGTACAGCGATATGTGATAATTGGGGCCGGTCCACCCTGTTCTGAGGTTTGCAACAGCTGGAGAGCTGTAGTGGCTGCCCTGTGCATGGGGTGTCCCGTTTGTCCCCTTTGCTCTGGTCAAGACATCTTCAGTCTCTTGTTTGAGAGAGGTCAGGTTAGTGAGGACCTTTCTACCTGTTTGCTCCTCAACACAAATGTGTTTGAAACTGAGGACACTGGAACACCAAAACCTCCATTATGAAAGCAAAGATGGAAAATTCATCACCTGAAGAAGGCAGTCCCCCTTCAGCCTCTTTGGTCTCCTAAAATCATAAATGAAGTAGTTTGTGTGGTCACTTTTTACATTTGTGGCAGTGCCACAGCGGTCTAATAAAGTGACCAGAGTTTCTTAACACTTGTACTTAGTACCAAGGGAATAAACACAGAAAAGCAGCCTTATAATTACTATTGCTAATTAGTTAATGGCTGTGAGGTGCTTTGAAGATGAAAAATGAAGAGGTGCTCGGTTATTAAGTCCTGAACACCCCTGTAACAGCAGCTATTGCCATAGGTCAGCAGACACTGCTGCAGTAGCTCACTGAGTGCTGCAGAGGTTTTTTTGGAGCCAGCAACAAGCAGGGCCTTTGATGTGAGAACTGCATTTGGATAGTTGAATCTTCATGAGTTTCTTGTACCTTTAAAAGGTGCTGAGCTGCATGTAGCTGATTCTGCCTTGGGGCAGGGAGATGGTCTTGATGAGCTTTTAAGGGTCCCTTCTGGCCCTGTTTTCCTGGATTTTGTGGTCTAGGAACAGCTTTGCTGAACTAGAGCCGGTCTTACCTGCTGAGCAGAGGGTTCCCTACGATGGCATTTTCTTGTGTCTGTGTTCCCTGGTGCAGGAGAACGCAGTGCTGGGATGACCTGATCTCTTGTAATCCTCCTGCTGCCTTAGTTGGCCTCAGAGGCTGTTTGAGCAGATGCAATTTAAGCTAAAAAAAGGCAACTGAGATGTGCATGACAAAGACTAACCTGAAACAGACCTGGAAGTAACAACCTGCCTTAAAATTGCACCTATGTGAAGAGTTTCTGGGCTACAACCCTTGTCTTTCCTCTTAAGCACCAACATAAAAGAGATCTGAAGGAAGGATGAACTTAAAACTGGGGGGGGTTTTCTTCCCAATTTGTGATGTGCCCCTCCTTTTTTTTTTTTCCTAATAAAATATGTCTGGGAATGCTTTGGAGGCTACTTCTGAATAGCTGTTGCCACACCTGTTGGGAAGGGGAAATTCCTCTTGGTCTGCTGTTCCAGAGCAGCCTGGGGGAGCAGTGCTGCTGGAATGTTTTATTGACAAAGCTGGCAAAAAAAACCCTTCCTTTCCATGAAAATTGAATTATTTGTTTGTTCACGTTTGAATTTTAGTCTCTGTGGGTCAGACCTGCAGCTGTGGTAAATTAGCTCAGCTCCAGATGGACCCTATATATTTTGAGATGTCATTTCCCTGTATCTGTATGTAATTCTGTGGATCTTCCTGCTACTCTGGTTTTGGCACTATTTCAGCTTTCAGTCTGCTTTGTTCCCTCACTCAGTCAACAGATCCTAGGGACAGATGATGTGATGGCTTGGTGACAGGTGACTTGTCTACTACCTTTGCTTGCAGAAGGTCAATAAGAAAAACAAACAAACAACCTCTGTATTCCTGGGCTCAGTTTTGTTCTTCATACATAGCCTGCAGGATGCAGTATGTGTAAGGGGTTGCTTTGATGACACAGGGTCCAACTGTAAGTGCATCTCCTTTACTCTTCCACTGTTACTGCTAGTCCCAGCACAGAACCACAACCAGGGTTTTTGCTTGTAGGAAACTAACTTTGAAAGACTATAGTTTAGCTTCCAAGCAAGAATAAAAGGATCCTTGTGGAGTTTTGATATGTTGTTTGTCAGCTGTGCGCCTCTGAAGTCACTGAGTGCTCAGAGCTGTCAGGACAGGACTGGGGTCGAGACACGTGAGATTTCCAGCATGGATGTCCGTGCGCTTTCTCTGAACATTGCACTGCACCTCCAGTGTGCTTGCCAAGAATCAGAAGCTGTCAGATCCAGCCAGTGTGGGGCAAAGGAAGCTTGTTAATCACAAGGATAGTATAACTAAGTATTACGTACCTAGCATCAGGGGTGTGTGTACCACCCTTGCAACAAAGATCTGTGGTCTCTGCCCTGAGGAGATGGTGTGCTTGAAGCCATGAAAACACCTCCCGTTCCGCCCTCCCTCCCTGGTTTGCAGAAAGCTTTTTGTGTGTTGTGCAGAGTCAGGTCCCTGTCAGGGTGTGCACGGATGCAATAACGCCTTGTCCGCTAAAATGCACTAAAAGATTTGTAGGGAAAACACGCGAGGGCGGGGGAAAAAAAGGGGGTGAGGGAAGGGTTTGGGGGGAGGGAAGGCACCTCCAGGCTGTGTGCGTTCGTTCTCCCAACCGGGGGACGCGGAGGGGGATCCGGAACTCGCTGCCTCGGAGCGGCCGCCGGACACCGGGAGCCGCCCCCGACCGCCCCGCGGCGGGCGGAGCGGGAGGGTCCCGCACGCTTCATGTTCTGCTCTCTCCCTGCACAGGGACAGATCGAGGTGGAAAGTGAGACGGTCTTCAAGTTGGCAGCCCTGGTTTTGCAGGTAAGCGCCTCTTCCTCCTGTATTCGCTGGGGTTGCTGATATCGGTAACTTGGATTTGCTTTAGCCTTTCTGTTTGTTGTTTTTTTGTTGTTTTTTTTTTTCCCCGTTTTACAAAGACAAAACCGCACAGTGGTGTTTGTTTGGGAAAGAGAAGCTAAAACAGTTGGGAGTTATTTTTCTCGTAGATGAGAAAAATATTTGAGGAATTTTAAATTGAAAGAGGGGGGAAAGAGGAAAAACTCGTTAAGGGAAGTCATTAATTTAGGTAGGTTTCCATTCAATTTATCACTTATGGTAGTTTAAATATGTTCTGCAGGTACGGGAAGAAAAGAGTATAATGCTGTAGCTAATTTTGTTGTTGTGCCTGTGAATCTTTCAGAGCATATGTTTTTGATGCCTTTTTATGTTGAGATACATGTATCAGCTCAGGTTTTTTTTCTCATCTTAATCAAGTTTTAAACTCTGTTTATTTATCAGTTTTTATGATTTAAAAAAATCTGTCTTTAAAATGTTGATTTTATTTTTTTTTCCTGTTGTATTCTCAGTGACAAAATGCTATAGCAAAGCTGCAGTGGCTTGATCTGTCTGAACTGTTTTCATCTTGAGTGAGCACAATTCCTCTCAACTGCTGAGTTGTTTGTAAAGCCAACCTTTAGCTGGATGTGGTCAGCCCGAGAGAGAATTGTATTTCACTTCTTATGCAGTAAAGGTGACATTTGATTTGCGATGTGAAATTCATCCTGGTTTTGGAAGTGGTTATGTTTATGGTGTAGGTAGATAATCTACAGCTGGAAGCATAAAGGGCAAAGTTTTGGGTTTTTTTTAATACATACAGGCAGCCTCTGTGCGTTGCTTTGAGTGTAACTGGGGTCAGGATCTGGCCACAGAACTGTGGGAGTGGGGAAGTGAACAATGCTGGGAAAATCGAGGACTTTTGAAGAGATCGTGTTTTAATTCTGTCACTCTTTTTCAATTGTAGGAAGCTAAAGGAGACTATTCCAGGTAATAACATTTTCCTTTCTAGTACTGGTGTGCTTGATGGATGTGTTTTTCTGTGTTGGCATTGTATTGCAAACAATCAAAAACGGGGGTGAAGTCCAGCCATGAGCAGTGACTGAAGAAAGTGAAATGCGCTGCTGGGCTGGATAAAATCTGAGTCCGCAGGGTGAGTAATGCCCTTTGTGAGCGGGCTCCAAGTCAAAACAGTTTTACAGGCCATCTTGCTTTGCTCCCCTCCTTGAACGCGGAACACTGAGAAAGCTCCCACTGTTTCTTACAAGAAAAGCCGGTGCTTTGCGCTGTAGGTCGGATCCGTCTGGACGACCTTGCCCACAGCCCTGCCCGTGCAGCGGCAGCACGTGTGGAGACGCGGGGCCCGTCAGCTGCCCGTGACCGAGATCAATGAGCCACTTTCTTCTGCAGCTGCCCCACAGGGCCTCCCCGTTCCTGCACTTGACCGGACAGTTGTGTTTGTAGCTGGTGTGTGACCTGCTTGCTGGGCTTTAGCTGTCTGAAGCTGCAGCAGCAGGCTGGGCTTGCTCTTGGAAATGGCGTTTTGCCATGCACTGGTTATGATAACTGGCCTTGGGGTGTCGTGGGGAGGAGGTGAGGTCACCCTTAGATCCCTTATAACTAAGGGAAAAGACCCGTGTTTAGAAACAGCTCTCTAAGCAAACAGAAATTCGCAAGGTTGGCTTTGGTCACGTTAATATTTTACTTCTTGCTGAGTTTCCCCATAGGAAGAGAGGTGTGTTTACACTTCAGCTACAACAGCTTTCAAGAACCATGCTTTTGAAATGCTCAGTGAGAGCTATCTGCTGAAATGCAGGGAGCGAGTCACGTCTGACTGCCAGAGCCTGCTGCAGTGACATCCTCTGCTTTTCCTTTAGTGCACAGTTGTCAATAACTGTCAGTGCTGCTGCCCAAGACCCCTTCTTCTCCACGTGTCAGTCCCTTTTTCGCTGAAGGACAGGTTCTGTGACGTCCATCACAACTTGTTTCTCCTTTTTGTTGGAGTGCTCTCACACCTGCAGGGATGAAAAGATGCCCTTGTCACTAAGATTAACTGGATGGGCTGGCTTTACAGACTATTTCTGTTCCTATTCATGCTGTAGACCTGCTTTGTGACCCACAGTATATTGCTTATAGCTGCAGTGTGCTGCCTTATTCTCTACAAAGACCCTGCTTATCTTACCTGATCTCACAAGGACACCCTAAGACAACCTTAAGCTTAACTTAGTTTAGGCACAGATAACCATTCACTTGACAAGAAGTGACTTGTTAAGCTGTAGCAACTGGTGGCACGTGCTCTCGATTCTCAAGAAAAGGGGTTAAGGTTAAAAACTACCTTTGTGGTGAAACTTCCCTTATGTGGTTTAAACCTAACACCCACTCCTTATCATTTGCCATAAATAGGCTTGTACTATTGCTTCACATGCCCAAGAATTGTGTCCGTGGTTATTTTCCATGCCTCCACAAGCATGTTGAAAGGAGTAGATTGCCTGTGGTTACCTTCAGAAGTATTTAAAGAAAATCAGAGGGAAGAATACTGTGCTACAAGAGTGATTTCCTTTTCCAAGTGCAACTCTTCCCCTAACAGTTGTATGAAATTAGCTGCAGCAATTGTTTCCTCTGTTAAACAAAACATATGTCTCTGTAGCAAATGAGCATGGCCAGCTGTCCCAAGCCCAGTGAGCGTACCAAAAGTGAAAGAATTTTATTTTACGTATCACAAGCGGTCCCACTGATAAAGCACTAGTTTAATTATGAGCATATCTTAAAGATACTGCAGGGCTGGTCTCCCCTGTGATACAAATTCATCCTTGCAGCAGTGCTGCTTGTGCAGTGCGGTTGCCTTCGTTTGCAGTGTCTTGGGTTTGGCGTGTTTATTCTTTGCTGTTGTTTGGCAATTCCACTTTGAATCACTTTCTGGAATGTGACTCTTGCACCATTTCTGCTTACGTGAGAACATGCGGGTTAATTTTTTTTATGTAGGATTAGTGCTGTGTGGACTCTCAGTAAATACAAGAATTGCCTGAAGTCCTAGAGATTAGCTTTCTGGAAGTGAAAAATGGGCCAGTCCAGACAACACCGATGATCTCTGGCTGATTTTCCACACATCCTATAGGGAGTTTTTCCATGGAGATGCATCCTGCGGTGGGGTCACTATGCAGCATTCCTGCTGACTTCAGCCGGGCAGATCAGTACCAGGGTCCAAACACTTCAGACTCCTGTAGCTCTGCAGTAACCCCTTTCCCAATCTGCTGCTCAAATTGTCAGATAACGTCTTGATGGCAGAGAGCAGCAATCTCCTGAGAAACACCCTCCCTTACCCTGTGCTGAGTGGGTGAGCACATTCTTTTGAAGTCTGTTTATTTTCAGTGAGCAAACCTGACGTGCGGGCACTTGGAGAAAGTAAAAACTTTCGATTTCTACACCAAAAAGGTCACTCTGGAGGGACTTTGCAGTCCAGTAGCTCTGACAACGTAAAAGTATCGGAGTCTTTGGGATTTGGCCTTTGCAGGTGGTTTGCAATAGGACCCCAGTGTCCTAGGCTGGGCTGTTAGCACAAGGGTATGTACCTTATCATTTGGATGTGAGATAAACCATCCAAATTCCACTTTGAGAGGACCCTGGCTTTTAAGACTTCTTGATAAAACTTGAGTATGTGCTTCAAAATTACACCCACAGCATGTCCGTTGTGTCTGTGCCTGATTTGGACAGCTCTGGTTTCTCAAAGGCAGTCTGAAATGACTTTGGGCTGCAGGAAGAACAGTTAATGAAGATGACAGCGGTCCACAATTGATGCCGCTCACCGCACATCCAGTTCCTTTTCCTGTTTCCTGAACTGGTGATCCCAGCCAAGATAATTACCCCCCTGTGTGTGATGAAGACCGTACCACAGGGATGCTCGGTGAGCCGTTCTTCCCCTTCCATGGGACCATGTCAGGGCTGCAATGAGCAGAGTGGTGCCTCCCAAGGGTCCAGCAGCTCCCGTGTTCCCAGCAAGTCCAGGATGCTGCACTGGGCAGGTTTTGCTTGAGAGGAGTGATGTAACACTGTGCTTGTGTTCACTTTTCACAGCTCATCTATTGTTTCCAGTTGGCTGTTTCTCTGTTTAAACTGAATTGCCGTCAGTTTTTCTCCAGCTCCCGTAATAAGAACCTCGAGCAAAGTGTTAGTCATTAAAGGTGGTTTTGAAACTCTGTATTGGTTAATTACGCTGCTCCACTCTCATATTTGAAAATGAAACAGAAAAAGCTACAAGCCTAGTTTTACAGAATCTTGGCTTTTAAACTCTATGCAAGGGTTTTGAAATGATAGTTTGATTCAAGTTGCAGCTTCTGGCATGCTTCAGTTTTGAGGGAAAAAAGTAGTATTTTAGAAATTTTATTTAAATTTTAAAGAAACCTAATGTCTTGGCTGGCAAGCAAAATAATAGATCATTCTGATAATTATTCATCTTGTAAATGTGCAACATATGAAGTCTTGCCTCCGAGGGAAAGAAATGATTTAGCTGTATTTAGTTTACAGGCTAAGCATCTGCCCTCAAAAATGCTGTACAATAGTATATAGTATTATTTGTCTTTGTGGCTTGATGAAACAGTTTGTAACTGAGATGTCCTAAATGCTGTCCTTCTAGCATTAGAAAAATGCTTATTAAAATCAGATTATCTACAGAGACTAGAAAAGGAAAGCAACTTAAAAAAAAAAAAAGTTTATTTTCTGACTGATAATCTTGGATCATATTTTCCCCAGTAATGTTTCCAGGACTGGAACCCAGCCGTGCTCCCTGAAAGTTAATTAAATTGCTGGAGGAGGGTTCCCATTTTCTTTGAATAGCTGACACATTCAATTTTGATTCTGGCCTGTGGGCTGCAAAGATAACTCCTGACTGGTATAACATAACACAGACAAAATAATGAATTCCTGATAGCTGACATGTGTGAGGCACCAGGGTTTATCATTACATGGGTGATAGATGCAGTTTGTAAAAGGAAAAGGTTTGTGTGAAAGATACCCCTGGAAACTGTGGCTATGGAGTAATTGGTTCAGAAACTCCTGAATTTAAGGACTTCACTGAGGAAAAAAAATTAAGTGCTTGGTTTAGGTGCAGAAAACTGCTATTAGCAATTTGCTCCTAATTAGGATTGAGTGCTCACTATTAGTTTTTTGGGTAGCATTTGCGTGGGAAGATGACAGTTTTGCCAGACAAACTGGGAAATCTCTTGGTAGAAAAGAATGTGGAACTGATAAATTGAGCAGTGTTAGAAAATAGCTGCTTGAGAGAAGTTAATAATTGCCTGATAGTAAAGCACCTGTTCAGTGCACTGCTTAGCCCAAGATTAAAGCAGCTTCAGAAACACGACACACCTGAGATTTATTGGAAGCAGCTCGTCCAGCCTGTTTTTGGAAATCTCACCAGGTTCATATGACCAAAACTCCAGTGTGGCTGTGTCCAGGACTGGTGTTGGAGCAGAAACACAAATTTGGACCAAATCACCCCGTTTTTCCTACTCCCCCCTCTCAGGTTTGCATCCTGGAGAGGGCTTAAGGTGGGTCCATGTGGCATGAATGAAGGCCACCTTGCGTGTGCTGGCTACTAACAGGCTGTGGGGCCAGGCTAGAGCTGGCCTAAAGAAAGCCCTGAAATGGGTACGCTGTGGGTGTCGGGTCTTCTGTACAAATCTTTTTGCTCCACAGACCTGCTCCTCTTCAGCTGCGCTGTTGGAGAAGGAGACCTGTTGAGAACTGTTCACTTGGAAGCTCTTTTCCAGAGCCGTTGGGATTGCGGGTGCGTTACAGGGGGACATCTGTGCTGATCTCATGTGGAGGCCAAAGACTTGAGCATAGTCTGGGTGCCTCTTCCAGCCCCTGGGGGTTTCCTTCTGTGTGTATGGATGGGTGACACAAAAAAAGGGCTGGTGGATCCCCACAGGATTCACGCTCAAGGCATCTGGTGCCTTGCTGGAAATCAGTGCTCAGCACTGGCATGGGGTTGTGCTCCTTGTGCTCCACTGCTGCTCGTTTGTCCAATGAGTCATTGTGTATTTTGCCTTTCAGCTGCGACTTTGAACCCGTTTTCTTTAAATATCATGCGAGGCACTTGCTCGTGAACGATTAACTCTGTCTTGGTCTGACCCAGCTATGGGCTTTCTGAGCTCGGTCTTCGGCAGTAACTAATTTGAAACATGATGAACAAAGATTTATTGACTTTGAACCTGTTTGCTGAGGGTGTTGATTATTTATTTCACTTTATTTGGGAATATCTAATGAACTGAGGTAGTAAATAAGCACATTTAGGGAAAATCATGTTTGGTATGTATTTCATTCAGTGACAATGATTCCCCTGTTTGACAGGTGTTGGATTCCCACTTTCCCAGAAAGCTCTGCGCTTAGTTGAATTTTATACCCTCTTCAAAGAAAAGCTGGCTGAAAACTGCAGTGGTTTTTCTACAGCAGTGTGCAAGTCTCGCTTTTCTTGATAAGTCACTGCAGTTTGTTTTGGGGGTCCTACACCCCAATATACCATGAGGAATGGGTAGTTGAGGGAAGGCAGCATGCAGATTGGAGCTGGGCAGGGAGCTGCTGAGCATCTCCCTGACCGCTTAAGCAGCAGTTCTGAGATTAGAATGTTGTTCTCTCCTGGTGTTTTATTTTTCAATAATAAGTAGAAATTCACTGTGTAGACCAGGTGCAATTACGAAAGAAGATGTAGCTAACACTTCCATTTTCTGCTAGATTTTTAACAGCAAGAGGGGTTTTTTCTGTTAGTGCTATAGATTCATACAGCTCAGGGCAGACCAAAACATACATTATCTGCAATGATGCAAATTCTAATGTTGATTTTTTTTGTTTGGGGTTTTTTTGTTTGTTTGTTTGTGTTTGTTTTCACAATTTCCTATTTTAAAGTAGTTCTGCAAGGGCTCCCAAGGAATCTGTGTAGTGTGCTTATTACACAGCAGATGAATTAGGTGAAAGGACTGTGAGTGAAATGAATGAAGAATTGGAGAGGAAAAAAGAGGGTGTTTTGAGTAATTTAATAATCGGATCTCATGGGGTTTGCTACTTGTATATGGCAGTGTAACTTTAATATTTACATATAATTATGGCAATTTGGTAAGGAATGTGCATTTTTATGTTTTATGTTTTTATGTTTATGGCTTTTGCATTATAATGTTTTCACCTCCCTTCTGTTGAGTATCTGGAAAACTTCATCAGGCTTGCAGAAAGTTTCTCCGATCTTGCACCATCAGCTGCAAGCAGGAGTTTGGGCTCTGATCTGACTCAGAGTAACATCCTCCCTTTAAAAAAGAAGAAAAAAAAAAATCTCTTTTGCCTTTCCTCCCCACAGCGATTGGGATGTACCACATGGGGTGTATTTTGCACTTTGAGGAAATGGAGTGACAGCTTTTCAGCCTCAGCTTTTTTGCTTTTGCAGATTTGTCAGGTCTTTATCATTATTTGGATACTTTATTTTTCTTGTGGTTCCATGTATCTCTGTATCAGCACAAGGCTGTGATAACAAGCTTTAAACTTTGCTGCCGTACTCAGACATGCTAAAACCCTACAACTAATATGGCTAATCTGACTTCTGTGTGAACAGGAAGAAAGCGTGAATGTTAAAAATAACAGTCTGTTGTTGCGAGGAAGAGTTTGAGCTCCTTCAAGCATTGTATCAACTGTGACTAGTCATCTCTGGGTCTGTAGTAAATCCCCAGGTAAAGCAGAGCCGTTCTGCTTCCCATCTGATCTGACAGCAGCACTGTGAACACGCGCTGTTGGAATGGCTGAGCAGCTCTGTAAACGTGGATGGCCTGTGCCAAACCTGTGGCACTGTCAGCCATCACCAATGCTAGGTGTGTTGTTCAAGGACCCAAAGGGTTTTATCTTCAAAATATTCATATTTCATATCAAGAACTTAGAATGTAGGGCAGGTTCAGGACACAGATTTTTCTCTAGCCATGGAGAACTGCCTCCTCAGCACCCCAATGTGTCATCTGCAAAGTAGAAATACAAATGGTGCCTCATCTGGGAGGAGCTCACACCCTCATTTGTCTGGTCTCCATGCCTGTGGATAGAGAGGTGCATGCATACAGCCGATATGAGAAATGTTGCTTTTTCTGTGGTGCTTTTGGTCATCATCCAAAAGCCAACGAGCTGGGTCATCAAACCTCCATGAGATCAGTGGGCACTGCTGCTGCTCTTTTGGAGTTAGGCAGGGTTCAGGAAGCAGAGAAATTAGCCTAAAGGAGCAGGGCTGGAGCTGGAGGTCAGGCCTGGGGTCTAAGGCTGGTGGGTCCGGCCTGTGCTAAGTGTGGGGAAGGGCTGCCAACCCCCAGCCGTGCTCCGTGTTTGGTGCACGTCCCTTTCGAGCTGTGAAACTAAAGCTGTTGTTGCAGCACGGCGTGGGAATCCACAGTGTGGCCACAGCATAGATGTACAACGAGCCTGGCATTGAAAAAGCCATCTGCACTGCTTATTGTGTTCCTTTTCATGTACAGGGTTGGAAGGCTCTTAAAAATGCTCCTTCAAATACCTTTCTGAGCAGGCGGTTCCTATCTGGTATTCAAGTGGCAGATTTTTGCAGCCCAGCCCCGGGCAAAGCTCCCCGCTGGCTGGGGGGTTACGGTTTGGCTCTGGCTGTGTTGTGCCAAGGGGAGCCCCTTGTTTATGGCCTTTCCAGATCCTGGTCTTCCTTCAATAGAAAAATAACTTTCTTGAGGGTGCCAGCAGACCATAAACTGAAAGCTTGGGAAATGATGGGGAACGTCTGGCATTTGTCACAAAAGAGGATTTGTCAGAGTGCACTTCAAAATCCTGCTGCCAAGATCCTGCTGTTCTGACATACTCAAAAGCTGCTAAATCCATCGGCTCTTCCTGCACCTTCCCTGCTCTGTCTTCCTTCCCTTCTACTTTTTTTCCTCTTGCACTTTTAACCTCACTCATTTTTTCTCTCTTCTCGCCTTGCTGCTTCCTCCTCACACCTGTTTCTTGTGGTACCTTGAAATACAGACCAACCTCCATGGGAGTGTGAGGTTGCCACGCTCTACTCTTTTATTTATTTTAAAACAAAACAAAACCTTCAGAAGAGGCACCTGTTGCTGAAGCAGTGTGATGGTCTGTGTTGCTGGCTCTCATCTGTGAATGCATGCAGTGGGAGCACCTTGAAGACCTTGGTGATGCTACCCTAAGTCCAGTCACTTTAGGAAGTCATTTTAGGACCAGGCTGAGGTGTGGGCAGTGTCACGGGATGTTCTTGTGCTCTTATAGCATTGCTTGTAATAATGTAGTAAAGGAATTCAGTGGTTATTTCCAAGAAATAACCTAAATCATTACTAACATAATCTGAGTAAACTGACCAGCCATCTGAAAATTTAGATTGTTGTTTTTCAAGTATCTAATTGTGTGCTATTGCTATTTGTTTTGCTAGCCCTAAATATCTTAAACAGAATAAGAAGAAAAATCCTAATTCAGAGTTTTTGAAGCATCTTCATGATACAGGATATACTGTGTGTTCCTTTAGCTGTGGAGCTCTGTGTTTCCTTGTATCTCACATGTGATTCTCTGAAGTGTGTGCTGATTTTATGTGTCCATGAAATACCTTTCAGGTCAACTTGAGAGGTTGGTTGTTATTTTCTAAAAACGGGGCCACACTAAATTCTACCAGTGATGTGCCTGAAATTAATTTCAATATTTAACCGATTATGAAATAGTGACATTCAGAAACACCCAGGAGTTGACTTATTCTAATGATCACATAGCAACATAGGAGTAAGTACTCATGTGAGGTCAAGTGGCTTTGAGAATAGAGGAAAATCTCTATACAATGGACTTTCCCTACTGATAAATTCCTGCCTGTAAAATGTTATCAGCACAATTCAGCAGAGGCAGACACACCTACCATCACTTTAGTCAGTTAAAAGTTGTCTGAAGTCCCATCCTTATCAAGTTGTTAATATTTACAAAGATGATGTGGACTGACAAGCTTTTGTGGTATAGTCCAATATATTGCTTTTGCTGCTCTGGATGCATTTATTGCTTTTCACATTTTATGCTAATCTCACTAACCGCATTTTATTACATCTAAGCTCTTCTATGCTTTAGCAACAGGCATGAATTGGCTTTCCTGGGTGCAGGGAGAAGCCTGGGCAGCCATTGACAAAGGGTCCTAATTAACACATTAGAGTAAATCTTTACCTAGCAGGGAGTGTTGTATCACTTGATTACAAGCTGTGAAGGTGCACTTTCTGTGGACATAAATATGTGTCTTTTAATTTTCAGTACTGCGCTTTAGACAAAGCATGGCACAATAGTCTGGTTTGATTTCTTCACAGTCTTCTGGTGGGGTTTTAGCGAGATGCCTATAATTTCACTGGAATGTCAGTGGGTTGTCGGAAGCATGTGGAGTTGGTCCTGGTTTGCTGCTGGAGATAGTAGTGTGAATGTGGGAGTCTCTACTCATAGTATGGTACATGTTTAAATATTGCTATTGGTTATTTTGGAGACGTGCTGCCCTTCCGTTTCCATAGAGCTGACACTGGTGAGTGGGGCATGCTCGTGGGGACAGCATCTTGCCCAATGTTCGTATTGGGATAGTAAATTAAATATGGACAGTACCAAGAATACGAGCTGGGGTTTGATGTGAGGACAGTCTGCTGTAGATTTGAATTTATGTTGCTCAGATTAATCCAAGTTTTGCTTAATATCTGCCAGAGAGAAAACTCCTAGTTTAGCGGGTGGAATGGGAAGGAAAGGGTCTGTCTAATTTTTTTTTTTTTTTTTTTTTTGTTCAACTATGGGGAAGAATTATACTTCAGATGAGAGTTTCCTATACTCTCCTCCTGGGGAATAAACAAACCCTTTGCCAAAAATGTTCCGTCCTATTGACTCTGGGCAGCTTAAGTTTATGTATTGACGTTTTTCCAAGAACCACTAGTCAAGAAGCCCCCTCTGTAGCAGAGGTCAGATTAAATGCAAGCGGGCCTCTCCATCCCAACAGCCAAGTCCTCCTGCCCTGACAAGAACCACCCAGGGACATGCCAGATACAGCACTGGTGTGTTTGGCTGGTAGATAGTGTAGACGGTTGGACATCTGGAGCCAGGGCTGTCTGCCCTGTGAATTCTGTATTGTCTTGTGGCCGTTGTGAAACCAAACAGGAACAGGTAATAATTCAAACAGTCACTCCTGCTATCTGGAGTTGTCACCTCTAGAGAACGGCTGGGTCTTGGAGGGCTTGGGAAAGTGATCCTGAAGGTCAAGGGGAGACGTGCTTGGGCTGCTCGGTGCAGATCAAGTGATAATGAACTCTGTGGAAGGAGGGGGAGGACCATTTGAGCCTTTTATTATCCCTGAAGCCGTGAATCATCCCAAATGCTAATTCTCGGGCATGCAGTCAGCAGAACAGGGCTGCTGTGTGCCAGCCTGTGCTGTCTTAAGGCATCCAGCAAGCAAGGAGCTGTGCCCTGTTTCTCCCAAGTCTTTTACATTTTTCTAGGCTTGTTTCCTGTTTTATCTTACAATTATGAAGGAAAAAATCCTTATGTGGCTTGTCAGAGACTTTCAGGCCTTTTAAGTCCATTTTTATGGACTCCCTCTAGCTGCGGATGGACAGGACGGTGTGTCTGAACCTCAGGGTGAGGTTGTGACCCTTCAAGAAGGCAAGTCCCAAGGGCCAACTTTGCTTCGTAAAAGAAGTGTATTCTCTGCTATTGTGAGAAGTTGGGTGCATTTGTAGGTTGGCAGAGCAACAGAGAAGGAAGGTCCAGTTCTGCTCTAAGTTGTAACAGCACTATGGATTCTGCCTGCTAATGAACTGCAGCGAGGCCTGTGGTTTTGGGTCAGGGCTGGAGAGACGTGCCCCGGGTCGTGGCGCAGACATGATTGCAGCCCTTTGGTCACTGTATGTCCCAGCTGAGAGCCCACAGACCTTGTCAGGTGGTGGGTGTGCTGGCTGGCTGGTGCTTGGTTTAAACTCAGTGGCAGACGTTTCCATATTGATGAGCTGCTACTCATCAATCAAGCTTAACTAGGATCTACATTTTGTCATTTGGTGAGGATGAAGTAAGTTGCTACTCAACCAGGTCCGGAGGCAAGGAGCCCAAAAGCCAAAGATAAAGGTGAGTAGCCCCACTGGAGGTCACAGATTGTACAAAAGGTGGCATTTCAGAGCGTGGTAGGATGCAGCTGCCAGGATTTGTGGCATTTTTGCAGAGGCTCAGTGATGGGGAGGCTACTGGCCCTTAATGGTTGGCAGAGGAGAGTTTGGACCTCTCCAGGTGGCTGTGTTGGTGACAGCTGGGGGTCACCTGTCCCACCTGCCCGGCTGCCTCTGGAGCTCAGCTCTCACCTCCTGGCTTCAGCCCTTGCTTGGGCGTTTTGTTATCTGCTGGCAATGAGGCTGCTAAATAAGGGTTTAGTGACTAGCCATTAAACCTCTGATTATGAATATTGCGGGTCGAGAATATATATTTAGAGGAACATCCCTTTTGTTTGGTAAAAATGAGGTATTTTGTTACTGCTTCCTTCCAAAACCTCTCCTACTTCGCTGTATTTCCCTGCCAACCCTGACTGCTACAGCAGCCGTTGCAGTTATGTGTCAGGCTTAAAAATTGGAGGAAATTCGTTTGTTTAATTTTTTGCTCTGGATTCTGAGGCCTCAGGAGGGTGTGCTCTATCTGCATTTTCATGTATCCCTACAAAACCTTGGTAGTCTACCTTCTCGCTGCAAGCTGAGATGTCCTGCAGCCTTTTGATCCCATCAAAATGGGCTGTCAAGGGGTGAATAAAATCCCCTCAGCTTTTGTGAGCACTGGTTGTATTTGAGCACTGGGAGGAGAGATCCTGATTTTTCTGCCCAGCTGTCCCCCTTTGTGGCAGTTGGGTGCTGGCCAGCTTGCAAAGAAAAGTGCATATTCCTTGCAGAAGAGCGCTGGCCCGGCAAAGCTCAGCAACAACAGCTCCTCGGTACTAATTGACCCCCTTCTTGGCAACTTCATCAAAGACGCTGAAGAATAAATAGACCGTTGATTGAACCGGTTCCTCGTCCCCAGAGGTGGTCCCTCTTAGTCAGGGTTGAGGCACATTGTCACAGCCGGGGAAGAAACTCGCAGAGCGATTAGCCTGTGCTCGCCGAGAACAAAAAGCTTTCATTTACTGCACCTTCCATGTGACATCTGCCGTGTGAGATGGAAGCGTGGTAGTGGTTTGCTGCCTCCTCTGTCTCTGGAGGTCAATATGTGGTGCCCATGGAGCAGATTTCTGTGCTCTGATCCACTCTACTGATGCACAGGGTGCTCATGTTGGGGGATGAGAGGGCGTGTAGCTCAGATCAAATCTCATCATGGAATCTGATGAAAACAGAGGTCAGGAGGAGGAGAGCACCTTCAAGGAAAGCCTGGATGCAGAAGTCAAGGCGGATGCTGATGGACGTGACTGATGCATTCCTTACATAGAAAAGTCATGTTTGTGCTTGTTGGTGCTGCTGCGAAGGCACGCAGAAATCCTGCAGAGATGAGGCGTGCAAGTTTCAGCTGATTTATTCTTCGATGCTCCATTAGTTAAATCTTAACCATTTTACTGGTGCCTGTAAATAGGTTTTTAAATATTCTGCTGGGGTTTTTCATGACAAATTGCAGTCACGTACTTCAACCCCCTTTATTTTGTTCTAGACTGGGCCTGGAGTCCAAAATATTTGAACTTGCTGTAGAATGAGCAGTCCAGGAAACCTCTTAAGTGAAAATATTCTAAAGTATATGAACTAAAACCCTTTGTTCTGAATCAGATCAGTGTTGAACTCTGAGATTTGACAAACAGCATGCTGCTTTGTGAAATATATTGTCCAGAGGTAGGATTTTAGTTGAAGATAGAGCAAAAATTAGTACTGCAAGCCTTGCTTTTGAGCAGAGGCTTTTCTTCTGCAGCTGTTGAGCGCTCATTCTGCACTCAGCAAATAAGAGTGCGTGCAAAATAAATACTGATACGGTGCTTCTGCCACGGTGGCCTGAGAATCACGTGTCTGTGTAATGAGTTACAACAGGAGTTTGCATGACACCATATACATCACTGTCATGTGAGAGGGCCTATAGAGTTACATTGCTATGAGAGCCTGATATGGGGCAATGCACCGTGTTCTTGGGTAGCAAATACAGCGCTTTCCTCCTGTTGAAATTAATGATTGCATCTGTGATTCACTAGCAGTGACTCTGTGCCTTTTTTGTTTTTTAGTGATGAAAACACTAGGAAAGACTTGAAGACGCTGCCTGTCTTTCCTACCAAGACACTGCAGGAGCATCCATCACTTGCTTACTGGTGAGCTGCTTAATTTAAAATATAAATTATTGCTGTGAATTTTAATGATGAGATTGTTTTTAAACAGTTTTGCGAACTCTTTTAAAAGTTTTCAGCCTGTACAACGTGGGACCTGGAGTTAATTGCTTGTGTTCAAGCATTTCCAGTTTTTAGAAGGTTATAAATTACACAAGATCGGATGCAAATCCCTCATTGAAAGTTCACTCTAATTAAATTACTGCATCAGAAACTGCTAGGTCGGAATACGTGGGGACCACAGGTTAGAAAGAGCTGGAGTCTGAACTCCAGCCAAGCCTGGGTTTGCAAAGAGCGCTTTGCTCTTCAGCTGTCACCCAGTAGAGCCTCTGTGGTGGGTTTGACCTCAGCTGGGCCAGATGCCCACCCAGCTGCTCCCCTCAACAGGACACGGGGAGAAAATAAGCAGGAAACAGAAAAGCAGGTCCAGTTTTGTGGCTTGGATCTGCTGTAAAGGAACACAGCATTTGGGATGAATCAATGATATTGTTTCCTTGGAATGCCCTTTGTGCAAGTTTGACTCCCTCACTTGTGTGTTTGTGGTGGGGTTTTTTATGTTTGTTTTTGTTGATGGTGGTTTATTGTGTATATACCTGATGGATTTTCAAGTATACCAGTACTTGCTTATGATTTGTGCTTTTTTGTTTTCGTTTTCAAAATGAATACTGCTGGGCTTTTCTTTGCTTTGAAGTGTTTGACACTTAAATGCATGTTTTATTTCTCATTCCACTAAAATAAAATGTTGAAGTATATAACAGGAGAAATGCGAAAAGGTCATTGCTGACAGATACATATTTTTTTCACCTGTGAAATGTCAGGGGAAAACTGTACTGGAATGAAAACATTTCTGGTTTAAATTCTTCTGTCTTATGTATGGACCATTAACCATCCTTTGAAGATTTGGTCCTTTAGAATGTGAAAATGAATTTATACAATTAGTACCGTAATTCTGCAACAGAGTAGGCTGATCTGAAACGATTTGTTAATTAGTCTGGAACACAGCATGCAATGGTGGGAATCAGCAGGGCATCTCCACGCTGCTCAGTGAAGGGTGGGGGAGAAATCAGGAAGAAACAGAGTATAAACCAGAGCAAGAAATGTACGGAGGGACACATCTCTGCGTGCTGAGCAAGCGTCTGAATTTTGGCTGATGCTGTCACATGTGAAGAAAGTCACTGAGCCTCTAAGTTGGGTTTTGTGCTTGTTTTGCAGTGAGGACAGAGTAATTGAGCATTATACGCAAATTAAAGGTCTGACCAGAGGACAAGCCATTGTTCAGTGAGTATGACACTTGTTAATTTGTGAAGGTGATATTTTCACTTTTTTGCTCTTGTTTAGAAGTAGAAATGCAGGCTGGTTTGGTCATTATAGTTTGCAAGCGTTACCATTTGTATCTGTCTTTTTTTTTTTTTGAATTATATTTAAAAGTTAATTTATTCAAAGTTTCAGATTTCACACACTTGCAGTTAAGGTTGTGTGTCCTCATTCAGATACCTCAAATATAAAATAAATTATTTGGGCCTTACTTTATTGGAAGACTCTTCTCCATACCCTGCTTGCTATCGATTAGTTTTCACACCAAACCTTAGGTCCTGGGAAAAAAACCCAAATGTATGTTTCTTGAGATGTTCAGAATTTGGCTTTCAAAAGAACAAGGTCTTCCAAGATGTAAACAGAGCCTGTGGAATTTTATTTTAAATTTACCGTTAATGTTACTGTACTTCCTGCAGACAAATTCAGTGTGGTGTGTTACGAACCAAGAAGTTTGAGAAGAATACCATGGTTGCACAATGCAGGCAACTTGTAGTTTTTCTCATGTACCATGAAGCTGTAGCTCTGTCTCAATAATTCAGGAGCTTCTTTCCATAGGAATGAGGGAAAGAATCGTCCAGTGGTTGTCTGAACTGCTTCATGAAACAGTTGTACAACTGCATGAACACTTTAGTTTGGAGCCTATACATCCTGACCAAAGCACCCATAGTGCAATGATCATAGGCAGGTCTTTACTTCCAACATTTTCCAAAAGTTCATGATTTCAGTTGAAAATTTTTGCTTTCAGTTTGCTGACCTTCTGATAAGAGATTGAATGTTGCGCTGTATGAGAATTTTTCCATTGGCTTTACCTGGACCAAAATACCACGTCTTTCTCTGAGCCAGGATGCTGAGTTTTGGGTTTTTTTTTTCCTCAAAACATGGGCCTTCAGTTATTAAGACCTTCAAAATATGCAAGTGATAAATGACATGTCTTGAATGTACGTGTGAAAAAAATATGTTAATAGATATTATTCCCTCCAGAGAAAATTATCTGATATGCTGTAAATCTGTCTACAGGTACATGAAAGTGGTAGAAGCTTTGCCAACATATGGAGTTCATTATTATGGAGTAAAGGTTGGTAAATTCTCATAGATAATGTGATTGCTTAGATTATTACATGTGGTTACATTCCTATAGGAGCAGTTCGATGATTCAGTACTCTTCTATCAGAATTAACCCCCCCATTTTTCAACCTCTATAATTTTTCCCCCTTCAATATTCTTTAAAAATGGTTTCCAGAGAGCAGCAAAGCATCATGCCTTACAGAAGACTGAAAGAATTTTTTCTGAAACCTTCTATAATCCTATCAGAAGCTAAATTTGTATCAGCTTAATTAAACTGGATATCACTTGTAGATCTGAAGCAGTTAATAGTTTCCTCAGAGACATTTCTAATCAAGATTAGAGAAAAAAAATACAATGTAGAAAAGAGTACTTATAAGTGGCAGGTGATTAGTGAGTGTGCACTTGGAGTGGGAAAACGCTGAGAAATATTTTTGGAGTGATGGAAAAACACCATTTATTCCCATTTGTAGAGCAGAGCCTGGGCCAAAGTGTTTTGTGCAGAAGAGCTCGGCAGAGATGATCTCTCCTTACTTTGAGTCATGGCCAAGACTGTGGTACCTGAGAAGCTGATGTTTTGTGCTGTTCTCTCCTCCTGCAGCTGTTTGTGCCTGCATTTAGTGGGTGCAGTCATCGGCCACAGATTTTTCTGTCCCACATCCTCCTCCCCTCACAGCCACTCCCACAACAAGTGACACCCCCTTGTTTCAGCAGCACCTTCGCTTTTTTGTCCACTTCGCACAGCCACCACATGGTTTCTTGTCTCTGGCTGAGGAGGCAGGGGGAGAACATTTCGACATTCACTTCGGCAATCCACTTCACGTCAGTTTGTTTGCAAAAAATGTCTCGTTCCATACCTACCCGTGCTTGTCACAGAATGAAACGGGCTGTAGTCTTGGAATTGCTTAATTCTTAAGTAGCTGTTTGTTCATGTAGATATCCATTTTTCAGGATAAACAAGGAATCCCATGGTGGCTTGGAATAAGTTACAAAGGAATAGGCCAGTACGACTTACAAGACAAAGTTAAGCCCAGAAAAGTAAGTTTTTTGCATCCGATTTTTTTCTTTTTTCGGAGGGGGAGGCAGGTGGTGGTGTGTGTCAGAATATACTTTAAGCTGTTGCATATTAGGCTAGTAAGCAAAAGAGAAGGGGTTGGAGGAGGAGGAGAATTCTACTGGCACCGAGACAGTAGAACTCTCAACATGGATAGTGTGAACTCCCTTTGGGAGCTTTGGCTCACGTGTTGTCTTGAATTTGGTGGTCTCAGGACGGTCTGGACAGGAATTTTGGCAGCCTCCAGGGATACCTACGGAAACATGAAGCAAGTGGGTTTCTGCACGTCGTGAACTACAGGCCTTGGTACTCAAACAGTGTTTTCACTTGGCTTTTGTAGGTGGTTTTGGTGTGTGAAGTGATGAAAGGCTCCACTGATATCTGTGTAATACGAAGGGAAATGTATGAAACTGCAGAGCTGTTTAGGCAACTGTATGTTTTCATCATGTGACGAATTGTAAGGGAGGATTGGGAGCAAATGCCAAATTCTGGAGGTCGTTCTGCTCTTTTTGCACCTCCCTGCTCCCCAGTGTGTCTCCTGCAGAGTAAACTTTGCCAGCAAACCTCCTTTATTTAGACAGGGCAGAGGGTCCAATATTGTACTGCTGGCTCCGTCAAAGCCCCCATCAGCCCAGGAGCGAGCCCTGATGGTCTTTGAAGAGTTATTTAACCCACTGGGTCAGGGGGAAGAGCCAGGACTGCATGTGCAGGGTTTAGTGTGTGGTTTCTTTCTGGTCTTGTCTTTGTTGGAACATCTAAGCAGGGAGGAGATGGAGACCTGGAGCTTTGCTATTCTCCTTCCCCAGGAATTATCTGGGCAGGAGTTCACATGAAGCATGTGCCTCTTGCCAGGGAATTTTACATTTGCAAAATGATATTGTTTAGTGTGTTTGTGCCAAAAAACACAGCTTATCAAAACTTCCTTGTTAAGAGTAATTTCCCTTCAAGCTCCTAACTTGATCTCCTTTCCCAGAGCAGGCTATTACTTGGTTCCTTTTGGTATATTTATATACCTGTGTCTCCCAGGTTGAACTCTTAGATCCTTCCTTTGCTTTGTTTAGTAAAGTGCTTAGTTTAGCCCCAGTTCTCTCTTACCATGAATCTTCTAAATGGCACTGATACAAGAGGAACCCTAGTAGATCAAGTCAATGCAGCCATTGATCATCAAAGGAGAGCATCAAGGAGCTCCTTTTGCTCTTGAGCACTTCCAAGTTTTTAGGTGACATCTACAAGATTTTTCTGGTCAGATCAAACAAGGATCATTTTCTAGCCAAGATGTCCTGCTGTGACCAGCAATGCTCTCAAAGAAAATGTAGCCTGCCTGGCTAGAAGCATTGCTTTGCCAAGCAGTTTTTGTGCTTGTGGGATTTCAGTTTATGACATCAACCAGGTGGATTTTTTTAAGGTCAGCAGGGTCCAGATACCAAGTCACACCCTGCTACAGTTAGTTACGAGGTGTTGCCTTCGAACACAGCAGGAGTTGTGTTTAAGAAAAATAAAATAAAGTAAAAAACAAAGGTCACCTCTATGGTGGAAGCGTTACAATGGAAATTATAACAGTTGTCTGCTTTATTGTAATTGGAATTATACAACAGAGGGTAGAGATTAAAAGGGAAGATGGGAGAGAAGAGCCTGAATGTGGAGGGAAGGTTTAATGCCAATAAGCTGTTTGAAAATGTGGGGATGGATATGGCTATAGTATCCGTATGGATTTGTGTCTGCTGTTGTTAGGAGGGCACAAAAATTACTGGAGCCACACCTTGTCCTGAGTCATGACTACTTTTAACATGTGGCTAAATATGCAGTTTCTTTACACAAAAGGTGTTTCAGGGTTTGCAATACAAAGTGCAATTCTGTGGAAGTAACTGGTATCACATGGCTTTTGGGAGGAGGAGAAGCAGATGCTGGGTCTAGAGAGGCACTTATATCCAGACTTGGTTTGGGAGTTAAAATGTTGAGACACTGCTGTTTATTTCAGTGTAGCTATAGTGATGCTGCCTGTGATGTGGCAGGCGGAAGTTTCATTTTACCCAGTGTTGTTGTTTGTTCATATTTATTAATGTATCAGAATGTATTTCAGAGAGAGAAGAGTCTGTATAGCTTGCCTGAATCTCCAGGGAGTCTGCAAGCACAATCCTTTCTGAAGCAGCCCGTGAGAGAGGGGAGTAGGCATGTAAACTATGCCTGGCTTCTGAAGCAGAGGTGCTAGTTTTACTGGATTTGGTGCTAGATTTAGCAGAATTTTCGTGTTTTGCTTTTTGGGATGAAGCCAAACTCACGACTGCCATGCACTGGTGTTATCCTGCTGTTTATACTGAGGATCGAGAGTGCTGCTGTGTCTATCCCTGGTCATGTAGGAAAGAGCATCCTTATGGTGCTCTGCTTGTCCAGTTAGTTATGTTTAAATATACATGCAGCTGATTAACTCTGGGAAAGGAGGAGTCCAAATGTAGTGAAGACCAAGCTGGCTTTTCGTAATTTTAAAGACACAACTGATCTCTGACTGTGCAAATCTGCAGTGGGAAATGTGCTGAGTTTCAGGTGGGAGCCTTTGAACAGGAGTTGGTGCCTGTGCTCCAGCTGAATTCACACCAGGGGGTTTTATTCTGCTACCTGTGTCTTTTCTGCAGTGCTAATGGCTGCTGTCACACATCGCTGTATTTGTTTAATGCATTCATCATAGGCATCTGGCAAGAGCCAAGTCCATATTTAGAATGAAATTTTAAAAATAATAATAAAAATATGTACAATTAACTGTGCCATTAATGCACTGTCAATTAAATACCAGGAAATATAACCACCCTCCTCAAAAAGTGAAATCTTACGGTGCTATCCAATTAGGTCCTTAGATAAAGAGACCTAAAAATGAGCCTTGGAGCACAGTGGTTATCCCAAGATTTTGTGGTTGGACTTCACACAACAGTGTTGATCCAAGGTTGAGAACTCTTCACAGGAAACAACTTGCAAGACAGATTTGGATGAAGCAATCTCCAGATCCATATCGCCCAGCCTTGCCAATGCTTGCGCATGTACCATCAGTCATCCGTCAGGGAAACGTGTGTAACCCAGGGCTGGACCAGGAGAACCTGCTTGTGTCTGTCTGTGTGTGTGTAAAGCTGGCTGGGGAGGTTTGAGTCCAGCTATTAATATTTTGCCAGTTGACCTGAGATCGTTTGGAGAAAAGAGTTTTGTTGCTGTAAGTCACTGCTGAAAGCTTATATTGCTTTGGAAGCAGTTTCTAGTGAAGCAAGCCCATGTTTTACCCCTTGCTTGGGACTGCGAGCTGATGGGAGCCAAGGAGAGCACTGCGTTCCAGTGCTGTGATAGACTGAAAATGGAGTATTATTGCTTTGTGTCATTTATGAAAATAGTCTCTCTTTTTTGTAGATAGCAGTGGCTTCACGCTGACTGGAGGTTACACTTGGCTGAGTTGATGATAATCCTGAGTCTCACACAGCCTAAAAAGACTGGGTTTGGCAACCCTTGTTCAGATTTCAGCTCAGACCTGGGATTAACTCCACAGTCCTGCTGCTTTGCAAACATATTCTCTCTTCAGCTGCAGTTAATACCGAGAGGTGCCTCCTGCTTGCTATGGGGTGGCATGCCAAGATCCTGTCCCTAGTCTCTGAATCAATTAGGAAAGGCATAAAACAGGTCCCAGGACTTCATATGCCATTTCAAAACAGATCTCCCTTTTATCTCTAGCCCTGTTCTTCTCACTGGTGAGGTAAACAATGCTTCGTCTTGTCTATGGAGCATGTATTACGGTATGGATTGAGTTTGTTCTGCGTTCAGCCAATGTGTGTTGATCCTCTGGGGGACGGGAATCTGAGAAGGCAGCTTGCTGGCTTTTTGACTTCTTCTCCCACTTCATTGTGTTTCTGTGGGCGACTCCCTGGTGATAAATGAACTATAATGTCTGAAGAGAAGTACTAATCTTGCTATGGTATTGTTTCAAATCTGCAAGAATTTTTATTCTAATGCTGGTTGTCTTGAACACATTGTGTTCCCAGAAGTGTTTTTGTTAAGAGTATGCAAGTTTTGAAATGGGTAATATTCATGATACTTTTCTTTTGATTCAACGTATACTAAGAGCTGATGCTGAAAGTTTTCCCTTGCAGAACAATAACTGAATGTAAATTTGCTGTCCTGCTTTGCTGAATGGTTCAGAACACAATGGCATTCATATAGGCTTCTCAGCAGGCAGATCTAATTAGGCAGAGATTTCTTTTACGATGTTTATTTCTCACCAAGTAGAAGCTGTTGATTTAGACATAAGATACAAAGCTTGCATAATTATTTAAAATAAACACAGAGCTGTTATGAGACTGCTCTGAAATTCACTTCCTTCCAGATGTGTGGAAAGTTGCTTGAGCATCACCTGCCCCAAAACATGCATTTTGGGACAGCTTGGTGCCGAGACATCTCTGATTCTTGTTAATGCCAATGCTAGTGAGAACCGAGCAAAGATGGATCATAATGCATTAGGAAAAAATGTGACTGAAGACATTTTTAGAGGACTGGCTTAATATGCAAGAGATGAAGGATGCCTCCAGGTGAGCTCCACCAATTTATGCTGGCACAGGTGGGAGCCATCTGCCTCCCTCTCTCAGAAGTTGCTCCAGGTGGGGCAGTTTGGCCCTCCTGCCATCTCTTCAAATACTTCCCTGCAAGGCCAGGCACAGCAATTTAAAACGAAGATTTTGGTTGAAGGTAGTGTGCCAGGCAGCAAACTGCAGCAGAGGGGCTGAAACACAGCCCTTCTTCCAGCACTGCCGGTAGGGTGGCAATTTCCTTCACTGGGGTGGGGTGCATTCCTGTGGGCAGAAATCTTTAATGTTTCCTTGGTCTGAATTGCCAGATTTGTCTGGAGATTGCGTTTCCCAGCCAGTTCTGGGATGCAGGTTGCCGAACCTCCTTGCAGGCACCACACGTCATGTACCGCGAGGTGCTTTCCAAGTGCTTCCCAAGGGAAAGGCTGCTGCAAATGCTGCAGCATGGTTTGCACTTGCATGCTGACCTTATCCAGTGATCCTTTGGGTGGAAAATGAGAGATCTGGGTAATTTAACTCTTGGTTGGAATTTGCCATCAACCTTGGGAACATCATGGGTGCAGCCATGGCATGTGCTGTGCCAGGGGCTGGTGCACCAGCACTTGGCTGCACAACCCTGCAAACAGCTTCTGTCCAGACTTCCACCCCATTCAATAAAATGAACAAACAATTTTTTTATTTTTTTTTAAACAATGCATCAGGCTGATACAAATATTAAGCATAGGGCCCCTGAGAAGCTCTTTTACACGTTTCTCAAGCTCTGCCAGCTCCTGCCTCTGATCCTGATGGGGCCGTTTTTCTGAGCCAGCGAGCTGAGCTGCTGTTTTCAGGCCCAGACAAACTTGCATTTTATTCAAAACTGGATGCAAGATTGGCCAGGTAAAAAAAAAGGCTGATTCTTTTATTAAGGTGTCTCACTACTTAAGCAGTCTATGTCTGCTTTGTGTCTCATTAGACTACAGTTTACAGCTCTTTTTGTATGGGAAAAGAGGGTTACAAGGGCCATATCTTTTTGTTCGGTTTTCTGTAGTATCTCGAAGAGGATCATAGTAAATATGCAGGAAACTTAAACTCATGGGCTGGCAAAAGCAGTAGCTGGCTGCTAGAAGTTCTGCACACAGAAGTGCCTGAGTAATGAGGTGTGATCAGAGAGCTTTGCACCTCCACCTTCGCCACAAAAACCCAGAAAACAAACGTTGACCAGACCAAATTCTGCCTGGAGAGTCAGACATGCTCAATGGGAGTGGAATTTTCATGAGCCTTTAAGGATCTGGCAATCTAAATGGATGGGAAGACTATTAAGAAGCATTCATTAGCTCTGGTGGACCTAATCATCTGGTTAAAGGAAACATATGTTGCAAAACTTCCACAAAAACATTTTAATTATTTCTAATTGTCCTTCCAGCCCTCAAAAACCAGTTTCAGATTTCCAGATATTTTTTTACAACTCTTCTAATATGTATGTAGTTTAGGTAAGATTGAAATTCTGAATGAGTTAGAAACATGTCTATACAGAGGATTTGAAGGGAGTAGGAAAACACTAACGCAGTGACAGTTTCCCGAGTATTGCCTTTTGACCACAATTTAGAAAATTTTATATGAAGGAGTTTATAGGATTTCATTTGGTTTATTCTTTATTACTTTTCTTCTTGCCTTTGTTTGTATTGATGCCTTTTTTCCTCTTGTCTTCATGAATCCAGACATGTTAGGCAGAAACTTCTTAATGCATTCATTTGTGATTATTTTTAAGTGCACCTATCTAAATATTATTAGTCTACAACTTATTCTGAAGCTACTCAAATAGTCATTGGTCTTTTTGTTTTAGAAGACCTGACTGCAAGAATGTTTGTTAGGGCAGTTGGTTGCTAAGGATCTTATGTTGTTCGTGAGATAGCTTAAGGACAGAGTGCTTTTTAGTGCCTAAGAGCAAAAATGTGTCCTGCGTGCAGAATTTCAAACACCTCTTCCCCATCTCTCTTGCATTGGAGCAGCAGAGGAGGGGAGCTGGAGTTGTCCCAGTCCTGTGTGTCTTTGGGCAAAGTGGCAAATGTCTTTGTGCTGAATGTACCTGGCTGCAAATGCTTCGGGCGCCGTCAGCTCGTTTTTGGGCTTGGGTGGATCTCACTGGGTGGGGAGGAAATGGGGCAAAGCTCTACCCACATCCTGAGGCAATTCCATGAAGGTTTCCTTACAAATGCAAAGGCTTTTTTTTTCTGTCGTTCTTGGCACCGCAGATGATCAGAGATGCATCTCACCTGGGGCTGGGGTTGGATTTGCACAGGCAGCTCCTCATGGAAGGGTCCACCCAGACCCTTGGGGTGCTGGTGTGTCCCTGTGTCTGAGCAGGAGGCTGCTCAAGGTGATGGGGCGGCCACGTTTTGTGGCTGCGTTTTGTCCCCCTTCACCCCTGCTGTCCCAAGGACAGGTGACCCCTTCTCCCACAGCCCTCGGGAATGCCGAGCACATCCGGAGGGGAAAAACCTAAAGGAAGTGATAAAGCGGACGGGGAGTCATCACCTGCAACCGATAAGAGGCAGCAAGGCAGTTTTTTTTCCAGAGGTCATGTTTGAAGCACGCCCATCGTTTTTACGAGCGTGGGAGCGGGGCAGCCGAGAACGCAGAGCGATGCTTCTGGTCGAACCTGTTGCCTGTCGGGTGTGAGTCAGGGCCAGGACTCTGCTGTGGGGGCCCAGGCTGCCGCTGCAGCCCCCCTGGCTGGGCTCGCTCCTACCTCAGCCCCCCAACAGGCCTCGGCATGCTCCTAAGGGGTGCAGCCCCTCAGTAAAAACCCCCTTTGGTTCTCTCCTCCGTTCGGTTTTGCCTTTATCTGAGGGAAAGGGTGGGTCGGGAGGCGTCTCTGCCGGGAGAGGCGGTGATGTCAGGCGTGTGTCAGCAGTGGGAGGTGAAGGCGGTGAAAGCGGAGCCGGTGGCACGGAAGGATGGCACGGCAGCTGCCTCTTGCTCTGCTCTTCTCATGTCACCCTTAATGCTTTCTGGAGTTGCTGGTGGTGCCCGGGAGAAGGGGCTGGTGCTGCGGGGAGGTGAGTGCGGGGATGGGAGCGTGTATGGCGGGCTGGGCAGGGGAGGGAGACGACTGAGCTGCTGGGGTCGTGCTGGCGATGTCTGCGTGCTGGGGCACCCATGGGTGCTGTTGCTCAATGTGCTGACATACTGCATGAGCTGTTTTCTGTTTATTTTTTTAATGTATTTCTTTAAAAGTTCAATGCCAAGTTATGAAGAGGGCACTTCTGAAAGTAGTGTGATTGGACAGGGTGCCTCTAATACAAAGATAAACTTACTTGGGCGGCAGAGTAAAACTTCCACAATATTTTAGAAAAATGACTCATTAGTTTAAATAAATGACATTTCCCCTTGCTGCATTTTTCATATAGTAGGATCTAATAATAAATTGTAGTACTAGAAAGGAAAGTTTTAACTAAACAAAGAAAAGGTCACTGAAAGAGCCAGAGTTTTCCCCACAAACACATGCACTGGGTTATGTTTCAGTTACGATCTGTGTTAAGAATGTTTCAAATGAAGCGTGGCGTAATATGTACTTTTTCACAAAACTTGAAGTTCCTCCACAGTCGGAGCGCGGGGTGTTGGGTTTTGGGGAAGGCCAGCGGGAATGTCACCTGTGCTGGGGACTTCTGCTGTGGTGGCTGCAGCCTGGAAGGCTTGTGCAAAACTCATGTGGGGAAGGAGGGGGTCGCTGTACTGGCCCGGGTGCCTCGGCTGGATCAGTGGTGTTGAAAGCTGATCTCTCCCAGTTAACGCTGGCCCTGCCTGCCCAGTCTGGGTGGAAGTACCTCAGGTACTCTGCATGGGCTGTAGCTCTGGAAAGCAGTTGGCTGTAAACTACAGTGTGCGCTTCTGCACCCTGTGATCTTCAGGTGACCTCTCTGGGGACACCTGTACAGGTCTCTGTGCGCAGCCACACACCCTGGCCCTGCTGGGGAGGGTGCAGGAGGTGGTGCTGCAGAAACCTGTACCCAGGGCCAGGGGAACAGCTCAGCCAGAGCCGGGCTGAGAAGATCCAACCCCGATGGATCATCCCCAGAGGGTGGCTAATGCTGGGGCAAAGCAAGAGCATGTGAAATTCTGATCCCACGGGTGCAGCTGCCAAGCCCTGGTTGACTTTGATCTCTTATCCTAGCTGGCACTTTGCAGGAAATCTGTGGTTTCCTTACAGAAGTATGCGTTGTGGGGTGGCTTCCTCCTGTAGCTGCTCTTTTGTACGTGTTGTACTCCTGCTCCAAAATGTTATGCTGAATCACTTCAGAAAAGAAAGGCCTTGGTTTTCCCTGAGCTCCTGCCATTACCTGGGAATGTTCTGAGGGAAGAGACCAGAGGTGTCTATGCAATTACTTTGTTTAGAGATTTTTGCATTTAATCAAAGAGAAAAGGAATTTAGCTGCCATCCTCAAGATCTCTGTGAACTTCTAGCAGTGAAATTAAACATGTTGTTGATGGAAATGGATGTTGTCACAGGCAAAGTCCTCAATCTGCAATGCATCGTCTGTAAGAGTGTGAAGTTACTTGAGTGGCATCCTTTATATCTATATTTATGTTCTTAATTGGTGTTATATATGATGTTATTGCTGAGACCATGCTATAGCTGAAGATACACAGGAATTGTAATCTGCTGAAATTATATAACCTTGCAGGGAAAAGATTGGCGATTCTTGTAGTGACAGTGTTCTGCTTCTTTCTCCCAACTCTCCTAGCTATTTCAATGGAAACAGCTGGAAAATCTCTATTTCCGTGAAAAGAAGTTTGCTGTGGAAGTACACGATCCCCGCAGGTGAGGCTGGAGGAGGCAGTTACAGCAGCGGGATGAATCTTTGCCTGGACTGGGGATTCGTCACCTCGTGTTAGCGGATGGGGATGGGAGGTGCCTCTGAGCTCAACACAGACCTGAGTTTACTCTGATCTTTGCAATACTGAGCCTGATCCTGCGTTTGAAAGAACAGCCCAGGGCTGGATCCGGGCTGTGGGTGATAGACAAGTAGTGCTGTGATGTTGCACGGGGAATGTCCCAGCCATAGTGAGCAAACTGGAGTGACTGATGTGTTACAGCTCTGGGTGTCCTTCTCTCAGATTTCCTGTTGTGTCCACCAAGGGAGTTCTTGGAGCAGAGGGAACACTATTCATCAGGGCCAAATTTGCTCACTTTACAAAACCCTTCTCTGAGAGGCCTCCATAACGTGCCTGCGCAGCAGGAGACCTGGGAATGCAGCCCGCAGGACTTTGTTGCTCACCTTCTGCCCTCCCCTGCCTTGGCAGCGATGCTGCCTCCTCTGAGCTGGAGCCTGCAGGGGCCCAAAGCAGGCAGGGAGGAGGGTGGGAGCTCAGCCGCCGGCTGCGTTCCTCTGCCTTCCCCTCCAGATCCCTCCCAAGAAGAAACAGATTTTGCCCAGGGTGAATTTCTGACTCCACCTTCCTTTCTGCTCCTCCTGCTGCTGTCCTCTCTACCTCTGGCACAGGACCACTGTGCCTCCCAGCTGGCCCAGGAGGAGCAGTGAGATGCTTTGCTGATTCCTCCAGGTCCCCCGTCCTGCCTGGTCAGTCCTTTCAGGATCCCATGGCAGTCTGCTCGCCCTTTGTAGGTTTGTAGTGTACCCAACTTTTGGTCTCAGCGGCACAATTGCGCTGTTGAACTAAAAGGCACAGCAGTTGCTACTGCTCCGTGTTGCAAAGCTCAACCAGGAGGGACTTTAACTTTGTGGAATTAAAATAAAGTTAGGAAGGAGGAAATGCAGCAGCACCAGGTGGTGGGCAGAAGGAAATCTGAGTTTTTGCATTTCTAAAATAAAGGCTGAGCTCTGCCTGATAAAGAGAGAAGCATTTGAGACTTTAAACTTCAAAGACCTGTCTTGAAATTGCATTTGTTTTCTCCTCAGAATTTCAGTGTCAAGAAGGACATTTGGTCAGAGTGGACTGGTAGTGCAAACCTGGTATGCAAACACTTCCCTGATCAAATCCATCTGGGTAATGGCAATCAGTCAGCACCAGTTTTACTTGGACAGAAAGCAAAGCAAAGTAAGTTATAAGGCATTTTACTGTGGGAATAGGTTTCCACACCTTTCCTGCATATCCTTTGGTGTATTCTTTTCCATGAATGAACTACTCACCAGAGAAAAACTACAATTTATTTTTGTCAGCTTTTTGAGCTGTCTGTGGCTGACAGTATTGTTATTTGATCCATTTTAGCCTGCCTGCAATTAAGAGCTGTGGAAGGGTAATCACAGAAGAGGGAATTCCCATGTCTGTGTTTAATCTGCTTTTTCTTTTGTCTCTTTCTCATGTTCATTTTGAACATGATGCAAACAGCAAAGAAGTTTTGAGTTGGGAGATGATTCAGGCTTTGAGGACAGAGGGGGAGAGGAATGCCAGCACAGCCTTGTGTGATGCTGTTGCTTTAGCCCTTCATTTTGTGGGAGATGAAGTGTGAAACATCATCTTTTGTGACCCCTTGTTCTGAAGTTAATTAGAGGTAACCTGATCAGGCTGGATTTTCTTTTTTTTTTAACTCGTTCAGGCAAAAATTCCTTCAGCCAGAAGTTTGGATGATATTGCCATGGATCTGACAGAGATGGGAACACCAAAAGTTTCAAAGCTAGTGACTTTGGAGGCAAAGAACCAGCTTATTATGGCCAGCAATGGCAGTTTGATCTCATCAGGTAATAACTTCGTGTAAATGCGAGGTAGCAAAGTACAGTGGGGCTTGTGTATGTTAAGAGGGAAAATGAGGCTAGCTGACCGTAAATACAGTGACATACATTAAGGCATATATTAGCTATGTATCTTAAATGGTAACATCAATGGTATAATCTGCTGTTTCCCTGCCCCCTGTAACTAAATAAGGAGATATAAATGAATAAGCACCCGTATACTCCTGGTCCATTAATAATTTGGTATCAGTTTACCAGTCAGCCAGTCCTTGAATGTACTGTAAGTCTCACCAAAGTCCAAAGGAAACATGATTCAGGCTGACTTTAAGCACCTGTTCCAGAAGTAGAATTGCCCTGAGCTTTCTTAAAAATGAGCAGAGAAGATAAATGCTTCCAAATAATGCTCAGCTCTGGAGTGGACTTTACGTCTCTCCCTTGACTGTGGAGGAGGGAAAAAAGGGGGAGAGCCTGACCTGCATGTAGGTGCCTGGAGGTGTGAAGCCCAAGTGAGGAGCCTCAGTGTCTGTCTTGAAAGTAAAGTCAAAGCCAAAATATCAAGTGTATTGTAGATATCGCTAATACAATGATTTATGGTTTGGGTAGTGTTTTTTGGGGGGCTATGTGTGTGGGACTTACGCAAGGATGTAGATTGGGGGTTTGAAAAAGTACAGATTTTGTAAAAGCCTGCTTGCTGGATGATACAAGAGCTGGATGTTGTACTTTGAATAATGTGTTGTTTTACTGGCCTGGACTGCTTTGGGGAGATCTTGGCTTACTTGACCAGCAAAAAAGGGCTTTTATCTGCAAATCCTCTGATACAGAGAGTGTATTTTTCAGGCTCTCAGGATTCAGAGGTCAGTGAAGAACAAAAGAAGGAGAAAATTATGGAGCTAAAGAGGAAAGAGAAACTCCTTCAGGAAAAGCTGCTTCAGAAAGTTGAGGAGCTGAAGAAAATCTGTCTGCGAGAGGCGGTGAGAACTTACACCTTACGCTGGGGTTGGGGTGGGTGAGAGCCCTTCTCTCCTTGTGGACCTTCACGTGGAGCCCTTTCTGTTCCCCAGGAGCTGACGGGTAAGATGCCCAAGGAGTATCCTCTGAGCGCTGGCGAGGAACCTCCCCAGGTCAGGAGACGTGTTGGCACGGCGTTCAAGCTGGATGACAACCTGCTCCCCAGCGAAGAGGTGAGCGCTGCAGTTTGTTCTCACAGCAAAGGTGGGGTGGCCAGACTGGTGGCCAAAGCCACTTGTAAATAATCCAGCTCTTCCCTGATTGTTTAAGAGGAGGCAGCTGGGACAGTCGCCTGCGTAGACTGGGAAATATAGATGGGTACCGCCTTGATTTCAGCCATGCTGCCTTCAAAATGACCAGGAAGTTGGCTGAAAAGCCTTGATCTCCTGACCTGAACCCCGGATTTGGCCATGCTGCTTGAATTTTAATGGACATTTTGCTGCTAATTAGAGAAGAGCAGGAGCATAATGCCATTTGGCAACCTGTAACTATGAGCTTTTCTTGAGCATTGAGTTGTGTCATGTTGTGATTGTGTTTGAACCCAGATCGTGGCAGGGGTGTGCACTGTCCTCCTTGCAAAATCAGCTGTCCATGAGCGTATTTGTGTGACAGGTGACAGCAAGAGGACATTAATCTCTGGCTTAATGCAAGTTCCACCTATGTAAAAGCTCTGTATATTGCTCAAGAAGCTAATGTGAATTTTGCTGGCAGACACTGACTCAGGATGTGCAGTTTCTGGACACATACCATTCTCCCTCATTCCTTGTGAGATTTGTTAACAAGCTTTATCATCCAAATAGTGAGTAGGTGTTGGGCACTTTGGATCTGTCTTTCACCTAAAACTCACTCCCCTGGATTACAGGACTGGTGTAATCCATGTCTGCAGCAAACTTATTTTATGTAGGCTGCTTGAATGCTATTGAAACAAAATTCTGCTGACCAGATTTAAAAACATGTTGCTTAGCACCTGGGCAGCACCTTTCATCTGAGCCTCTCAAAGTTGTTTACAAACAATTAATTAAAGCTTCCAAATCCCTGTCACGTAGGTACGGTGATTTCAATTTCCATTTTTGTTTTCTCTGAAGCAGAGATTTTTGAACTGACATTTCTAGGCTTGGACTTGGAGCAGGAGGTTTAACAGGCTGCAGGCTGGCTTGTGTAACAGAAGGGTCTAAACCTGAATTTAGGTGTCTGTTTCATGTCACTCAGGCTTGAGAACTTTGGACCTTTCTCGAGAGATTTCATAATGTTACACTTGTCGGAGAAATAAGATGTAAGGATTTCATATGCTTAGATTGTCTTGTGTATAAATGTTTGTGTTTTGTGCTCAAGATTTTACTTCATTACCACAAAAATAGGTCTTCTGTTCAATAGGCTTCATTGAGATAATTTCTACCCAGAATACAAGCAAATAAGTCATCTTATGAATTTGCAGGATCCCACTTTGCAGGACTTGGAGAGCAATTTTATCATACAGCAAAAACTGGTGGAAGCTGCCAAGAAACTTGCCAGTGAGCCAGACCTCTGCAAAAATGTGAAGAAGAAAAGAAAGCAAGAGTATACTGATGCTGTAAAAAAGCTGCAAGAGATAGAAAATTCCATAAATGAGTATAGAATCAAGTGTGGCAAAAAACCGACCCAGAAATCTACTCTTATTCTACCAGGTAAACAAAAGAATTACCCGTACCCTGATGAAGACGGGGAAAAAAAGAAGTAAATTGGCTTGCTTACAAGTTTTGTTTACATCTCCTCTATGTGATTTTTATCTTGTCCAAGGCAGTTAAGTAAGAAAAAAAGAGATGCAATTGCTGCATCTGATACGCTAAGTGCACTGCTTATGGGCTGAGGGCAGAATAAGCTGCAGCTTTAGGAACAAGTGCAGACACGTTCCAGCACCGGCACAGAGCGAAGGTGCTGGCTGTACTTGGGCTGCTGGGAGCATCTCGGCCGAAACTGGTGTGGTGTCTTAATTCTTAGTGCGTTGAGTGCACCGAATGGCTAAGCTGCCACATGCAAAATCTTTCTCCCTTTCCTTCCGCAATGCTGCAGTTCTAGCAAAACTAGAACCTGAGAGTTTTTCTACAAGATAGAGGAAATAAGGATCAAAGGCTTAGTTTCTTGATTAAAAATTACTGATTTTCGAGAAGACATAAGCAAAGTTCAAGAGTTTATGAATGCAAATAGGTGCAAACAGATTTTCAACTAAATGCATTTGCCAGTGATGAGCACGGAGGAGCATCTACCCTTGGCTGCTCCATTCTGAAAGTGCGACTTTCCTGAGGGAGGTGAGATTCTTGCTGTTTCCTAGGATATAAAGCATGGATACTTGCTAGTATCCAATCTAATTGAAGTAGTCTGGGAATAGTAAAAGCTTATAGGTATTGCAGGTTCTCTATTTTCTATAGTGATTAACAGTTTTAGGACATGTCTTACTTATCAATTGAAAATATATGTGGATAATTGTTAATGTTTAATTGATTTATTTTTATCCCCTTTGTCCCAGAGGAAGTATTATTTTGTGAGGTTAGAGGGGCGTTTCCTGGGAATTGCAAGGTGGGAAAGAAAATGCAAGATTTTTCTGCTGTTTTTATTGATACCCCCTCACTGACCCTTGAGATGAGATGTATTTTCCCTTCTCCTGTGCACTGCCAGGTTTCTGTTGGGGAAACCTTTGCCATGCACCATTCCTGTTGAGAGCTTGGTTTGGATAATTACCCAGCACAAGCCACAGCAGCACTGGGCTATCCATCATCATAGAGTGCTTATTCTGAAGGGCTGATGATCTTATTTAATGTGGCCCAGCTAGTTCCTGACTGACAGAGATGAGGAAAACATCTGTGTTTCCAGTCTCTTGCTCACCGATCTGGATATTAATTGTGGGAGGTCCTGCATTACCTGCGACACGTGATGTGTAGTAATGACCAGGAAGCTCCTGGTCTGAGAGCAGGAAGAGCCCCATGAGGCAGCAGCATCTGTCCCCAGTCACTGTTGGCTGCTGCAGGTGGTTTTTTGTTCCGTTGTGCAAAAAGGCAACTTAGGAGTTGGTCTTTATACATTTAGCCCATAATTTTGAAACATTTGATACATGACATCCTTGTTTGCTGT
Organism: Pampusana beccarii; assembly: GCA_013399365.1. Lineage (NCBI taxonomy): Eukaryota > Metazoa > Chordata > Aves > Columbiformes > Columbidae > Pampusana > Pampusana beccarii. The sequence continues at coordinate 179,734 of VWYH01008138.1, read as the reverse complement.
CTGAGAGAGCGGCACACAGCCAGAAGGGACTGGACTGTGTGTCTCAGAGGGGTCTCCCTGCAGGTAAGGGGTGCAAGACAGCAAATACTTAGTCAGCAGTGAGTTAGCTGCATTCCCTCACAGTTCCTGGCTCCTGCAGTGCAGCGTGTATTTGTTTACACTACCTGAAGCAGAACTGTCACCTGCATCAATAACTGGTTTAATGTGTAACGTTTTCACCATTGCTGACTGTACTCTCGGGTTCTCAAGGGACAGGGTTTCAGGAAGCTGAACAGTCATGAGTCACTTGTGGCTGTGGATTTGGGGAATGACTTGTTAGAAATGACGTGTTAAATAGTAACATCGATTTATTGAATCAAACCATAGCTATTTTCACCCTAACCCCCAAGGAATGGGAGGTGAAGGACATACTGGATTGTCTCCTGCTCCACGTGTTCCACTCTCCCATTCCTTTGTTTCCTTTGTAGCCCAGAGTTTCTTCCCCTTTTTCAGGCAGTTGCACAGATTTAAGATTTAAATCCAGAGCTCCCCGATATGTCATCATTGCAGACCCTATGTGAATCCAGCAGCATAGCTTTAGATTGTCTTTTTTGTTTTGTTTTGGTGTCTTGTTTGGTTTTGGTTTCATTGGTTTGTTTGGGTTTTTTCGTTGTTTTGGGGGTTTTGGTTTTGTTTTTTCTTCTAGGTAGCTTTTTTTCTCTTTGTCCTGGGCCCAGTTCCATATTTCACCACTACGTGGTCAAATTCATGTGAATAAACTCCCCTGAAGCTTTTTCCCAGGGTCAGGTTGCAAGCAGAGCTGCAACCCATCCGCGGTGGTCTGACAAGTCCCCTCAGAGCAGGGGCCAGCCCTGATGTTTTGCCGTTCTTGAAAAGCTGCTCTATTGAACAAACTTGTAACCAGACCTTTCCTCACAGCAAAGCACGACAGCGAGGGAACAACACACACTGCATGTGCTCACGATGAGTGATGGGGGAAGCAGGTGTCATACACAAAGTGGCTGCCACCATCGTCTTTTGTTGCTTCCCCTCCCTCTTGCATGGAGGTTCACATAGAGTTTTTACCCCACCAGCGATGTGTCTTGCCAGAAATGGCCTAGGAGCAGATTTTTCTGTGGGTTAATTATCTCTTATGCTGCTCTTTATCACCAGCCTGATTTCTCTGCCACTGATGGTCTATTCTAAACCTCAGCAAGGACAGGCTGTTTCTGCGTGAGTGGTAGTGTGTAATAGCAAGGTGAGAGGACAGGCAGGTGCGGTAAAGCACTTTGAATAAATAACAAAACATAAAAGAAACAGAAAAAAAAATTGCAACATCCTCAGAACTGTTACTGTTCTTTGTGTTATTGGAATTTGCGATAACTTGATTGAAATCAGTGCAATTATTCTGGATTGATATTAATCTAATTGAAACAATTTGTATGCTGATGAAACATTCAAAAGTGAATGCCAAATTTCAAAAGGCATTTTATACCTACCTGGTGGGATTTCAGGTGTACCTAGAGGAGATTAGATGCTAGCAGCCAAGATCTATGTGTCTGTGTAGGCTCCTGATTCCTACTGAAGCACCAAAACACCCTGTGAGATCTGTTGGAAGTTGGGTGGAAAACACCTTTGTAAATCTTGGCCTGATTCCTGCTGCAGTTGAGAAAAATCTCCTTTGATAATTACATAGAGAGCTTGCTGAACTGCAGTGAACACAACTGGGTCATGCTATGCTCCAAAGCAGGACTGTCATCAGGCTGAGAAGGCTAAAGCACACAGATTAGAGCATTACAAGTAGCAGCTGGCTCTGAAACGGTAGAAAATAAATTGTATGTGATATTTGGAAATTAGTGCTGGGTCTTCTGTCCTTAAAGTGTTTGTTTTCATTCGCAGATGATATAATTCCATCTGAGAGCAGTTCTTTGTCCGACACAACGACCTATGATGATGGTATGTTGCTTATCCTTTTATTCCTGTGAAGTGTACCTGTTCAGAGAGATTCTATTGAGTTTATATCCTTTAACCTGCTACTTTGATGTCTTTCAATGGCAAATTACTTTGTAGCAGAGGCAAAAAGAACTTGATCAGGAGTGTGTGTCTTCATCGTGGGTTACTTATTGAAAGTGTCTGGTCTGTGAGCTGATCTGAGTCATCTTTAGAGATGGCGATTGGTTTTAATGTGACCAACCTACAAGCTGAAGTCTTTCAAACAAATATTACGTCCCTAGGACCTGGAGGATGAGTGGCTGGAGGAGTTACAAGCTTGGAGGGTTTGCCCAGCACTTCTGTCCTCACAGCTACTATAAAACTTAAAAAAAAAGTAGAATAGGCACAGATATTAATGATCTGTTTACGTTTATCCGTTCCCTGGTGAGCTTGCATCTTGCATGGGTATGGTGTTTGCTCAGCTTACTCATTTCACACACACACCCACAGACACACACATTCACGCCCTGTTCCACAAGGTGGAAAGGACTTGGCTTGCCTCACCCTTAAACTGGATAATCATCATTTGGGGACAAACATTATCTAAATTATTACTCACTTTTCAGTTAGGGCCTGATTCTGATCTTACTTTGTCCCAGTTTTAGACCTGTGCAACCCATCTGGTGCTTTAAAATGGAGTTATACCTGATTCCGGCTTGTACAAGTAGAAGTAGAGCCAGGGCTTTGGCTTTTGAACATGTTTTCTGTGATTCTCCTGCATTTATATGTATTAGCTGGAGTTTCCTCTTGGCTCTGATGGGACCTGGGTTGTGCCCTAAGCAAAGTGAGAACAGGGATCAAACCAGTGTCGTTCCAATTGCCTTCAGACAAATTTGTCTGTCAGTTGTCTTTGCTCATTCAGTTGCTTTTGAAGTCAGTCCCTTTTACGTTCTGTTTCAAAACTAATTCTTAAAATGACATTTTCAAGTAAAGAGCTGGAAGGTGAGGGCGAGGAACTGGCCTTTGCAGAGGCTGAGCTTGCCTGCTCGGCTCTGGGAAGGATTGCGCTGCAGACAGGTGTTTTCCCAAAGAAGTTCCAGTTTGTGATCTGGCACAGCCCCAAGCTGTGTGTAATCGCCATGGGAGTCGGTGCTGCTGAGATCTGTACAAACCTCTGTGATGTCCTGGCTCTGTGGAGGAGAGCTCTGTGCAGGCAGGAGAGTCTTTCTGTGTTCACAACTTCTCTCCTTGTCTCTGTAGTGCAAAGTGCTTCTGCTTAGGGGCCACAGATTTGCATATAGGGCAAAAATATCAAGGGTTTTGCTAACAAAATACATATTCCTTTCCAACAGTCAGTGAATCGCTTCCTGTGCCAGCACAGAGACCCAGCTCTGCGCAGCTTTCTCCAAGGCTTCCTCCACCAAAGTCCCTCGGGGTGGAGAGAATTCATCTCAGAAAGTCATCCATAAATGAGCAGCTCTTGGAAACCAGACACTCCAGGTAAGGCACGTCTCACTGCCGCCCTGCTCTCTGCCTTGGCGGTGTGAGCTCCGTCTTGTCCTTGCCAAGACTTCTGTTACTGCGGGCACTGCAGCAGAGCTGGCTGCCTCCATACTCCTCTGCCATTGCAGGATTTGGGGATGGGGAGCTAAGTTTCCTGTTCAGTAACAAAAGCATGGATAAGCATGCATGAGTAGTTGTCATGATCCCTGAAATTGTGGGGTCATGTAGTCCTTGTGAAGAGGTTCAAGACGGGTGAGAAATTTAATAGAAAGTGCTGTATTTAAGGAATTGCTCATGCACACCAGTACTGTCACCCTTTGTCTCAGTTTCTATGGTTGGTTTTCAGTAGTAATTAAACAACTTGTAGTTTCCCTGATGACTACACTTAATGGCTTCAGATAACACCAAACTGTACACATCTCTTCTGATGGTATCAGTATTTCAGCAGGTACATTGTCAAAGCATACAGAATTCACATAAGTCGTGATGGGCAATTCTCCACGTAAGAGCAGAGTCAACCATTGTTAGTGCCAGCTGCAGTGACTGGCTGAGGTTCCTGTATGTATCCATGGGATTTGGGCACTTCCCGAGCTGGCAGAACAGTTCCATGTAGCCCATTGATAGCAGTAGCTCTGCTGATTGTTGTGATCATGTTGTATGGGTCTGATGTGGCACTAGTTGTGCTCAGTGTAAGGATTCCCACTGATCTTGATAGTTCTTGGACTGTGTCTTGCATGAGCAGGCTGTTGAAAGCATGCTTAAAAATGTTGTAGAGTTTTGGGCAATGTCATATCTTTGCATTTTTCTTGTCTGTCCCTCAAGATAAGCAGAACGCTCTTCCACATGAAGTTCAGAATTATTGCCACGTGTAACCGTTTAGCTGTGATGTGCTTCATTTTAAAACCTGTTTACTTTGCTTCTCTGGTACCTGCTCTCTCTCTTCTGCTTCATACTTCTGTCCTTTGGCAGCAACTTTTCCTGCCAGTTGTATCCTGAGAGACCTCCCTTGAGCCACAAGAAGGGGTCGATTATTATTTTTTTTTAATTCCTGTTAACATTTCTGTTCTTTATATGGAGAAGCACATCAAGTTGTGCCCTTATCTGTTTTTTTTCTGCCCTTCATTTTGTTTCTTTAAGCCTTAGGGTACACATGTGCTGTGACTTGCATGGTGTTTAACTTAACCGGGGTTGTCTCCTTCATTACAGGGACCCACTTTCAACTCACAGCAGTCCTTACCGAACCCTGGAGCGGCCACCCCAGCCCCACGGGGGCAGAAGCATGCCTACGACCCCCGTGCTCACGCGCAATGCCTACAGCAGCAGCCACTTACAGTAAGGGAGCTTTGTTTTAAGTGCAACGTTTATCTTGGGCAGCAGAAGAATAGGAGCAAATGGTGTAAAGAGGTCAAAGGGTCCTTTGCCATGCAGCTTTCCCTGCAGCAAGGTCAGGCTCTCAAAATGTCTTTCTGGATATTGGAGGCACAAGATTAATATTGGCCACTATATTCTGACACAGTCATGCACCAGCTTTGTGACTTGTGAGTGAGAATATTTATGTGAGCACAAAACCCTGTCTGGGCAAATAACAGCACACACAAATGGGTGTCTGCAAAATTAGGAGCGAGGTGGAAGCTGGCACACAAGTATTGCCTATCTGATCATGAAAGACAATATGAGAAGGATCATTTTCAGATAGGCACCGATAAAGAGTTTTAACAAGTAACTCTTGTTCAAAAAGTCTCTTTAGAATACTTGTGAGATAGCCAGAATTTTATTTTCCAGTTCCTTTGTAGCCTTGTTTTATAACAAAGTGAGGTTTATGAAGTTGCATTATCTGCCACCTAATGGTCTCCTCACAAAAACTTGCACATGAGCTAACAGATGTCTGCTGTGGATTATATTCCTACAACAAGCCTCCTGAAAAACTCAATGGCCAGACAGAGGAGAGAGCTCCCACTCAGTGCCCTTACTATGGGAAGAGAGCTGCCACATGAGCTCACCTGTACTATTAGACAGATGAGAATCCATGCTGGGAAGGAAAGATGCTCTAAATCTTATAACACTATCAAGAGTTCATGGTTCATTTGGCTGGGTAATGCAGCCTTGAGAGACAGAGCCACAAGAATCCAGTCTTCCTATGTTCTGCTCTTACCTTAGTTATTTGTATAGCCTTTACCTACTTAAAAAACTGAGAAAGCCCTCCTGTAAATCATTACAAAATATGAGTTTGTCAGCTTGGCTGCATGTATCTCTATCGTGGATTAACCTTGCTCACCATGATAGATTTTTATGAGAGATCTCCTACCGTTGCAGCAAATCTAAAATTCTTCCAAGCTCAATTTCTTGCAATGCAGATACCCTACGTGGAAAGAAAAGACTGCATTTCTATTGTGCTTTGGCTGGGGAGGCAGCATGTCTGACTTGCGCATGCGTGCTCTCTCCAACTCTGTATGTTTGCATGTGACTGCCTTTAACCAACCTACACATGTGTTGTTTCAGGCCAGATGTTTCCCCACACCATTGCCGACAGCGCAGTGGAAGCCTGGAATCCCAGTCCCATCTGCTGTCTGAGACTCCTGCTGAAAAGGCAGACTTCACCCTCTCAAAGTCCCAGCGAAGCAGCAGCACGGAGATCCTCGATGATGGATCATCCTACACTAGCCAGTCAAGTGCGGAGTATTACTGCGTGACACCTGCTCCCAGTCCATATTATGCTACTCAGACACTCGATAACAGGACCAGGGGTCGAAGAAGGTCAAAGAAACACAACATTTCTGCTGCAAATTCAGGAAGTATGCCAAATCTTGCCCAGAAGGATGTCCGCAATGGTGTCTACCACAAAAGTCAGGAGCAGCCTTCCTCTAGTTACTATATTTCCGGATATTCCCCGTACACTGAATCTGACGTTTATTACAATGGAGGATATGTTTATGAGAGTGATACGGAGGGACAGTACAGTGTCAATCCTTCCTATCGCTCATCAGCACATTACGGATATGACCGTTACAGGGAATTCAGGTCTTACCACGAGGATGAAGTGGACCGAGTACCGCACAACCCATATGCAACCCTAAGGCTTCCAAGGAAGCAAGTTGCTAAAACGGAGCATATAACCAAAAACATTCACAAGGCCTTAGTAGCAGAGCATCTCCGTGGTTGGTACCAACGTGCCTCCAGTCAAAAGGAACAGGGTCATAGCCTGCAGGCGGGCTTTGATTCGGACAGAGGATCTCAAAGGAGTTTGGGCTTTGCTGGTCTGCAGGTGCCGTGCTCTCCGAGCAGTCGAGTGTCGTCTTTCTCTTCGGGTAATGTCTTATTTCTTCTATGCTGAGTGTTTTTGTAAGTCTCTGCTGTGTATCAAATTTTGCTCCCATCTGCTGCCTTGACCAAGTCAGCAGAGTAGAAGCAAGGCTGGAGCTCTGTCCTGAAAGGCAGATGAGGAATGGAGTAGGATCTCTTTGTAACACGCTTGGGGAAAAAAAGACTTGCTTGTTGCCTTCTCCTATGGGTAAAACTGCCTTTTACTCTTTACAAGTGCAGTAGTCCAAAGAGGCACAGAGAGCCATATGGGTCTCAAACAAGCATGTTCACCAACTAAAAGCAACGTGCAAAACTTCATGCCATGTAAATGCAGTTGCCCTGATGGCTTCCAATATACAGTACAATGAGCATCACTGAATGGGTCAAAGTATTTTTAAAGAGGTTCCTTAACTCCAAAATACCAGCCACACAGTTCTGCCCTCCCTACAGGGCCTATAAATCGTATTTTGTGTTTGCATTGTCTGCTTGCGTGTCCTGCAGAAACCCGTAGAGATTGCTAATGAGAATTGTCTCATTTATCTCTGCTGATTTAGCTGGAGAAAGGCCTAATTTGCTGTTATTTTCTTTAAATTCCAGCATCTTCCGCAAACACTGCTGGGAACTGGCAAAACCCACTTGCACTGGGACTTTCAGACTATGATACGTTGTCTCATTCCTCTTATGCCAGCTGTTACGGAAACGTTTACGGCAACCTTCCTTTGCAGAGCCGGTGAGTAGACTATATCAAGGTTTTCTGCCCTTCCTCCTGCATCTCACAGGCTGTTAAATTTCTGAGAAAATCAGCTTGATTTTGAAGGGCCAGAATGAAGAGTAATTAGAAAATTGACTTTGTGAGAACAAGTCTTCTCTGTGTGGAGTAGGTCAGCTGTACCACCACTAACTGTGCCACAGATATTCAAGGAACAGGGAAGCAGTTGTAGTGAAGGATGAACACGTTTTTTGCACAGCCTTTTCCTCTGGCTGATGCTGGGCCGTCAAAGATCTGGCACCCCCTGGTAGCTGCGATGCTTGGAATGGTGTTGTGGGCAGAGCACCCTCTGAGCCTGGTCCCTCTCACCCCGTGACTGTAGGTCCCTCCTGCACTCATCAGCAGTCCCACAGGACACAGCCCTTTGTGTTTCTGAAGCTGTAGTGCCTGTGCTGATAAAATTTTGGAAAAACAAGGAAAGGAAATGTCTCCCTTCAACCTCACGTCTGCGTGCAGGCGTTCAAAGGCGATACCACATCTGCCAAGCACATCTGGCTTGGCAGCGTTTAACCCATACACCAGACGGGATGTGGTGCTGCTGGCAGGGCCTCTCTGCTCGTGGGGGCTTTTCCAGGGACTGCAGGGGGTCCTGGGGCTGCTCGCTCCTTGGAAAGTTCCTGCGACTCTCCCGCTGCTTCTACTTGGTGTTTTTGGTCTCCTCCCGCTGCTGTTGTGTGTCAGCTGTTACCAGTGAGAACAGAGACCTCCTGTCCAGGGGAATGGCTCTGCCCCCACAAATGCCATCATGTTTAAATATGCTTGTGCTAAGTGTAGCCAGCTGTAGTAAGTACCTCAAGTTCGTGCCGCCTGCTTTGTGGGTTGCAGTTTGCACTTGCTGCCAGGCTGACTTGTGTGAAATAACCAAATGTTTAATTTTGTTTGATTTAAAATAAATGGAAGTGTAAGAAAAGATACAGAGGATTCTGCTAGATCATTGTTTCTAAGCTAAATTCCATGGGCTTTTTAATTGCAGTGATTTAAAAGATCTACTGTAGCAGTGTTTAAAAATACAGTTTCTACTAAATTCTTAACTTCCTATAATTAAGCTTTGAAAACTCTGCTTATTTTGGCAGCTTTATCTAAATGAGATTTATTAGCTATTAATTTTCCATATTCTGAATCACTTGTCTGATCGTTCATCGGTTTTATTTTCTATTTTAATGTGATTATGCCAAACGAGCAACCGATACGCCCTTACAGTCTTGACAATTTCGCGCAGCTGAGATCCTGTTGCGCACAACCTGACTGATTTCGGCATGAAAGCTGGGTTTGTGTCCGGTTCCGAATTACACTGGGGTAAACTCATGATAACCAGCTTCAAGCCCAAGGGGGGTTGCGTGAGTTTGTGCAGCACTTGTGGCTCTGAGGAAGACTCTCGGCTCCCGCCGATCCCTGACACCGTGTCTCTCTTACAGAGCGTATGCGGAGTCGAGCCAGCTGGGCGGCGATGACGAGAGCCGGTTGGAAGAAGACTTGCACAGCAACGAGCAGAGGTTATTCTGGCACGAGGACTCCAAGCCCGGGACGCTCGTGTAGATGGCCTGCAGCCCCGTGTTCGTACCCTCGTGTGCCTTGCACAAAATGCCGTGACTCCAAGGCAGATCTCGGGTGGAACTTCCAAACTGAACGGAAAAAGGAAGCAGGCGGTTTTGCTGGTACAGGTTAAATGCAGCATTAAGAGGGACTGTAGCAAAGTGACAGAGTCTTAACCATGAATGGCGTTTCTTTCTGAATCCAGATAGCCTACACGAGCAAGGGCAAGCCACAGTTTAATCTATGACTAGATGCAGCACTTGGTTGAAGTATTTATATTTAGCAAGCACTTTTTTGGAAGATTGGGAGGTGTTGAAGGCAAACCTCGGAGGAAAAAAACTGTGAAAAGGAGACTCTTACGGAAAAACAGGAATTCTAGGAGCACAATTCTGATGTCTGAAAGAAATGACATTTTATTCTGCCATGGCTTATGATGACCTGGAAGGACTTTCATAAGCTTATGAAGGATAGATACTGTGTGTGTGAGGCAAAGGGTGACTTAATCAGTATTGGAACATTACTTGAAGGAAGGCTGGATTTTTCTTTTTTTTTTAAATTATGGAGGTTTGAATGAGTTTATCCATTTTTTGGGGCCGTTGTTAAGAGTGTTAGCACCACAAGCAAGTTCTAGAACGAAAATAATTTGCTGATACAATATGTTGTGTAAAACTATAGGCGGTTGCGGATTTTGCATACAGCAGCAGTGAACTTTGAACTCTTTTTTCGATGATAAAGTGTAATTAATAACCTCCTGTTTAATGACCTTTCCATGGTACAACTTCACTGTGCGGAGGAGTAGGCAAATTTCCACGGTGGGTGCACAGTGATCCCTGTTCAGTGAGTGATGATTACATTTTGCTCTGCCACAGTGGATCAAGGATCCGCGGTGGGGAGGTCCGGTGGTCACACAGTGAACAATCTGATGGTGAGGGCCAGTATTTTAAGGTGGATGCAAACACAAACAGCCAAGTGGGTGCCTTAAAATGAGGGGCATTAGGATTGTACCACGAGTCATCTGAACTGCCAGGTGCATTGCAAAGTCACTAAGTGACAGAACAGCTTTTTCACGAAACCATTTGTGTAAGGAAAAAAAAGTGCGACTGCAGTCTTGATGTAAGAGGGATAAACCTACCTCACGTCATCCATCTGTAGGAACAAATTGGCATGGGTTATCTTGTGTGATTTCCAGCGACTTGTTTGCATATGGTAAAATCTCTCGTTTCTCAGCTGTACTGTGCTTCAGGATTCCATAAATGGTGCTCTTTTTTTCTTTTATACAAAGGATTAGTTACTCCTTGTTCATATTGTGAATAGAAAAGTTTCTGAAACTTTTTTGACCTTTTTTACCAATACTCCAGAGCATGTAATATATACAGAAGGACACACTTGTTAAGCTGGTACTTAGTCGTTTGTATTATTAGAGTCGCGATTTGGAATTAAACGAACAAAAACAAATAAAAAATAACTTATTTCCTTGGTTTTGCATATTTGTATAGCCTTCTAGAAATGCAAAAGCTCTTTTTGCTTATTCTTTTACTACTTCTGAATTTTTTAGACCTATTATTTTGTATAGGTCAATAAACTAAAAAGTGTGCTTACCAAAACCTCTTCAGCATTCCTCCTGTTTCTACTCGAGTGCTTGGAAAAGTGCAGTGTGTGTTATTTCAGGGCTTTGAAGTATGAGAGAGTAAATTCCCATGGTTTGATTTCTCTTGGCCTCTGGTGTTACGTTGGGTGCGGAGGGTCCGTGGTCTCTGCTGGAGGAAGCTTGGCTTGGGGCAGTTCAAACCCTCCCAAAACACATCTGTAAGTCTGAATTTTTCATGATACAAGGGGAGGGAGGGGTGGTGGTTGGTGCCTTTGTGGGGCCCCTCCAGCAGAGCTGCACCCCAGGAACCGAGCTGGGCTCCTGCAGCATCTCCGTGGGATGGTTGCTCTCCCCAAACCCACTGCCACCCCCAGCTCGGCACTGACGCCCTGACAGAGGCGGCCTCGTGTTTCTGGAAATAACTTCTTGCTCATCTATCCCTGCACCTAAAAGTTGCTGCAGCCTTTCCTGTTTGGAGTGTGGCTCTCGGGGTTTGTGTTGCTCATCTGCTGGGTCCTCTTTTGAGTTTGTGCCCTCTTGAGACCTTTCTGCAAGAGCAACTTGGCTTCTAGATTTGCAACTTCTTCTACACCCTGGTCACCAAGCAGTTGAAGTTATTCAGCCTCACTCTCCTCAGAGTTATTTGTCATTTCCGACATTTTGTGGTGTCCATAAGCTTCACCACTATCACTAATTTGTATGCTTATTTCCAGGTTGCTGGTGAAAACAGCTATTAATAACTTACAGAAGTGGCCACTCAAAATACCCCATGTTGTCATATTTTTCCATTTCTCCAAGTACTTTTTGAGGTTTGTCTGTTCAGAAGCTCTCTATTAACTGAATCACGCTTGCTGCTGTTACAAAACACTGGTATTTTGAGCAGGAAGCTGAGTGGTACGAAGTCCAATACCTTACCCAGAACTAATGGTGTTGGTGCAGGCTGGCGGTTATTTATCATCACTATCAAAGCTTTTCGTTTAGGAAAATAAATGAGGTGTGAGACAAGGTCTGTGCCCCATTTAAAGCATTGTTTGCATTCCTTTAGTTTAATGCCATACCCATTGAGTTTTGTATTGCCTTTTCTGTTAGCGTTCAGGATGCAGCTCAGTCTAACACACCCGTGTTGGCACAATGCTGGTACTTGGTCTGCCCTCCTGGCTTGCTCCAAGTGAACCAGGACAATTTTGGATGATGGTGTTGAGAGTGTGGGAACTGGAAGTGGGTTTAGGCTGAGCTCTGTGTGCTGTATTTGGGGAAATTGGGCATAAACCCTGTAGGGCCAGAGTTCAGAGCCTGGCTGTGGGTTCCAGTAAGCAGGAGCTGAGCTGCAGAGGAGCTGGACATCAGTGGTAGGATGCAGCACTTGTAACCCCTCTTGTCGTTCTCTGCATGCCTGGCCCTGCAAGGGTTGTGCTCTGAGAAACTTTCATGAGGGGTGGAAGTACAGAGTGAGGAAGGAGGCCCACAGAGGAGAAAATAAGAAGATCCAACTTCTCTTTCTTGGGTGTTGCCTGGGACAGGTAGCAAAGGGCTGGGGCTGCCCTCAGGAGGTGCAGGGGAGGAGGCAGAGGACATGGTGTCCCCATGGGACCTCCTGCCCATCACCAGCAAGGGGGCTGGTGATGCAGCTCAGCTTGTGCAACACCTGGTTTTGGCTAGTTGTTCCCCAGGACCCTTAACTTTGCTTTTTGCAGACCTCCAGCTTCTTATTTGCTTGCACTGTGTTTCTAAAGCGATATTTTGATGCATGTGCATGACTGTCCACAGAGACCAGGTCTGTATAATGCAGCTAAAGAGGTAATAAAGGCATATTTGTAATTATTATCGTATTTGTTCACAGCTGAAATACAGGTTAGCTGTGCTTTCCTTGAATTGCTACCTCATCTGTGTCTTCTGCTGTTTAAACACAGCACTTCCTCACCAGGATTAGTGAGGACATCTGGTGACTGACCAGCAACATTAACTCTTGTCAGGGCTTTCATGCCTCATACTCCTCTGAAATCCTTCCTGTCCCTTCCAGTTTGAAGAAATATTTAGAAATTCTTTCTTAGTATGATTCAGAACAAAGCCAAGAAGTGAAACACTGGTATATAACACCCACAGTGTTCAATTTTAGTGTGTCACAAATGTTGCTCTCTTTAGAAGGCAGAAGATGCTGCTGCTCAGATGAGAGTGTGGAGGGGGAAATAAAAACTCACATAAAACCGTAAGTAATGGAACACTTCTGAGTGCTTTATAGTTGATGGGTGAAGAAGAAAAAACAATCCTTGCCAGGAATCCTTAAAAAGGCATTAGGGCACTGTGCTGAAATAAGCCATGCATGATGTTTCTAATTGCTGCCTGGTTTGGTTTTTGTTTTTTTTGTTTGTTTTTTGGGTTTTTTTTTTTTCTGCTGTTTTGAACAGAACTACTCTGAGATGTGGGAGGACAAACCCCGGGGGCAGTTGCTGCCAGCCGTGCGGGAGGCTGGTGTCTGATGTTCCTCCAGCACAGGGACCAGAGACGGATGAGACTCAGACCAGGAGCCCCCTCCCCAACCACAGGCAAAGCTTGAAAGATCACAAATCTTTAAAATTCACCCCGGTATACTCAGCTGAAACTTGTCAGCCAAGGTGACTTAACACATGATGTGTGACCCTCGCAGGTTTGTGTTGACTTTTCATGTATGATCTTGGACTTGTTCAGCTCAAAGGTGAGCGCTGTTGCAGCAGTTCCATAGGCAGCAAGGCTGTGCGGCTCCTGGCGGGGTGAGGAACCTCCACCGTGGCCCAGCAGGTCCTGAAATATTGGTAGGAAATTCTATAAAGGCTGAAGATTTGCTCCATCTCCTGGGCTTTGGGGATTATTGCAGCAGAGCTGCTTCTGCAGGCGGCTTCTGAGCCTGCGGGGAAGCTCCTGTCGCTGCGCTTGCCTGGCACTGTCTGGGTAAGTTCACACCTTTCCTAGGAAGATTTCTGCTTTCTTCACTATTCTTCAATCTCCTTTGTGATTTCCTATTGTATTTATTAAATTGCTAAAGTAGGAAGCTGAGAACTTTAGGTATAGAAGGGCCTCACACAAATACTGAAATCTATCAAGTTAAAGCAAACAGGAGCAAAATTTTAATTGTGTTTATTTTATTTAATGGTTATTTATTAAAGTCCAATTATCTGTTTTCCATAGGCTATTTTTTTTTTTTTCCCTAGGGATCTGTTGCCGAGAGAATAAATCTGCATCCTTAGGAATGTTTTATCTTGCTGGTAGCAGAAACTTCCTGGGCTATTTTTCACATTATTTCTGTCACTTTTTGCAGCTGTTTGCAATAAATACAGTAGGGAAAAAAAAATAATCTTATTTTGCCAATGTGTGGAGACATGAACAATTCTATGTGCTTTTTCTCATGCTACGCGGGACATCACGTCTCGCCCTGCCACGTTCCCAGCTCTTGCCCTTGTTCTTTTCATGCCGAAGACACCGGGCTGCTGGCACCTACTGCATGGAGAGGCCTTGTGTTGTTTCTCAGATCAGTCAGGGATAACCTGGTTTTCCAATCCAGGAAAGCAATGAACATAGCACTTCTGTAGAGCAGGAGAAGGGGACCTACAGCTCTAATCTGGGAGCAGCCCACATTTTCCCACATAACGCAGCCTTCGTTAGAATCAATTAGTGTTTGGATTTATGTAATTTGTGTAACTCTGTATATGTGGATGTTTGCTGCTTCACTGAGCACTGAGAAAATGGACCTTTATCCTGGCGTGGATGGTGTTTACAGGGAAAGGGATAAGGTTACATGTGGCATCTGTTCGTGCTTTCAGGTATAAACTTCGTATGATGGATTTTGTTGTGGCTGGTTCCAGAAGTGGTCCTTGCCTGCACTGACACATGGTTGGTACTTTGGAGACTGATCTCTCTCTAACCTGACACCAGCATTTGGCACCTACAGGCTGGGACCTCCGGGTTGATCCCACCTGAGGCCTGGACAGAGGAAAAAGAGGCAACTGAATGTTTGCTGTATTGTCATCCATCCTCTTTCCCTTCTGTTTAACTCTCTCTTCCACCTGCTTTGTCCTGTCCCAAATTGTCCAAATGCCTTTGTGTGCCAGGACAGTGTGTCTGCAATGCCTGGATAAGGTTTCCAAACAAGACAATTTTCCCATTCCTAGCAGGACTGTGATGCCCATGCTACCAGGGGGTAAGGGTGGTGACACGCTGTCTGATGCACAACCCCCTGCCTTGTCTGGCAGGACTTTCCCCTTCCCCTCACAGCTGTCAGATACAGATTCAGAACCACATGGATCAACCCCCAGGGCAGGATTTATCATCAAAGACAATTATCCCACGCTCTCATGCAGCAAATCAAACCTGACATGATGTTTCCTCCTTGGAAGAAGGGGCCGTGTGAGTTGTGATCAGTGCTGCTAGCCCAGGCAGGACACAAGACGCAGATGTCGGGGTGTTCATGAAAGAGAAGCAAGACCTTTAACCAAGAAGCAGCTCCTTCTCATCCAACCAACTTTGTTATCTGTGTCTGTCCCTCGTGAAGGGAATCACCATAAATCCTTCAGCAAGTCTTTAACTGCAGAGGGATGTGCTCCGTCTCCCAGGGCATCTCCTGCCCATCTTGAGTGCAGCAGGCATGAGTCTCAATTTATATTTAATCATTAGAGTGTCATCGAAGAGCTGCAGATGGAGAAGAGTTTGTAGCCAGCCAGGGCTCAGCTGGAGTAACTCTAGAAGAAACCTTCCACCTGTTCCTGGGCTGAGGTTAGAGAAGGACGTGTCACATATGTACCTAACGAAATCTCCACGTGGCCTTGCCGACATCAGTGCCCGTGGGCACGTTTTAGTGGCAGGATAATACGAGGTATGGGGCTGTGATGGATCTGAATGCTATAAAAGAAAGATAAACCTCATGTTTAATGTGAAGGGTGACATTGTTTCCTAGAATGACTCCATTTCTTATCACATCTGATCTGGCTTGTGCTGAATTCAGCGAATCATATAAACATGGTGGTGGTTGCTCGTTTGAAAGGTTATGATGATGGCTGTAGCTCCTCCAAGAGTCCTTGGTGTTTTGCTATAGCACTTCTGATTTAATAGCACTGCCAAGCACTATTTGGAGGGAAACTATAAATTTGGCTGCAAAAGAAAGAGGACATTTTAAAGTTTAATTCTAGCTACTGGTTTTAGAGTGAGGCTTTCGTCACTCCTGAGGCTTTACCATGCAAACCCAGAGCACAGATAAATCGTAAGAAAAATGGTAGTTAGTAGTAAATAATTGTTAAATTTGATACGCTGCCACAGGTAGGTTCTCACACAGACTGCATGGAGAATGAGCATCTTCTCTGAGGGTCTGAGCTTGTATTTCTAGCAGAAAGTATTGAAATCTCCAAGCCTGAGTCTGGGCCTTTCTTGTGCAGAGATTTGGAATAAGATCTTAGTTCATAACAGTGATTATTTGGATAAGTGCCCTGTGTGATGCTCACGGGTAGCGTGTGATTCAGCGCTGTGTCTGCCTGCGCTGCTTTGTGCCCATCAGACAGGAGCCAGCTCTGGGACAGCAGCAGGTCCTTGTCCCTGGTTGTCCCTGCCACAAAGGGCTGGTGTCCCCTTTGATACCCATAAACAGCCTCAGCTCTAATCCAAACCAGGTGAAGCCACATCTGGGAAGCTCAGGGCACATTTTGCTTTTGCCCATGGGTGAAAAGTCGCAGGCAAAGCCGCAGCTCAGTGCGTGAAGTGGTGATCAGACATTTCAACATCCCTTCAGGAATCGCCTGTTCCTCATAAAATAACAAAATAGCTCGCAGTGTCTCACAGACCTGTTTTCATTCACAGACCCATTTCCATTCACCACAGGCTGGTTTTCATTTGTTTGGCAGCTGTTAGAACTGTGCTTTGGGAAGATGAGGCAACAAACCACCACCCAGGGTTGAAAACGTTCAGGTATTTGGAAGTTCTTTATCAAGATCACGTAAGTAACACAAGCTGGGAAAGTAAAATACCAAGTTAGCAGGGATTTAACTAGTGCTTAGTGTTTCAGCGTTTTGTCCATGATCATGCTACAAATGATATTGGGGAGCAGAAACTCCTTCCTGCAGCCACAGACCTTCTTTCCAAATGGTCACGGTGCAAGGAGGCATCGTGTGTCCTCTGACTGGGCTGAAGTTGTGGATCAAGCCACTTTTAATCATGGTCAGTAAGTAAAAGAGCACATGTATATTGTCGGGGGGATGGTGGGTGAGGCGTAGTGTTGATCCCTGGTGAGTGAGCACAGAAATTTGGGGGTTGAGGGTGAAATTTGGAACACGCTTTGGCTCTGAAGGGGTCAAACGTTTGCTCTGGGTCAGCCCAGACCAGGACCGCCCACTGGACCAGGGGCGAGGGGCTTGTGCCCCCTTCCCCGCTGCTCCATGCTGTCCCCACACCAGCCACTGCTGCTCCTGCCACTTCACATGAGAGATTGACTTCCCAGCTCCCTGTCAAGTGACTTGGGCAAATACCTCGAAAGTCAGATCTCCTTGCTCTATTTAAGCAACAAGCTTAATCTGATACATTTATTTCTGTAACGGTTTGAAGGTGTGGTGGCGTGTGTTTGTTTGTTTGTTTGTTTTTACCCCAAGATGATCCCTGGTGTTTTTCCCACAGGGTGTCTCTCTATGATTGCTCTCCTTACTTAGTGGTTGTTATTGTTAAGATTCCATCATCTGACCCTTTATAATCCCCATATTGCGTTACATTGCATTGCTGGACATACTTAGTGTATGCTACTGTTTGTCAATTTTAGACTGCCCCATCAATTTTAGACTGCCCCAAGTTTCGTACAAGCAATGCAAGGTTATGTTACACAGGCACATTCTCCAACTCGTTCCACTTCATGTCTTGGCACTTGGAAAGGCCATGAGTTGGTAATAGAGTAGAATAAAAATGTGTGGGTTTTATAAGCAAAAGAAGTTAAAGCCAACATCATAGAAATTTCTCTCAAGCATTTGGCACCAACATGTGCCTCATCAGTTACCTTAAAAATAAAACATGTTTTAGGCACATGAAAGATGGTTTGATGGCCTGCTTTGCATCAAGTGGTGACACTCTTAATGTTTGAGTTAAAAACTTGTCATCTCTTTTCCTTTCAAGAGAGATACATTGGAAGTTTTGAAGAAAATGCACAAACAAGGAAAATCAATTAAGTGGAACAATCCTGCACGAGAGCCTGCTGGGTTTCATGCAAGAGTTCATCCATATGCGAGTACCTGCCTTAGGAAGAACAAGCAGTAAGTATGAATAGGTCATTACGAAGGGCAGATCTTTTCTTCTCTCAGTTTGCTCCTGAAGCGCTTTTATTTAACACTTGTTAGGTACCTGCTTAGCATGAATTTTGAGCTGCTCCCCGCAGGGATTGCTTTGTGATTGCTGCAGGTACCTCTTGTCTTCCGCTGATGCTTTGAGCGTAGCTGCTGGTACAGCTCTGTGTTTGGTAACAGCACTTTGTGCAGCGCCTTATTAGTGCAGGGATTCCTGGACAAGCAACAAATCGGCACGAAAACAAGAAGTGCTACTGACGGAAGTGGCTTTACTGTCTCGATGGAGGTTGAGGAATGAGTGATTATTTTGGAAAGCTCCGAGTGGAATACCCACAAATGTTATTGGGAAGAAGACGGCACTTTTGCCTTGGAAAAGTCTTCTGGATTTGGCCGTGTGTCCCCAGCATGGAGGGTGTCATTTGTTGCCTTAACGTGCCGTTTCCAGTGCACCAAAACATTTAGCAACGTGTTAGAAAAGGAAGTGAGTCCCTTACTCGAGGTAATTTATGGAAGAGACCTAAAGTAGGCAAAATGTGATACTTGCCTTGGAAATCTGTGGGATTAGCACCCATGTCACCAGGAGAGGTGTCACCAGGCAGCCCTTCGCTCCGCATCTGATGGAGAAGGCATCGCTCCCAGAAGTGTAGTGTTTCCTGATCGTGGTATCGACAAGCGATATATTTCTCCTTAGTGGAAAACTTGCTTTTCAAATACCTGATGGTGTTCTCAGTATCACTGTTTTCCTTCTCGAGAGGACTTCATGGGTTTGACCCTACTTAGCTTAGCAGATCTGACAAGACCATGGCCCAAGATGGCCTGGCTGAAGATCATGGAAATACAAGAAGGTGGCCAGGGGCTTTATTTACAGTCAAGAAATTAGCAAGTGATAAGTAACCACTGAATAGACAGCTTCTGTGACCCAAATTGCATCGTTTGGGAGAATAACATACCAGCTACCGAAGAGCACTGATTTATTTGATAACATCAGGAAACCATTTATGGACTCTACTATGGACAGCAATTGCTGGGGGTTAAAACTGCTTGATCAGATAGATTGATGTGTGGGTCTGCTGTTGTGCTTGCTACTGCATAATATAAAATAAGGATGTCCCCTGAAATACCAAAGGAGCAAAGTGAGTCATTATGTTCATGGCTTGGGTTTTGCTATTTTTTTCCTTTACTATTATTTATTATTTATTATTATTTACTATTATTTATTTCCTTTACTAGTACTACCAAGCAGAAGCTAATCTGACCTTTCTCCATATACAAAAAGCAGGGCAGAGAATTGTTTGATTCTGGTTTGATCCTTCTGTTTATTTAGTTCTTGAATTTTTCTGCTCTTCCCTGCTGTGTAACAGCATTAATTAAATGAAGACCTTCCGTTTATGGTGTTTTAATGGAGATTAACAGGGCTTTGAACACCATGTTTCTTGTTACAAAGGACAGCAAAGAGAGACCATCATCATGCAGAGATTGTTTTGCTGCTGGCAGAGTCCAGCAGAGCAGGTTAAGACTGTAATGAGAAATATGGCTTAAAAATTGGTGGAGCTTAGTTTCACAGCCTCTCACATGTGATTTCTTTTCTATGAAAGATGCATTCGCAGTTGCAAGGTAAGGATTTGATTCAATACCTTGTGCAAAGAATATTTGAAATTCTCAAAGGAAAGCTTCTTAATCCAATAAACAGTCCAAACTGCAGCGTATTGAAATTGGACTGTAGCAGAAAAAATACCTGCCAAATATGCTCCTCTTTCACAAAGCAACCATAACTACAGTGGTGTTGGAGACATGGCTTTCTGGTTTGCCATGTAAATTTACAAGCCTATAAAATGTTCTGAACAAAGGAGGTACTTCTTGGCTGGAATCAAGACTGAATGAAAAATAGGATTTCAGGTAATATTCTATAGTTCCATCAGTTCTACGAATATTAGCAAAGTAAATATTCGTAGTTGCTTATTAATTCTGTAAAAAAAAAAGGTAAAAAGTAAGAAAAGAATCAACCTGAGATGAACTGTTAGCCAAGATCTGTTTACAGTGCAAATAACGTCCAGGATAGAGACAGGCCAGTCAAGAAATGGGGCATTGACGTTGTCCCTCGGCAGCCGGGATGGGAAGCAGGATGTGGATGTGCTGTGAGAAACGGGCTGGGGAGACTCTCCCTATGGGGCCGCTCAGGCCGGTTCAAAGGGCTGGCGCCCATCCCTGCACAGAACCCTGTCCCCAGGCACAAGGTGTGTGTTGTACCAACTGTTCACCTGCCTTTTCCACCTTGGAGGATTTTACGCTAACCCCGATCTGGTGTTTGGGGGAGCTCATCGATCACACAATGGCTGCACTCACACCGAAACCACCTGCAATATTTAGTCACGCTTTAGACCTGGCAGAGAAAAGCCTTCAGTCGCTGGCCCTTTGGGGATATCTGAGGCATAACAGGTACAGAGACCTTGTGCTTATCCTTTCTGCGGTGCACAATTCCACCTGCACACCTCACAGGTACCATTAACATCAGTGTACCCACACACGAGGTGCAGCATTGAAAGGTGTAGAACCCCAGGAATCCTCTAGAAAATGGCCTTCTCCTGCCCTACTGCATGGGGGATGCACCAGCTGCACTGAAATGTCAGAAGGGTTTGCACAGCTGACAAGTTGCTGAAAATGGAGCATGGCAGCATCGCCATAAATTCTCTTTATCCAGCCAAGTGCAGCTTAATATAGACTTAGCTGTGCAGTCTGTCTCCCACACTGAAACCAAGAGCTGCCACAGCTCATGACCAAAGCATGAAGTTGCCCATTTAACCGAATGAACTACTGCTGATCAGGGGGGAAAAAAAAAAAAAAATCCTTTAAAATTTGTCTTTCTCTTTAGGTTTAAAAAGTAATAGAGGAAGGAGAGAAGAAAGAACATGTCTGACCTCAGCCAAAACTCGGATGAAGAAGTGTGTCCTGAGGACATTGATGAAGATGAAATCCTGGCAAACCTGTCCCCCGAGGAGCTAAAGGAGCTGCAGTGTGAGATGGAAGTCATGGCCCCAGACCCCCAAGTCCCAACTGGGATGATACAGAAGGATCAGACAGAGAAACCCCCCACCGGGAGCTTCGACCACAGGTCCCTGGTTGACTACCTGTACTGGCAGAAGGCTTCCAGACGCATGCTCGAGGACGAGAGAGTTCCCGTCACCCTTTTACCCTCTGAGGTAACAAGCAAAAAATCACAAATATTTATTATGCATCTGCGATGGGATCTGTTTTATAGCTTTAATACCTTAAACTGCCTTTGTTTCTGCCCCTTTATGGTACAAACAAATTTAAATTCATCCTAAAAGCCTCCAGCAATTTCAGGATTCAGCTTGAACAGATGTCAGAGTTAGCAATATTTCAACTTATTTTCCTAAATATTTACTTAAGCTTTTTAATATAAGAAAATCCTAATTCTGTTTCAGTAAAGCAAATCACTGAGAAATTGTTATAAAATCAGTTTGGAGGATGAAACCGAAATTTGTTTGACTTTGTACATGGAAAAACACCATATTGTTTTTTCCATAGAAGACAGTTAATGACATACGATTAATGTAAGAATTTGCAGAATTTAATGTCATACTGGGGAAAAAAAAAAAGGTGTATGTTAACAATGTGAAACATTCAGTAAAGACCAAGCATGCAAACAACACAAACTAGTCCAACCCTTTAAGTACTTATTCTACTATACCTATGACTTTGAAATGAAGTTAAGGTCATACTTGGGTATTTTTCAGGATGAGGGCTACACTTAAAAATACAGTAATAGAATGGAATCTTGGCCAGCTAAAACACATCTATACTTACACCAAGTGAATTTGAGGTAACTGATTTTTTTTTTTATAAACACTAGTGGTTTTGCTAACACACAACAGCACAGCACATTGCAGACTTCCCAGGGCAGGTTTCATGGGCTGCCTCTGGAGGCGGAGAGAAATCTCTGGTTTTTTTTCCCTCCTGCAACACTCTTAGCCTCAAAGAATTTTTTATTTTATTTTTTAAAACTTCTGAGCTTAAATCTGGAATCTGAGTGCCTGCTGCATTCACAACTGGTCAAGCGATTCCCTTACTAAACCCATCCGCTACCACAGGAAATAGGACACGCGGCCCTGAGGGTAGAAGTGACTTTGTGACCATTTTGTCTGACTTTCAGTGAAGCACAAGCCATGACACTGCCCTGCCTAGTGCAAATCTCTTAGGAAAATATCGCGATCTTTATTAGCACTTCGTTAGCATTTCCCAGTGACGGAGGCGGTTCCACTTGCAAAAAGATGCTTGGAAAAATAATCTCAGCGAGGATGGTCTCTGTAGATGGTTGAAGTTTGCAACTAATTTTATTTTGGTGCTAGAAGCCATATTGCCTTGCAGCAACTGTGTGCAGAGGCCAGTTTCCTATCTCTGGACTGAAAATTAAACTGAGCTAATATTTTGCTTTATCTTCCTTAGCTGTGATGCTCTGGCAGGTACCAGAGCAGGTGGCCTTGTTGTCTCGTGTGCTGGGTGACTCCACTGTTATGATGTGCCCTCTTCACTCCTGCTTGGGCTGAGCAAACAGTCAGGGGTTAACACTGATTTCCAAGGTTTCGTGGCATATGAAACAAACGTTCAAGGAAATGATAAAAAATGACACAAAATCCAGAAAAATACTTTGGATCAGAGAATGTTACCTCCCAGGAGTTTTCAAGGACCACCTTAACATTGCGTTAAATACGTACAGGATTTAATCATAAGGACTTAATTTAATAGACAAAGATGAGAAACTGTTTGCAACCACTTTAAAAGCAATTGTGCCTGTGTCCCCAGGCAAGCCAGCACAGTCCTGGCTTACGGGCAATGGCACTTTTAAGGATTATTCGATAATGTAGGGGCATGGAGATATCTAAATTGAGACACTACGTGTTTATTTGAGCAGAAAGTTAATGTAACAAAGCTGTGTTCAATTATTTCAGCTGTGAGGTTTTGTCTTCCTCAGAGAAGTGCTGCAGAGGAGATGGAAGGAAAGGCCGGCGGCAGTGGCGAAGTGGACGGTGGAAGGGTGCCAGGAGCAGAGGGAAAAGAGAGACATTACAAAAATGAGCATTTGTCCAGCTCACAAACACAGTGTGGGGAGACAAACAAAGGTGGAAGCGATAAAGGGAGAGAGGAGGAGAAGGAGGAAGAATCAGCAGAGGAGGAGGAGGAAGATGATGAAGATGATGATGATGATGAAGAGGAAGAGGAAGATGAGACTGAATTGGAAACGAAGGAGACTTACACCAATGAGAACCATCACAGTGATCAGATAAGTAAGAAACCAGGAACCGCATTGGGAAAAATCACAGAAAAGCCAAACGAAAATGAGAATAAAATATCAAAATTAAACATCCCCAAAAAGTTAGCACTGGATACCAGCTTCATGAAGCTAAGTGCCAGGCCCTCGGGAAACCAAACCAATTTAGAAGACAGTTTGGAGAAAGTCCGAAAAAACAACCCAGATGTGAAAGAGATCAATCTGAACAACATAGAAAATGTCCCCAAAGAGATGCTGATAGATTTTGTCAATGCCATGAAAAAGAATAAGAACATAAAAACGTTCAGTTTGGCCAATGTGGGGGCCGATGACAGCGTGGCATTCGCGCTGGCCAACATGCTACGGGAGAACAGGAGCATCACCACGTTAAACATCGATTCCAATTGCATCTCTGGCAAAGGGATCATTGCCATCATGAGGTGCCTGCAGTACAACGAGACGCTGACAGAGCTCCGCTTCCACAACCAGCGCAGCATGCTGGGCCACCAGGCAGAAATGGAGATCGCCAGGCTGCTGAAAGCCAATGCCACCCTCCTTAAAATGGGGTATCACTTCGAACTGCCGGGCCCCAGGATGGTGGTGACCAACCTGCTCAGCAGAAATCTGGACAAGCAGAGGCAAAAGAGGCAAGAGGAGCAAAGGCAGCAGCAAATTAAAGAGCAGAGGGAGTTGATAGCGATGCTGGAGAATGGACTGGGGTTGCCTCCTGGGATGTGGGAAATGCTGGGGGGACCATTGCCCCAGCCAGGGATGCACAAACCCCCACAAGCCCCAAAGCCACCCGTCCCCACGGCTGTGCCTCTGAGCAAAAGGCAGGAGAGCACAAGGCAACCAGCCCCCGAGCAGCCGCTCAGAGAGAAACCCGTCAGCTTTAGAGTGGTCAAGCTGAAGAAGATTCAGCGCAAACCCGCCGTGCCGGAGTACGTGGAACCTGCCGAGAAAACCAACCTCAAAGACGTCATCAAAACGCTTAAACCAGTTCCCAGGAGAAGACCCCCTCCCCTTGTTGAAATAACCCCAAGAGATCAGCTACTAAATGACATCCGTCAGAGTAATGTCGCTTATCTTAAACCAGTAAGTGCTTAGAGATGGCTGTGAGGGGAGGGAATTGCACTCAACCAGCACATTCCGGAGCTGTTGTTTGAAACATCGACCATTCAGTGGGTCCTGTAAACGCACCCACATGCTGTGTGGTGTTGTTGTTTTGCATGATGCCATTCCTGGGATGCAGGTGGTTGTGTCCCCTGGCAGCACTAAGGTCCAGTTGGCACAGAGAAGTGACACCAAGCGCCGAGGCTTCAGCAGTAAGGTGCTGATCACACTTCTCTGCCTCCGCCTGCCCCTGCGGTGGGTGCCAGGCCCCCAGGCTGGCTGTGGGGAATAGCTGCACTCCTTCAGTGCTGCCATAAACCTGCCAGGACAAGAGTGCAGGAAGAAGAAGGGTCTGTGGTACAGTCATGATCTGGGACTGCCTTCAGTTGGCCTGGTTTAAATGAAATTAAAAGCTTTAGTGTGAGCGCAAAGCCCCGAACTGTGATAACTGCCCCTTGGTGATGCTCTCACTTGGGTATCAAATTCATGGGCCACTTCTCAAAATGCTGGCCGCCAGATTTAACCTTTTGCTTTCCTGAAACGTTATATTTCTCTGTATTGTACCATTATTCAAGAAATACTAAAAGCTGACCGATCTGTTTGTAGCTTGTGATGTTGACACATCTGTTTGTGTAGCTAAGGCTCGAGGAAGAGGACAAAATCCTTTGCAATTAGAAATGGCCAAGTAGTATTTCGTAATTCATATTTAATATTGACATTTTTATATAGTGGGCCGCATTTTTATTTCATTTATACCTATGCAGAAATAATTAATCCCTCAGTAATTCCAGAGAGAGTAGTTTGTCCCGAAATTTTGGCAGGGCAGGTTCTGCAGTGACCCTGGTCCAGGTTTAAGGTGATTGTTCTGCCCCCAGCCCAAGCTTTGGGGCTGTGGTTCCCGCTGGCCAGTCTGACTTGGCTGCAGCCAGGACCTCTCCTCAGGGCATTTCTGGCCTTCCTAGGTCTTAGTCTAGGTTTTGCACTTTAGTACCATGTCTAAGATGACAGGACCTGCTCTTGTGAAGGTCACGTTTTATCTGTACACGCCAAGACGGTGCTTTGTGATGGCAAGTTGGTCCCTCGCTGCTGCTGGATCTGCTGCCTCCCCTCCTCTCAGGAAGACACAGGACAATGGTGCAGATGCTCTGCTGGGCATCACTTGGCACAGCAATGGTTAAGAAACCCGAGTGCTGCCATGTGCCAGGGAGCACTAGTGAATCCCAACCATTCCCCCCATGATCCCTGGGCAGTTTTTATAAATAAGGGCTCTGGCATTTGGAGCGGAGGGAACAATTCACAGTTCATGCTAAATGGGACAAATAACAATTGTTGTCACAGCCTATGGGAAGGTGAAGCAATGGACATGTATGTTGGTGGTTCAGGGCTGTTTTTTTGTTTGGTGGTTTTCTGGGATGTAGTTTCGGTTCTCCGACACTGGGCCAAAGGGCTCGGATTTGAGGCATTAGCATTTATTGTCAACTGCCTGTGTGATCTTAGTAACTCCTTATTTAGCTCAATATCCTCAGCTTCATCTCTAAAATGGTGTTTGACTGCTTGAGCTGAGATGCTTGTTTGTTCACTCTGTGGCAGGACTCATTGCTTGCAAATTGATTTCCTGGGAATTAGGAATCTCAAACAGCAAGCAGGGAATTACAAACAAAAGAAAGCTCCTTGGAGCTCCCCCAGCTGTTATATTTTTAATCGTTTAACAGTTTCTGAAGGTTTATATTAAACTAAACTGGTTTGGGAAGTAAGACTGAGCAATTTCCTCCTCCTAATACTTACTATCCTTGTCCAGGTGCCACTGCCAAAGCAGCTGGAATGAGAGACCAGGCTGACCCAAAGAAAACAACCGGGAATAAAGACTATTCAAGTTTTGCATTCAACTGTTTCAGCAGATGTTTTCTGCAGAGCCCAGGTGGTATATACGACTCTTTGGGAACAAATATTGAAATACACACTTCTAGAAGTGTGGTGAAAACGGCTGGCATGGGAAAAGTCAGTGCGAAGTGTTTCCATCAGGTATCAAACAATCCCGGTGCCATCTGTCTGCCAAGTGGATTTGAGGCTCCAGTTTGTTGTGGGAGTATTTTGTCTGAGGCATCAATAACTTTGTCTTTCTACTTTGTCAGCAAACTATTTGTTTTCACATTGCCCTTCTGCTGCCAGATTCTGCAGGAACATGCTGTGCTTTATCTTATCTTTCTTTTCACACACATGCTCCTCTATTATTCTCTTGTCCATGAGAAATATATTTGGGTTCTATGTATACAGCTTCATTTTTTAGGCTAAGGAAAGAAAAATGAAATAAAGCTCTCTCTGTAAGATGTGTGTAGCACTTCCATGGCTAAAAAGATGCTCACAGAACAGAATGACTGCTCTGGTACGTCAAACACTGTAGCCTGATGATTTCATGCTACCTCTGTCTCAGAACATAGTCTAGTTGGTATTGTACCTGATTCGCAGATAAAAGGTGATGCCTTGCTCTGCTTTGAGAGCTGTAATCTTAATTCCCCACAACTCACCTCAGTTCATGTTGTAATCCTTAATTACAGCCACCTTGGAGCGCAGTGAAATGCCATTTGAGGTCTCTGGCCACGCTGCTCTGAAGTGGCAGGAGGATGAGCCTCTCCCCTCATCTTTGCAAGTGGTTTAAGAAACTTATAATTCCTCCTAGTATGGGGTGTGAACTGCACGTCTCCCCCAGCAGGGCTGGATATGATGGGGTTAAACCTGCATATGCACAACCTAGTTTTTCCTTAATATTTTTTTGTGAATTTTTTTTTCTCCCTTTTTTTAAATCACATGAGATTATTTTTTTTTTTTAATTGTTGTTGCAAACCTTTTTTGTAAAGCGGCTACAGGTAAGTCCCACTCATGGAAAATACACCCACAAGATATTGGTTGGTTTTGATGTTGTGTCCTGTGGTGTTGTGGTGGTTTCTTTTTTAAAGAAAGCTATATAGAGAAGAACAAACCTTTCCTTTTGCTAACATGCAGCTCCCCTGCCTTCCTGTGGCTGATACTCATTCAAAAGGCACAGCTTTGCAGCTCCTGGCAGGATTTCCTTCAGGTGAGTCTCCCCTTGCTCCTGCCTGTAACTCTTTGTAACCTTCCCCTGCAGCTAAATCCCACTCCCATCCTGCTCCCCCTTCGCACATTTATTTAGTAGTCCTGTAGTATCAGCAACATCCAGGACCTCTTTGAATCCAAGGTAGTCTCCACTACCCTTGGTTCAAGTTTTGGTCTAGCCTTGTCCTTTTTGTATCACCTGGTGTCTTTCAAATCTCCATCTTCCAAACTTACACAGCTACATTTCAGCTCAGCTTCTGTCTGCAACTGTAATGCCACAGAAATGTGCCTGTTTTATTGGCAAAGACACAGCAAGTAGTTTTTAAGTAATTACATAAGGGGAAGTGGAGACCCATTTCTGCACAACAGGGACATAGAAAAAGGAAGCAGCATTTTCTTTGCAGTCATTTCATATGGGCCTCTCTTTTTGTAAAGGACAAAAGCAGGAAAGGGACAGAATTTGATACTTTTAACGAAAACCTCACATGGAGCAGGGAAGCAAATGCTAAAGTGCAAAAAGCAACTCCCCCAGAAAGCTGTTCTCTGTACTGGCGTCAAGGCCAGGCTGGCACAGCCCAAACTTCAACAGCTGGGACAAGGAGGTACAAAGGAAAATACATGACAGTGCTTTACAGTCCCCATCTTGAGCTGCCAGGTGCAAATTACTGCTACAGCCAGGAGCAGCTGACACATATCACCAGGATATGTGCTGCAGGACCTGCCCTGATCCATGTCCTCCCACTGAGCAGCCTCTTGAGTGATCACAGAAGCAGGGAAGCCACCAGGTAACAGACACACCACTATTCTGACGACAGCAGAGTTAACTTCCTAGCACCACTCAAGGCACAGCTCCCAGTAATCCTAGAAACACAAATCCTTCTCAGGTAATTAAAAGAAATGTAAAAATCCCAGTTAAGTAGAGTTATACAAGAGACTGAAACAGTGTGAACAAACTCTTAAGTACTCCACCTCTGTATAGAAGCCTTTGTAAGGATGCAAGAGCAAGGCCATTCCTGCAGCTCTGAGATCCCTCACGCCTCACAGAGTTAACACAGATACCGAGCATTCAAAGCCAAACACTCACCCCAAACACCGGCTTGCGGCACAAGCTGCAGGGTGACAGCAGATCTCCCACCACCACTCCAGGAAATTCCATAGAAACAGATATAAGCTCAAGTTTCCGGCCAATTTTCCCAACAGAAATACATGTAATCAGTAATCACCATTAGAGTTTATTTTTCTTCATAACTGTGCAGTTTTTAAAATTCTACAGTAATGATGAAGTCTCAGACTACTATGTTCTTTAAGTGCGGAAACAGTTTTCAAAAAACAGACACCATGCGCTACAAGTGCGGAATAGGCCATTGACTCTTCAGCTGGAATTTACAGACATTTTCAATAAATACTGATCACCTTAATACTTAAATGGAATGACATGTTCAGATTTCTACAGTCCACTATGAAAACAGCATGGTAAGTTACATAAAAGCTTCAACTTTACGGATCCTTGCTTTTTTGTTAAACTAAGTACTTTGTTAGAAAAGAGAAACGTAAGAATATTTGAAATCAAGTGTCACCTGGACAACTTTTTTCCCCCCTATTGTTGGTAAGCTTCTCCTACCAAAATAATTCCATCAGGCTGGCAGTTAAGTTGAAATATATATAAAAGAATCCCACACACCACTTTCAGGAGTTCTAACAGGCAAATATCTTCATGAATTTGGAATGGGTTTTCAAAAACTTTATCTTGACATTATTGCTTTTACTTGTAAACCTGAAATTCAGCTTATTCCTTTGAAGAGTGTTAGAAGTATAGAGTCAGTGAGATGCATGTTTTACTCATATCTTTGTATTCTGATTAAGAAGAAAAAGATGATCCACGCTCAAGAACACCCATATACCTCCATCTACAAAACAGCCTAGAAAGCAAAACAAGGTAAGACCCTAAAGTAGCAGTATTTAAAAACATCAGTTGGGTGGAAACCTAGCTCATCCAACATATCTGAAAACTTTTTTCCTCCCATGCTTGGCCATGCTGGTTTAGCTGGTAGGCAGGGAAGCCTGGATTTCCTGCAGAGAGGAGCAGTTTCTATAGATCAAGATTTCAGAGAGAACGAAGGTGTGTTTTACTGGATATGACAGAGGCACAGTGCCATATATAGTCTTTATGCCTAGATCTACTCAAGACTGTTTCCCAGGTGCTAAAGGAGGAATGTGAGGTGAGGACAGGAACCCATAATCCTTGAAAGTATTGCACAGTTTTACCACTTGCCAGGTAAGCTAGCAATGTGGGCTCAAAACAGACCACCCAATGGAGGGATTTGCAGGATGCAGGAAATACCTGCTTTTGATCTGTTCCAGCTCACCCTGAACATTGCCAGCCTGAAGGTGCCAGCCAGCACAAACTGCCTAAACTGCCATCTTGTAGAACTGAGATGAAAGGGGTGTTACTTTTAATAGACAAATTTGCTACAAGACAGTTTGAGAGGCTGCATTCCATAGGTTTCCATCTCTTCTTCCTCCTCTACCCCCCAGAAGAAGAGACAAGCAAACACATTTAAGTTAGTATGTATTTGTGTAAACACCAGACATTTTGCTATACAATAGAAAAAAGTTGCTGCTCTTATGTTCTCAGAGGAGCCCTGAAGACCTTAGAATACCTGTATCCTGCAACTATTAATCTGTATCATGTGCATTTCCTGTTTTGTACGCAAACTGAAAGCAAGCCTGAACAATAGTAAATAGCAACTACAATCCTGCAACAGGTAAATGCCATGTTGCAGCTGCTTACTCCTTCGCTTTAGATATGTAGTCAGCCAGTTTGTTGATGCTATCCTCTTGCTGTTCTAGAGCATCCAGTATGATGCCCATCGGGGTCTTCTTCAAGCCTATTCCTTCTATCTTGTTCTCCAGCTTGTTCTTTATGTTCCGGAGCCTCAGAGATGCATGGACAAACATCACTGCATGACAGAAACACACTTATTAATTGTTAGCGCTGAAGGAATGCATAGTT
Organism: Pampusana beccarii; assembly: GCA_013399365.1. Lineage (NCBI taxonomy): Eukaryota > Metazoa > Chordata > Aves > Columbiformes > Columbidae > Pampusana > Pampusana beccarii. The sequence continues at coordinate 149,365 of VWYH01008138.1, read as the reverse complement.
CTTGCAGCATTCATCTTAAGACACACTCCAACACCATGGCATCACTGGAAGAAGACAAAGTCTCAATGGCCACTTAAGTAACCACAGGTACCCATTTAATAATAACGTTAAAGATGGCTTGTGCTGTTTTGTGTCCCCTCCCCTCCAGTTTAGTTTGGGGATCATTTAAATAGAGGCAGCAAAGGCAACAGCCAATTTAGACTCTATAGACTTCCTTGAGAAAGCTCCAGTCAAGCCCCACCCATTAGAGAAAAGGTAAAATACTTACAGAGGAGAGGAAGCGTGATCCCAAAAATGAACACCATGACATCTCCCAGATAGGAGATCAAGAAGTAGCTAGACAGCATGATGACCACTACAAATGTGGTTGGGTACTGCTTCTTCAGCCTGCGGAGTATATCCTTGTTGTGCGATACCCACACAAACCCCATGAACACCAGCACCACCACAGTACCGCCAATAAGCATATTCAGGGGACTCAGAAATCTGGAGAGAAGAGGAAAAAAAAAAGAAGAAAGTGTCCCGTTTCAAAGCTTTCATTACTTGTGTCCACACAGCAAAAGCTCACTGGTAGCTTGTAACTAGGGAGGTAAGGCCAGTTGTTACTGTCAAGACCTTTATCAACTTCTGATTTTTAGGCAGAAGCTAGTAAAGCAACAAGTGCAACTGAACAAGCAACACTTAGCAGTGAATTTAGATGATCTTTGTTGTTATGTTCTCTTCCTGAGCATAGCTCAGGATAATGAGAGTTTCTGCAGCTCCTCATCAATAGCAGCACTTACCACCAGGACCCCTCCTACCTGTGCAATCAACACAAACCTGAGAGCAGCTGAAGCCAACAATCAGTTGCCCAAGGGATTGATCTTTTCCCTGCACATGACCAGAACCAGGCTCAGCTTAGGCCTTCGGAAGAACTAGCTTTTCATAGCATCTTGTCTGGGTTTGCAAAATGGAAAAAAGTAGGGGAACATCGTGTAAGGAAGTTACTTCACTTTCTTATTTCTGAATGAACCTTATTGGTTTACACTCAAAATAATTTTACGAACCTGCAGAAGGAGCTTATTACCATCAGCACAACAGACAGAAGCTCAGACCCAAGCAAGCATGCCTGACAGTCAGAAGGAAATGGAGAATGGGATAAAGATCTTGCAGGAAGAAGAGCCAGGCCTGGCAAGAGGGTCACTGCTGAGGTTTGTGTTCTATTATTGTTATTGGAGTTACCAAGCAAACCAAGCCATCTAGTGGATCAGCTTTGGGCTATAAAGAGCAAGTCCCTTTTTTGGACCAGGGAGAGAACATCACCTGCTCAAACAACTTTCCCAAGTATTTAGAGCCTGTTTAGAGTCAAGCTTTCAGCAATGGCTTTGCTTAGCATGTTTCTCTACTCGTACAAAGTCCAGGCTCTATTATATTTCACTTATCTAGTAAGAAGTTATGTGATTTCATGTGCATTCCGATTTACTTGCTTGCATGTGCACTGATCTAATTACGCAGCAGCTGAGGGTTCTGAGCTGCTACAACCATGACAGCAGCATAACACTGGTCTGACAGAGCCAGATGTAGTCAAGATTTCCTCTTGCAGACTTTGCAGTCAGTCTTACTGTTCCAAAACCAAGAGGCACAATGACTCACCACTCCACCGCACCGCTGAGGAAGATGCTATGGTTTGTGGTCTGTGCTTCATATCCGGCACAGGCAGAAGAAATCTGCTGCTGATATGCCAACACTCTACCTGCAGTGCCAGAGAGCACTTTCCTAGAGAAGGAAGAACCCCCAAGAATTATTTCAAAGCAGAGACTGGCTCTTGATTCTTTAAGTCAGTTGTGCCAACAGGCGACAGGACAACTGGATGGGAAGAGATTAAAATTCAGACTAGCTCCCCACCTGCTTCTGCTACTCATGCTGAAAAGCCAACAGGGCTTTTTGGAAGTGGTGATAGGGCAGACTTGCTTGTTGCATCTGAGTCATTCCCTGTAGCCAGCCAGAATATATTTAGCTCTGAATTGTCAATCTAAAGTTTCCAGGCTGGAAAAAGTGAACAGCATTGCTCTGGAAAGAAATCAGTTTCATCTGTGCTCCTTTGCAGCAGAGAAGGAGGGTGACTCATGACTAGACCACACTAGTGCCTGGCTTGTATATGTACTACTGGATATATGCGATTCTTTAAGCAGAAGTCAGCGCCGCATCACAGCTGTCTCAGAGCAGAAATGGCCAAACTTACTCAGACGACTCACAGCAACCAATTTTTCATTCCCAAAAATCTACAGGCAAGATAATTGTGGAAGTGACAAAGGGCAAGGCAGAACTCCACTCTATATTTTCCATGTATCTGGTAAATACTCTCAAAGCTTCATCTTCCCTGCCCTTCACACTGCTCTCATTACAACTTCAGAAGCTGGTGGTGAAGAGCAATCCCTTTATATTTATGAGGAAGAGACCAAAGACTTCTCTGCTCTACACTTCTTTCTGGTATTACACAGGTTCTGTATAACTTACTGGCTGTAAGGGATGTGAAGAAAAACAACAACAACAAAAAACCAACCAACATATTCAAAAGATCCCACTTTCCTGGGGAAAGTTATTTGAATTACATGTTTTCTGAAGTGGGCTGCATTCCAACACGTACAAGGAACAGTGAACATAAGTATCAAATGGAGTCACTCGGAGCCACATGAAAACAGATGGAGATAGCAGTTGCCACTAAAAACTGGTATTCAAATTATCAGCCATGTGTCCACAGACTTCATTACTTTGATTACAGTACTGGATAAGGGTATCATATGCCAAGCTCCCCTTTCCTGTTAAACTCACCCACAGTGTAATTCACAATGCTATCTAAGATTCTCCTAGAAATTCATATATAGAAACTTCTTATCCAGAAATTTTTTTGGGAAGATAGACCTTACTTATCCAGTTTTGCTTGGATCTATTGGGACACTGCTCTTGATAACACAATAGCTAAAGACTAAAAAGGAAAAAAAATAGATATGTTATTTTAGAACACCAGTGTCTGGGGAAAAGAGAGCTGTGTAACAGCCCTAGCAGTCACCTTAGAGTTGAACCCCCAACATTGATATTTGCCTTATTCATGGAAAGATTTTAACACACTATGTCAAACTCCTGCTCAAGCAAGAAGGCTGGAAGTCTTTCAAAGCTGCACAGACAAGGTAAGTGACCAACCATTAAGTATGCTACCAGATACTTTCTAAACGTAATTGCCTTTAGCAGGGAAATACCTAAAAAATGCACAGAACTATTAGCATGACAATGATGTGGTAACTTGTGTTCACACTGCTCAGATGACTTGGGGGAAGAAAGTATCTTTTGAGATTGGAGAAAAAAACCACTAACTCTCACTACCCTGAAAGGAGTCTGTATGGCAGGACTAAATCACATCTGGGGATGCTAACAGCTCAGAGGGCACTAGCTGGATGATGATCTGCATTGTTCTTGTGGTGGATGAGGTACAACCCTGGAAAGATGCTATGACACTCCAGTACAGCTCAGACAAACTGGAAAGGAAGAGCTGTCACCTAGATTCAGTTCCAGCAGTATTGCAGGGTGACTTGCAATTCCACCCTTGCTGCTCTCCAGAGACCAGGTTTCCTTCAGCATCTGCTTTGATATGAAGTAAAGAGATGGGAAAAATAAACAGAATAAAGAAACATCCTGCCTAGGGGCAGGGACACAGGCATTTTCCTGTGCCAAGTAGCACCATGAGACACTTTGTATTTGTGGAAGTAGTATCAGAAGACAGCAGGGATGGAACAGCTGGGGGTGCAGTTGTGTGGGAAGAAGTACTGGCAGCTACCTCTGGCCCACAAAACCGGATTGAAATACCTTTTTTTTTTTTTAACTGGATTAATATTTCTAGACTCTGCCCTACATGCATGACAAGACAGGTTAGATTTCCCACACAGGTGCAGAAAAGCCCAAAGAGCTCTGTTTTCAGTAACTTACATCACCTTTTCTGGACAGATTATTTCATACTGCACACTTGTGCACAGCCATATAGCAGGAGAGGCGAACAGTCACTTGGAGAATATGTAGCTATAGTGTAGGGAAAAAAGAGCCAGACAAGCCGCATCCTTTGCACTAGATGAGAAGCTTCCAGCAGCACAAGCCCAGAAATAGGACAGGCCACATAAAAAGCAAAAGCAATCTAGCTCCATGCTTAAATCATCTCCATTTAGATGACTGTCTCGGGGTGATTATTCAGCAGTTGCTGTCACATTTGTTTCTTTTGCACGTGACCAGGCAAGTCTCAAAGGCACTGAGTAGAAGACATCCAGTTCTTGAGAACAACATCTTTTTACTCAGAGTAACTCAGGCCATTACACCAAATAAGCATGAAAATCCTGGTTTAGAAGACCTTCTGCCCAATCATGTTCCAAGCAGTGGCCAGGTCATAGCACTTAAATGCTTTCTTTCTCATTTGTATTAATTTAAACAACTTTAAAAGTAAAGTTCTGCCTTCTCTCCCCATACTTCTATCTTCAATGAGGTTATATAGCTGTAACTAGAGGTAGCACATAAAACTATAAGTGGCATGGTGTCCCAGGCGATAGCCCTCGGCATCCACAGATTTAGCAATGCTTCTTTACTTACTGTTGCTCAGTTAAATTGCTTTGAGAACAGGAAGGCAGATTCCTTTCTGCAGAACTGCCAGACTTTTATTAAGTTATGTACTAATGTTATTATGCAACATATGTTTTAAAAGCGAAGTGTTTTGCTCACTCATTCTTCATTTTTCACTAGGCATTAGAGAAACTAAGCATTTTGCTGCTCTGGAGTCTTCGTTTTTGGCAAGGGAACCACTACAAGCATGTCAGCTAAGCTAGTGATCGGGGGGAGAAAAGAAAAAAGACACACACTCCTCGATTGCTAGGGGTTGTGCAGGTGCACAGTAGATGTTTTAGAGAAGCAGCAGCAATGGAAAGAGACATCAAACCTCAAGCTGCAGCAAAGACATTGTCAGAAGAGAACCAAGACTCTTTTAGACGCAGCACTGTGAAATCCAGTACACCTTTTAATACTGTCAGATTTAGAAACTACTTTTTAGCAAGTACGTGGCAACAAAAGCCTAGAAGAACTTAACTACTTAAATTAATGCAATTTCTAAGTTTGAACTGCAAGACAGAGAAGCCTTGTTGGAGTAGGTGAAAGTACAGAAAAATTCCATTTATTAACCAGACCGATTGTTTGAGGGAGAGTTGCAAACTGTTGTGGGAGGCACTAATTTTAATAAGTATCTGTATAGCACTCACAATGACAGCGTCTTGGCTCAGGGTAAGAACAGGCAGTCCAGTTCCTACACAACTGGGAGAAAGGGCACGTTTCGATTTAGTAATGATATTGTTTTTTGTCAGCAGTCTACTTCAACAGGATTTTAGAGAAAAAACAAAACCAACACAGCAACCACAAAACACCTCAAAACAACAGCACACTAGCCCAGATTAATTCTTAAATTAATTAGCAGGGCATGAAGAGCAGAAGAGACCAGGCCACTACTGTATTAGCGGAGTGACGCTAATTCAGTAGTGTTAGCTTCTTGTTCACTGATTTATTATTTTCTACCTAGTCCTGTAGGCTGAAAGTAAAATGTACAATACTGCAAAGCACAGAGCATAATTTACATGTAACAGTAGCCATCAGAGAAGGCAAATGGAAGGAGAAAGGCATGGAAATGATGCAGTAGAGACCCTTACAATTCTACTACATTCACAGTAAGGTTATTCCATACTTTGCAGCAATAGTAAGAGGCTGGAGAGGGCAACTTTGTTGTAGAAGAGGCAGTAATTTGCAGCCGTGGCAATAAACACTGTACTTTCAGTATCAAGAAAGCTCTCGGCTACAATTTCCAAGTCAGCCCAGCACCGCTATGGCTACCAAGTATTACAATAGCTGAAAATATAATCTCTGCTTTACAAGTCTGTCTATATAATTCGATGGTTTAAGAACAAGTAGAGTTTGTCATGGGCTGAGTTTAGTTTTGCTCACAGGAAGACCACTGCATTAGCAGTTTCAATAACCCTGCCCTTAGGCCTGTATACAGCCCTGGAGTTCCTAAAAAGCCATGATTCATCACTTATCACTCAGGGATTCCTGCTCATTACAAAATGTACAGAAGTGCAAGACAACAACTTAGTCATCAAAAAAAATTTATCAGGAGAACTTTCTTTATCTTCCTCCCAAAGCCACAGTCTGGCCAAGCAAAAACTCTTTTTATTAAAAGAAATGGATAGGCTTTTTCCCTATTGAAATGTTATCCTGATGCCTTTAGAGTTCTTATCTTACATTCTTTTACTTCAGTGTTAGAAGAATCAGATTCATCATATACCAAAGGCCCTAAGACATGCAATTTAAAAAAAAAATATTTGAGATCAAGATCCCACTCCAGGTGTTCCTCATAGGTAAGTTTTCAACTCAGGGGATTACCACTCAATATTAAAACATTAGAATTGTAGTTCTGATATTAACCTCCTTCTCCCATGGGTCTCTTCCTCCTCCACCTTCCACCCCAGCAAAATAGTGGGAAATAAGTGGAAGATATACCACACTTGATCTCAAGAAAAGCGATCAGAGTTCAAAAGCAGGAAGGAATTTAGGAGACTGAGTAAAAGCTGCTGCTCTCCTAGTTTTCTAACCAGAGATATCAAAACTGTTCACATCTTTTCCCCACCTTCTTGGAGAGAAAAGCTGTCTCCCTGCTTTCCAGGGCCACTGTGATTTAGTTACTCACTGAGAGCTGGCCACAGCATCGCACTGCTAAGCAAGGGTAGATGAGCACAGAAGTTTAGAAGGTGGAATAAGAATAGCAAGACCATGGAAGTCTCATTTTACCAGTCTAGTAGTCTATTGAGCTGACTGACACATATCCCCACAAAAATTAAGAAGATGGCCTATGTCACTATGCTAAACAAAAAAAAAACCCAAAACAAACAAACAGGATTTAGGTGAAGAATGTTAAGCTTCAGCAACATTGAAGATACGCTTCAGCCAAAACCGCTCTGGCCTAGTGGCTCAGCAATTCTCCAGTTTAAGCATTCGCATTTATGCATTGTTTGTTGTGAAGAGTGAAGTATTCCAGTTTCTATATTAAAAGCTTAATCATCAGCCTCTGCTGCATGTCTTGCTTAACAGTTTTCTGACTAAATATTCCACAGCAATACTTGAAGAAGAGTCACACAGGCTTCGATTCAAAGGTGATTCGAAGGTTATTTCCCAGTTCTCTTCAGAACAGCCAGACCTTACAGAACCAGCAGATGGTCTTGCATAGGTCTCAATTCTGCCCCAAAATGAAATGAATGGGTACCTTACCTATTTTATATTTAAGGTTTTTTTTCAGTATGAGTTAGCTCAGAAATAAGAAAGGCTTGCTCTGTCCCTTGGACATAAGCTTAAAATTGCAACAGAGAACAGATTTTTTTTTTCTTTTTTTTTTTTTTTTTACACACAAAGCTTATCTCAGCTTGACCAATCACCCCGGACAGATTTAGCGAGGAAGCGCAGATCACTGCACAGGATGCAGTTTTTCGTAGAGCAGCAACATCCGGCACTCAAACTCACGGCTGCTTTCTGCTGGGCACAGGGTGCCCTGGGACAACCTGGGTGCCCAGAACCCTCTTCCTTGGGCAGAAGCACTTGACGAGCAGTCCGTGGAAGCGTGAGTCCTCAGATTTGTTAGACACCCGCCAAAAAAAAAAAAAAGAAAAAAATCCTAAACTCTACTCAACACTCCGAACCTAACAAGCTCCCCCTCCATGACAGAGGCTGCCATCAGGCCTTAATTTTTTCAGAATTATTATTAGAGACAGCAGATAAATTGGAGGCTCAAGGAGAGGCAGAGAAAGGGAAAGGCAGCTTCCCTGCACCCCCCACATCCCAGCCGGCAGCACAGCACCCAGGGCCGGACCGGATCCTTTCCTGCAGCACCGGGTGGAGCCGCAGCATCGCCCCCCCCGGGGACCGGGGCCACCCCCAGCCCTCCAGCCCCCCATCGCACGGAGCCCGCCACCCCCAGCCCCTCCTGGGCCGGAGCTCGGCCCACTCACTGACCCCACGATGGAGACAACGGCAGCGGCCACCATCAGGTAGTTGGTCTGGTAGTAGAGCAGGTTGTTGACCACCCTGTTGTTCCATTTCGAGATGTCCTTGAAGTCGGGCCGGGCGAAGCGGTCCGAGCCAGGGAAGAAATCGTCCCAGGCCCGCAGCGGTGCCACCTGCACCTCCATGGCTGCCACCGCCCCCGCCGCGCAGGCCTAAGAGCGCCGCGGCACCGCCCCGGGGCGGCTCCCGGCCGCCGACCACCGGCCCCGCCGCTGCACGGGCGGGGACCGAACGCTGATGAAACAGTGAAGAAACGAGGGGCAGCTCCAGCGACAGGCGGGTGTCGCAGCGCGCCGTCCGTCACACGCCCAGGAAAGCAGCTGATAGGGGCGCGGCGCTGCTGCGAGGGGTCGCTGTGTGGTCATTGTTTCCTTGGCAAAAGATGACGCACATTTAATATTCACATGGCGAATCCAGTAGTTCGCATCCTCCGCGAAAGAGAGAATCGCGGTGCTGCTGTGAGGGGTCGCTGTGTGGTCATTGTTTCCTTGGCAAAAGATGACGCACATTTAATATTCACACGGCGAATCCAGTTCGCGTCCTCCGTGAAACAGAGAGCCGGGGCCTGAATGTGGAGGGGGCCACGCAGTGGCTGCCCCAGCCAAGGAGGCACACGGGGTGTGCGGAGCCATGGCAGGGAGACCCTGCTAGTGGGGCGATGGCACCCCAAACCCTCCCGTGGTGGGGGAGGCTGGTGCCAGCAGCCATGGTGGTTCAGACCCCAGCAGTCCCTGGAAGAACAGCCGCTGTTCCAGCGCTTTCACACTCCATCCCCCATGGCTCAAGCACGCTGCCTGAGTGTGTATTGCCCAATGTGCCGCTACGCTGGGCAACAAAGTTCTAGAATCATAGAATCATTTCAGTTGGAAGAGACCCTCAGGATCATCGAGTCCAACCCTAACCTCACCTAACTTTAGCACTACACCATGTCCCTAAGAACCTCGTCTAAGTGCCTTTTAAACCCCTCCAGGGATGGTGACTCCACCACTTCCCTGAGCAGCCTGTTTGAATGCCTGACAAACCCTTCCGTGAATAATTTTTTCGTAATATCCAATCTAAACCTCCCCTGGCACAACTTGAGGCCATTTTCTCTTGTCCTATCACTTGTTACTTGGGAGACCAACACCCTCCATGCTACAACCTCCTTTCAGGCAGTTGCAGACAGCGATAAGGTCTCCCCTCGGCCTCCTGTTATCCAGGCTAAACAGCCCCAGTTCACTCAACCGCTCCTCATCAGACCTGTGCTCCAGGCCCCTCACCAGCTTCATCGTGCTTCTCTGCATTCTCTACAGCACTTCAATGTCCTTCTTATGATGAGGGGCCCAAAACTGAACACAGTACTAAAGGTGGGGCCTCACCACCACGGAGTACAGTGGCACAATCCTTCCCAAAATGTAGGCCGGCAGTAAGCCAAGTGTGACCGCCATACTGCAGGCTGGCAGCCGCTTCTCACAGTTCGATTTGTGAAGGATTGAAACCCCTAAACTTTAGGAGCCTGAGGCCTGAAGCACAACCCTTGTACACCTTGCTCTGCTGCCTGCCCCATGCTTCGATGCTGCTGTTAGTTTTGGAGAGAGATGGCTCCTGCGTGCAGAAGCCGTTTGATGCGTGGTCCCAGGACAGCCCATGGGCACCGCCAGGCCGGCCCCTGCCCAGGGAGGGCTGGCAAGACAAAACCCGTTTGACAACACGGCTCAGGTGGAGAAGCCACCCGGCTGGCGGGCAGCGACCAGCCCGAGGCCAACCCCACCGCCGTGTTTTGTCTCTAGGCTTCTTGTAGCTTTAAAGCACCGCCATCACCACACGCTTTGTCCCCGGGGATGCACCCCGAGGCTCCCGGGAAGCACCAGGGAGGCGGGCGCAGCGGGAGCCCTCGGCTGCCCGGGGCCAGGCGCTTCGGGGCGACGGAGGGAGGCAGCGCCGCCAGGCCCCGTTACGGCGCTTGGGACTCCATGAGGGCGCTCCAGGCCGGGCCTTTCCCCGAATGTCCTTCTTATGATGAGGGGCCGGGGGACATGGGGGCCTCCGGAGGGCGGTCTCCGCTTTGTTGCCATGGAGACTGGCGCTCTATCTCCCCCTCCCCAACTCTATAGGCCTGCAAGCGTGTCTGCGCTCTGGCAAAGCACCGCCCATAGAGGCGCCGCGGGGCCGTGTGGGAAGCAGAGGGAAATATGGCGGATGGTGAGGAACCGTAAGTGCCCTGTATGTGTGTGTTCGGCCGCCCCTTCCCGCGCTTCCCGGGGACGGGTGGGCTCCGGGGTCCCCTCTCCCTCCTCCCCGGTCTCTGTAGCGCGATACTGACCCTTCTTTTATTCTCTCTCTTTTAGGGAGAAGAAAAGAAGGAGGCTAGAGGAGCTGCTGGCGGATGGGTTAGTGCGGGGCTGCGGGCGAGCGGGCTCCCGGCCCGGGGCAGGGGCAGGCAGCGCTTGCTGAGGGGCGGCTGGTAGGTCAGGGCGAGCCGCAGCCCCGCAGGAGAGGGGTGGGCTGGGAGGAGCTGTGGGTTAGCTCAGGGCTGCGGGACCCGCTGCTCGGGGCCACCGTGGCGAGCGGCCCCGGGGCCTGGCGAGAGGAGGGGGTGGAGGAAAGGTGTTAGGGGTCAGTGTGAGGAGGGGGAAGGCGAAAGGGCGCTTGAGCAGCAAGGACTGGGGAAGAGGCATGTCCTGGGGAGAGGACCAAGGGGCTCACCCGGAGTGGGGATGGGAATTGCGGGCTTGGAGCTTGGCATGAGTAAAGGCTGGTGTGCTGGAGAGCTTTGTGACAGGGCTGGAAAAAGCTGCATTGCCGGTTAGGGGCCTGGGGAAGGCCTCTAGGCTAGAAGCAGGTGCCTGAATTTTGGCTGAAAATTAAAAATGCAGTCTACAGAACAGTTGCCTCTGCTTATTAAAACCCTAAATTCTATGCATCTGTCTCAATGGCCTTGAAAACTAATGCTCAGAAATCTTTAACCTCATCTGCTTCCATCCCCTAACTATCCTCCCATCTGCTTGTGGCCCTGTTCCCCAAGACCACAAAGCAGACCTGCCTGAGCGGTGGGCTCGCAGGCCGTGCATGCGTGTGTCGGGGTGATGGTCACAAAAATCCTTGGGCATGTTGGATTGGGGGGGTGCATGCCAAATCCCTCAAAAGCATGGAGCTCTGGAGATGTGAAGGTGGCAGGGAAAAGTCTGCGCCTAAAGCGACATAAGGGCTGTGGTGCTCTGGTGTTCTAAACAAAATTAAAAATTGAAGTAATTCGATTAAATAAATAAGAATTTTGTTAAACTCTTGTAGTACAGATAACTGATAATGCTGTAACAACACACAAATAAACCAAAAAACTGTCTCTGAAGTTAAACATGAAGTCTGAGGTTGAGTTGTTGCTGTTTTTCATATCTCCATAATGGCCAACCTTGTAAAAAGAAACTGTAGTATAATCACAAAAGTGAAGCTAGATCTTACCATTTTATCACTTATAAAGGAAAATGCACATCTAGACAGGAAAGGAGTACTGCTGCTTAATGGCTGTTTATATGACTATATAAAAGGATAAAAAAAAAAAGTTCTTAATGTCACCAAGCATAGCTTCTGCACTTGTTTCCAGAGAAGTTAAAGATTATAGCAGAATCGATAGAAGCAATTATTGTGATGTATATTGACCCATTTTATTTGCTTAAGTCATTGCTCAGTGCACATCCTGAAAATTCATATACAACAGATGAGCCCAGGGTTCAGCAGAGGGAGTGCTGTGTTTATTCACACTATTTCCCATTATGTGAAATATTTGTATTTTCACATTATTTTGAAAAGTTGGGGAGGTACAAAAGTGCAAGTCAAAGACCTTTATGAATTGAAGTAAATTTTGTAGATGTTATTTAACTGCTAATACAGTAAGTAACTTACATAAAGTCAACAGTGAACCAGGAATGAGTTCAGTCTGTGATCAAAATGTAGGCAAATTATGACATATTTATTCCTGCACTTTAGTGAAGTTTTTCTCTGTTACTGAAAATCTTTTGCAGATTTAACTGCCTCCAAGTTAACATTACTATGGACATACTGTGTTGTCCATCTTCTGAATTCTGTGAGGATAAAGGCATTCATTGTCTAGATGTTTTCACTGCACTTTCCTTTTATTTTGAGATGAATCATCAGGAAGTAACAATAAATTCTAAGCATTACCCAACAGTTATTGATACAAATGTTCTTTATATGACTTCGTAGGAGGAAGCAAATAACCCTCCTTATCGATGATGACACAACCTTTCATGCTTAGGATTGGCAAAGCTCTTTTATAACAAACTTAGTTTTGTGTTAATATAGAACATAATCGTTCATGTATATATATATATTGAGTGGCACTCCTATTTAAAAAGGGAAGCGTGCTCTGTTAAGGAAGGGCTTGTTCAGTGTAGGTGATGATATTGCATTAGAAAATTACTTAAGAGAGCTGATTTTGGACTATTCCAGTAAGTCTCTTAACAGTTTAAATTTATACTTATGTACTAGTAAAAGTGACCTGTAAAAGCAGAAAAAGGGTAGTGGAGTGTTTGATGCAAAATTCTGTCTTGAAAATTTAAAAGAACATAACTGCAAACGTTCCTTTTTCCAAGTAAGACCGGTACTGCTGACAGGCTCAGACAACGAGTGAAAAATGGGGGTGTTCTAAATTACATTATACCAATTAAGGGGGAAGAGCATTCCAGATACATATTTCTCTAATGCTTATTTAAATAAACTATGATGATTCAGAGGAGACGATGTTGGGGCATGCTAATGTTATTTCTGAAGTGCCTCACAATTGCAGTTACATATTGATAATTCTAGATGTGATTTATGAACTTAAAGAGTCTGTCAAAAAAAGGGTACAAGATAGACTGATGAAAAAAAAGCATTACCCTCAAAATCTAAAAGGACAACCTCTTTCTCTGTGTCCTCTTTAAATGTGAGCTAAATAAAAGCAAAAAGACTAGACCCTTTTCTCAATTCAGGTCAACTTTTATTAGTAACAGCTTAATCAGTGGGATTTATGGAAATGCCTGGGCTTTTCTCATCTATGCATATTTGTATTATTGCTTTCTAGTTCCACAAATAAAACCCATTCATGCAAATGTTCATGCACATGGCTTACATGCATAAAGAATATGCAGACACATTTGTATGAATGATCAATAATTTAGGTGTTTTTAAGACATATAAAGAAAAAAAATATTTTAGAGGTGTGGCTTTTTCCCTATGATTTTGCAGCTGAATTTACTGTGTTCTGTGCAGAATGGCTGTTGATGGTGGGTGTGGGGACACTGGAGACTGGGACGGTCGCTGGAACCATGTAAAGAAGTTCCTGGAGCGATCTGGACCATTCACACATCCTGATTTCGAGCCAGGCACTCAAGTGAGAAACACTTTAAGTACAAAAATCATAGCGTGTGTTGCAAACTAATGTAAACAGTTTCATTAATTGATCACCAGCAGTGTATCTACTGAAACTACATGAAAAGCTTATATTTTAAGCATTTGAACATCATGATTCTAGAACATATTGTATTTTTTTATAAGCTTGTATTGCTATATTCTACACTGTCAACAACGAGCTTGCTGTCATCGTATATATAAGTATGTAACAACAAATGAATTATGCTCTGTCTTTGAGTCCTGCTTGAAAAATAACAGCATTTGTCTGCATTTGTAAGTAATTAGATATAGTAAGGAATTCCTTGTAATATGAGTACTTAGAGAATTGGGGAAGATGTTTAGTAGGGAAAAGCAAAATTTAGACTATTTTAATTATTCTGTTTTCCTTTTTTGGTATATTTTCTTTCAGACCTTACAGTTGAATGTATTTCACTATTACCTTTTTAACATAATGTTCCATTATTTACTAGTTTGAGGCTGGGGTCTAGTAGAACAGTTTGCAGAAAGCATTTATGTAGTTAAAAATTTCAAACTCTTTTTGGCCTGCAGAGTTTTCTATCTGTTTAGTTTTCTTTTGTATTATATATCGGTAAAATTTTTTTAAGAAGAAAACATCTCCTTACACCAAATAATAATGAAGGTGGACCTTGTTTTTTTTTCATCGTCAAAATTAATATAAAGAGAATGCTGGTATCAACAAAGGTCTTGCTTATCTGTAAGCTGGGATACAGGAACTGCATTAACTCAACAACTGATTGTTGTTGAGTTCAATATGTAGTCCAGTATGTCCAATATGTAATTACTCCTGCAAGCACAAACTGTTTTATTGCTCTAAATTGTTTTACGCAAAGCTTATTAGGCACTGAAAATTTATGGTAGTGCATTTATAAGGGTTATGAAACAAAGGACGAACTGTACTTTTTCCTGTTTGGTTTATTAATTTTTTGTTTTATATTTTCCACAGGCTCTTGACTTTTTGTTAAGCACATGTAAAGTACTGGTTATTGGAGCAGGAGGATTAGGATGTGAACTCCTCAAAAACCTGGTAATTAGTCAGTTTTCACATTTTACTTCTCAGAATCTTCTTTTATTCTTTGAGGAAATTGTCTTTTCTGCTTTGCTAATTTGGCATTTTTGACTGTATATAGCTACTAAATTTCTCAGTTCTAATAAAAATGCATAAAATGATGATACAGACAATAAACGCAAAAAATGCAATTTGTTAATAAGCTTGAACGGTGGTAGTCTAATATGTTGCATGTTGTCTGTTTAGCTCTCGTAAAGCTTATCATGAAGAACAACATGGTGTTGTTTATGAAGAGGGTAGACAAAAGTTCACGTGCAGCCTTAGATATGGTGTAATGTTGGTAGTTTTCCTTAATTACCAGATTTGGGGAAACTAAGGAAAATAAGAACATGTTCGTAATGATACAAAGAAGTGTTGCGTGGAATACAATAGCTACAATATATCTTTTCAGCTGGAAAGTGATACTTTAGATTGCCATAAGTAGCTAGCACAAAGTTCAGTATTACTAGCCAAAGCTGAATTTAACTTCAGTTTATTTTACATCTTTGTATTAATTAGAAGTGAGGTGATAATTGCTGGAATTATCTTCTTTCATAGTGCAATTAGTAGAGCCAGACTTACTGTGTCTGTGGTGACCTTCCTGCCTGTGGAATCTGTGTGGACTTCCCAAGCAGTGGCTCTCAGGTTTTCCAGTTCCTCCTGAGCAGTAAATCATGGGTTGTCTGTAGAGCCTGAACCCTCCCTCAGAGTCACATCTGTGTTGCTGGGTTCAGCCTGTGTAATGGCAGCTTTATGGATCAGAGCAGTATGTGCCATCCTGTGTGGAAATGGCTGAGGAGAAATAGGTGATGGTGTAAGAACAGGGAAAAAATGACAATACTTCTCTGGTATACAGGTTACCAGAAGGTGTTCTGTAGTTTTCTTGATATGGCATTAGTTTGTAATGGAATCTCTTACTGTATGTTCTGAAAAATAATTTTTATGTGTTTAAAACGTGGTCATGGGGTCATGTGCTGTCAGACGTTTACTCAATTAATGTGTATAAATTTAATTATCCTATTAATGTGGTTTTTATCTTCACAGATGCTCATATTTATCATAGTTTACCATCCTGTTTGAGCTTGGTAGTCGAGACTAATACTGTACTTTTCCATGCTTCTATTTAATTACAAGAATTTCTGTCCTTACAGATTCCATGAAAAATGTGTGGATTGAAATAATAACTTATTATGAAATAACTTTTTTCCTTAATTTATACCGACATGCATTGGTGTACTTTACTATAGGATTTATGTATTGCTATTTCAGTATTTCCACAGATTACCCCTAAGTTTGAGCTGCTTGATAAATCCATAGCTTCACTGAAAGTCCGTCATTCCGGATCAGTTAATATAGGGGTTTTACAGTTCCAGCACTTCAGTATACTCTTGTTCTGGTTGCTGGTTTGTTACTACAATGCTTATGTGGGATTTTACTTGAAGAGACTGTGACAGCTTCACGGCAATTTTCTTTCTTTGGGATTTTAGTGCTGGTGAATTTAACCTCTGCCCAAAGCTTCTGTTTTATGGGTTTACTGGGTCATAACAAATGAGATCTGTTGATAGCTCATTGAGAGGGAGGATTTGCGTGGGATAAGGGATTTCGTAAGTCTGCTGTTTGCACTCAGTTCCCATGTCTTCAAAAAGGTATTAAGTTACTGTGATTTATTTTCATCATTTTCAGAAAGATAAGCTCATAAGAAAATCTAGATTCTGTTGATATGTGTTCATGTCTTTGGGACAATGGATATAAATTCAATAAAACTCCAGTCTGTATATTTGTGATGTCCCAGGGCGGCTCTTCTCTTTAGCAGGTTCTCCCAGCCTGCTTTGCTACTATTGAACAAAAGCTGAACATTTACCAATGAAACAAAATTATTGTTCAGCACCAACGATCTTCAGTCTGATACACAGTAATACTTGCTGCTTTTCTTAGAAAATCAGTTTCTAATCTGAAAAACTTTATTCCTGTTCTTCATTTGTTTAATCGTTTTCCTGATACAGCATTTTAAATACTTCTTACACATGGGATGGCTCTGTTTGTTCTGAAAACGTAAAATGAAAAGTTTGGTAGTCTTTATATATAGAGAGATTAAGTCTTAAAGGAAGAAGCTAGGGGACAGGACTCAGATTTTTTTTTTGAGGATCACTTTGGCACATCACAACACGTTTCCTTTCTCTAAACCCAATGTTTTACAGCATTTATTTCCCTTTAACGACAATTCACATTGTTTCTTTGAGCACGACAGATGTTACTACTGTATCAGATCAGACCCAGAATACAGACAATTTTACTTTGAAGTTATTTGCCAAATCCAGCGATGGGCTACAGGCAAACAGAGATCAGGCAGAACTTCTGTCAGAGGTTCAGCGTGTTCTTAGATAGCAAGGTGAATTTTTGTGGTTGTGTTCTGTTCCAGCATTGAATGCAGTGAGGAATGCTGGCTTAGTTTGAAGTTACAGCAATATTGCATTCAGTAAAACATTGTCTTTGGCCATTGAAATGTTGCTAATTCCATCTGTCTAAATATCAGCATCAGCAACCCAACAAAGAACATTCTCTTAATGAAGAATGACCATATGTCTATGTGCAAAGCGAAGGAAGAGCAAATGTATTTGTTCCTCCAAAGATTGCACTTTGGCATGTGGAATGAATTTTGGAACACGACAAGTGTTTCATTTCCTATTAAATGAAATTGACTCTCTCTTTCACAGGCCCTGTCCGGGTTTAGACAGATCCATGTTATTGACATGGATACTATAGATGTTTCTAATCTTAACCGACAGTTTCTGTTTCGGTAAGTGATGTTTTCATAGTTCAACTTTTTTTTTTTTTTTAATTTAAATGTATCTAACCAGTAACATGACTATAATAATTATTTTAGTTGAACAAGATGTCTTGTTTTGTGATCTGTGGTGTCATAATTTAAGCGTGAAGAAAATTAACATACATTCCTTACCATTCAAATACAGCTAATGAATAATGGAAAAGGTGGCGCCAAAGAATAATGCACACAGATTGAGATATCAATTTTTCTGGTACCATTTTCTTCCAAGCAAAATTACAAATTTTTGGATTTTTTTTGGCGCTGAAAACTGTAGTTACATGATCATATTTAGATAACTATGGAGCTCTCATATCTAAAGCTTTGCAAGGATGCCTTATTATTATCCGTATCAATAAATTGTCTTACAGTAACAATTCGTCACTTAATTCAGTATTGCTATGCATAGACTCTGGAAAGATTTAATCTACTAGAATAATGCATTTGAACTTGCTTTGGTTTTTTCCAAGACCGAAGGATGTTGGGAGACCAAAAGCAGAAGTTGCTGCAGAATTCCTGAACAGCCGCATTCCCAACTGTGCTGTTGTAGCGTATCCTTTTGTAGAGAAGTAATAGCCCTAAAGGCTTCAAAAAACCTAGAAAACCCTGTAGGTGGTAAGACTATGTAAAATATTTTGCTTCCATCCTCTCTTTTTCATAGAGTAAAGAACAGATGCATTCAGCTGATGATTGAGAATTCTTTCTCAGTAGCATTAGCATAGAGGAAATATGCATGAGGAGAGAAGGTTAAGCTTAAAGAAACTGTTTGGTATGTTCCCACTGAGTCTTCTTATTCAAATATGATATTGTTGTATTCACTGAGCTACTGGAATTACAGGTTTATTCACCAGAGTGTTTTGAATACGTACTGGTGGTACACAGTTTTTAAAAACAGAGCAGCGCTGCTGATCGTAGGACTTTGTGAGAAAGTGTGTTTTAAGCTTCCTAAATATTAATAGTTTGCCTGCTGAGCTTTCTCCTGTGTGTGACTATTACATTGTGTCGCTTGCTTGTTTTGTCAGGTGCTACAGCTTCAGTTGTGGGAATTTTGCATCTTTTGGTCCATTTTTAAAAACTGTCATATAAAATTATAGTGACAAATTATGTAATGTTTTGGGCTTCAGGGTAGCAAATAGAAAAAAGTAAACTCAGCTGCTTTATAGATATATTCCTTTACTGGGCCTACATTCAGATATTTTAAAAAGATTCAAGACATGGATGAAAGCTTCTATCGACGTAAGTGGTGTTTGTTTGCCTGCCAAAAACCCACTGGTGCTTTAGGGGGACATTGCAGTTGTTGCTGCTTGCTGCTTTTCTTGTCAGTTAGATTGCTGATTATTTTAGTTTTCCACACTATACTGAAAATAGAGGTAACAAATAGACAAAATTTAAATGCATCTGTCATATAGGTAATCCAGGGGAGATATCCAGAAGAACTGATTGTAGTTTATCTGTTATGGACAGAATACTTTGCTTGTCTTAAGAAGTATGCATTAATATAGACTTTAAATAATATTTTTTTCCCCCTAGAATTTCATATTATTGTTTGTGGGCTGGACTCTATAATTGCAAGAAGATGGATAAATGGGATGCTGGTAAAGTCTTCAATCTTTTTAAAGCCTGGTTATTGCTTGAATCTACATAAT
Organism: Pampusana beccarii; assembly: GCA_013399365.1. Classification (NCBI taxonomy): domain Eukaryota; kingdom Metazoa; phylum Chordata; class Aves; order Columbiformes; family Columbidae; genus Pampusana; species Pampusana beccarii. Next base: position 130,332 of record VWYH01008138.1, on the reverse strand, counting down.
TAAAATTGGACAGATTTGTCCAGAATGTGTCATCAAAATGAAATGAGAACTGTTGAAACTCACAGGTTTTTGTATCTATTTCTGTTTTTGTGAACAGGATAAAATGCATGCTCTCTTATCTGCCTTTTTCTTGAGGAATGTTAGGCAACATTTGTGGAGTGCCCTGCAGGGGTAATTTCAAAGTTAGGTTACATTGTTTGTGGCCTTGCGCAGTCAGCTTTTGAAAATCTTAAGGAGGGAAGCTCCACAGCCTCTCTGGATGCTCCCATTGTGAATGTTGTGTTTTTTTCATTAGCCAAATAGTACTTATCTTGCTGCAACTTGTAAATGTCGTCTTTTGGAGTCCCACTGCTGCAAAGTAGAAGAAAGCTGGTCGTTGAATGTGGTAGTTTTATCATGGTGAATTTGTTTATAAAATAAATTATTTATAAATAAATGTTTATAAAACAATGATCTTCACTAGTATTTAAAAAACTAAGCAAACCAAAACCAAACCACCACAAACAAACAAAAAAATGAAACCAAAACAAAAATGAACAACAAACCGAGAATCAAACCCCGGAATCCTTCAACCATTTGTTCTGTTATACTATAAGGAAATTATAGCATTTGTCAGGGGGTAAGGGGAGAAGGCGGTGGAGGGTGGAGATGGTAGATGACGTCCTGTCCACTGACAAAAAAGTAATGTTTTATATAATATGTACCCTTAAACTGTATATTAAGCATTCAATCTTGTAATGTACCATTAAGAATAACATTTTTAGGATTTTTTTTTTCTTCCTGCAACTTGTTTTAAAACCAAAACAAGCAAAGACCAACAATCCCCTTTTTCCCGCTTCGTTTGTTAGATGTCATTTTTACATTATGAAGATGGTGTACTGGATCCAAGTTCCATCATACCTTTAATAGATGGAGGAACAGAAGGTTTTAAAGGAAATGTTCGTGTGATTATTCCTGGTATGACAGCATGTGTTGAGTGCACGCTTGAGCTTTATCCACCACAGGTAATCACAACGTTGGATATTTACTTTTTCTTTAATATTCTTCTGATTTGCTTGTGTCTTTTCCTAGTACTATCTATAATGTGGATAATATCCATATCCATAATGCTTTCTTCTGGGTTTCTTCCCCTGCCCACACCAGGTCAATTTTCCCATGTGTACTATTGCATCGATGCCCAGACTGCCAGAGCATTGTATTGAGTATGTCAGGATATTGCAGTGGCCAAAGGAGCAACCTTTTGGAGGTAAGTAGTGTATCGCACCAGTGCTAAATTGACATTTCTCATTTTAACTAATTTGTGTTAGTTAAACACAGTTACTTTTAATAAAACCATCCTACCTTTCAACCTTATGTGGCTCATTGCTGAATTGAGCATTGTCATCATTGAATCTAAGCCTCCTCTGTGCTGGTGATGGATTTTTCTCTTCTTGGACTTGCTCTGCAGTTCTATATTTATTCGTGTGTTTCTCTAATACCGCACAATGTCCTTCTTGACTCAAAATGTAACGTGTAACAGCTCTATAAATCTGTGAAGGTAAGATAGTTTATATATAGAATGTGTTAGAACTCAACATGTTTGTGGAAATGATATTTTGATTATTTAAAGCATCATGTTTTAATAGGTTAATGAGGTATTTGTTTTAACTCTATTTTTAGACAAAAAGAATTCTGTATTTCTGAAGAACTCTTATAACTCTAACTTATCTATAAATTCTTTACTGTAGAAGGTGTTGCATTGGATGGAGATGACCCTGAACATATACAGTGGATTTACCAGAAGTCTTTAGAAAGAGCATCGCAATTTAATATTAAAGGTGTTACATACAGACTCACCCAAGGTAAGGATATATTGCATTTCATGAAGTTTGTGGCATTTGCAGTTAGGCTGCATTGGCATTCTTTTAATTTTTTTTAATGACTAAACTGGCATCTCTGCTGAGAAAGAAATAGTTTTTTTTTTCTCCCTTAACATCTTAAAACAGAAACAAGCAGTTTGTTTTCTGTGCCAGCACAAATATTTTATGATGAATAAGATGTTTAGGCATTCACGATGAATCAGAGGAACTTATCTGGGAAAAAAATGAACATTATTTTGCCATTTTATTTTTAACCTGGAGCTGCTCCAAAGTTTGCATTACACTGTGACCACTTTTGCTGTGTCAAAGAGGAGGAACAAAAGAACATGATTGCCTCTTTTAGCAATAGAAACAATTTATGCCAGTTTAGGCTGGTTAAGACTATAACATCTGTTCATTACTGCTGTGTATGCCTCTGTTCGCATGCAAGTGCAGAATGCTGCCACTCATTTAATCATTTCATCAGCATTTTAAATGCTAACCAAACAGAAAAGTGGATAATCTCATATGGTATTTCCAGATTTTTTGGTAACTTTTATTTGTTGACTTGTAGTAATAAGAATGGATTTGAAATGCTGGGCTTGAAATGCCACACTTGAACCCCAGTGTGCACCTTTCTATCAAAAGAAGATTAACTAATTCCTTGTGAATCTTCCACAGATCCGAATTGTTGTATTGCAGATAGCATTTTTCTTTGCAGCAGTTAATACTGGCTTCTCTAGTAGTATATTTGGTACAGATAAATGTGAACTCCAGTTATGACATATAATTATGTCCATGCAAATGGCTGCACAGTTTCCAGCATTTGAAGATGGCTTCATTATATAGTACCCTGCAAAGATATAAGTTCTATGTGTGTTTTCTCGGGTGTGAAGGGATACAAGTCAATAATGAGAAGCCAGAGGAACTTCACACTACTTAGGAATTTGCTGTCTTTTTGGCAGGCCTGAAAAAAGGGTGAGCCTCCTTGTTCCTGACATACAGCTTATATGTGTAGGAAATCTTGTTTTGTATCAGTGTGTGTACTTTGCTGTTTGACTGGATGGGCTCTGAGTTGGGTAAAGATGCCAATACAGTTTGGCAAGCCTGCTCTTGTAGAAGAAATACCAAAACCAAACATCTTTCCTTTATGCATTTCTTCAGTTAAACAGGAATAGAACTGAGATTAAAATTAATTTTCAGTGCTCAATACAGGATACTTGTTTTTAGAATTTGTTCATTACTTCTTTTTGTGTGATACCTTCTTTATCTCAACATGCTTGACCCATTCTTAAAATGAAAAAGTGCCAAAGTACTTGAGCAGCACATCATTATGCCTTATTGTTCTGGAAATTCTGAGTGTTTTGTTTTTACAGGGGTGGTTAAACGAATTATTCCAGCAGTAGCTTCTACAAATGCAGTAATTGCAGGTATGCTAAAAGAACTCATTTCACTTCTGCTTTACAGGCTGTAGAGTTTTGTAAGGTAACAGTTTGGAATCGAGAACTCGGGGGGGATAATAGTAATTTTTAAATGGGTCCAATTTACTCTTATAGTCTCATTCCTGTTTTGCATGGAGAAAATGCATGTGACTATAAATTTTAAGCTCATGTATGACTGTGGGAGTGAACAAAAGCATTGGAGACTAGGGAAAAAATAATTGGAAAACACAGTATATAGAGCTAGAAAGTGAAGAATTTTTTTTTCTCATTCCAGCTGTTTGTGCCACTGAAGTTTTTAAAATAGCCACAAGGTATTTAATTTCTGATTAGTAACATACATGTTTTCCAACATGGTGACATGTATTAACACTAACATATTTGTCATTATAGTGCATACATTCCCCTTAACAACTACTTGGTGTTTAATGACGTGGATGGATTGTACACATACACGTTTGAAGCTGAAAGAAAGGTTAGTGCCATTAAAGACTTGCAGGGTTGTTTCCTTGCTTTTATTATTCAACGTATGCAGTTTGTGTGTATTTCTGTAACCCAGTATTGAACCTCTTGGCCCTTAGCACTGAATACTATTTCTAAAGTTTTAAAATCAGAAATTACAGAGTGGTGTTTCCAGTATGTAGGAATCAGTGGTGGTCTGTCTGTCTATGTAGAGTACCAGGACTATTTACCTCCAGATCAACATATATTTTTTTTGGTGTCCCGGTAATGAAACTTTTTCTTCTACCCATCAGTTTACAAAAAATTATTGCATAATATATGTAATGGCATATTTCATTTTTGCCTGTTTAGCCAAAGTTTCTTAATATTTGGAAAGTAGCTGCTGGTATAGGGATGTTTTTCAGACAGGTATTTCTTTGGTGTCTTCTCGTGTAACATTGCTACCTCAGTTGTTTCTGCTGTGCCATCTGCAGCGGAAAACAATACTTGACTTTTTTGAAAGTGAATCCTGAAGATTTTCTCTGTAATATAGAAAATGTGGTTCACAAAATAAGGTACACAATCTTACGAAGACTCATAAGCAAATCTTCTCAAAAAGAGGGTATGACAACAATTGATTTGAAAGTTTGTACTATTAAATTTTGTGTCAGATGCAATTTGTAGCTCATAAATACTTAGTTGCTGTTGGGAGCCTGTTGAATAGTGACAGACTTCACAAGGAATTGGGTTTTGTCAATACTTGCAACAGTATTAATATCTCTAGAGCTTGAAAAACAACAACAACAACACAACAACAAAAACACACAAATACTTTTGAGACCTTATTAGCAGCATTTTAAAAATAATATTTCACGTAACGGGTATTGTGCTGCTTTGTTGTAGGAGAACTGTCCAGCCTGCAGCCAGCTTCCTCAGAACATAGAGATTTCCCCATCAGCTAAATTGCAGGAGATTTTGGATTACTTGACAAATAATGCTTCATTGTAAGTGTGCAACTATTCTGACCTTATTTATAACTTTTGTTAGTTTAATGTTTCAAAAAGGTAATTTCTAAAGGTATTTTTTGCCTTTTTTTTTTTTTGTTTAATGTTTTCAATGTAGGCAAATGAAATCTCCTGCCATCACAGCAACTATGTATGGGGGAAATAAAACACTTTATTTACAGGTAATCTGAGCATATGTAATTGTCTTTAATAATCTTAATATATTTAAATTTACTTGACTGAATTTGAAAGGAAATATTTTGGGGTTTTTTATTTTTCTTTTTTTTGCAGACAGTTGCTTCAATTGAAGAACGAACAAGGCCAAATCTTTCTAAGACACTAAAAGGTATCATGCAGTTGTCAGATGTAGATTTTCAAGATACTCAATCATTTTTATCCCTCTGTATGGCATGTTTAGATTTATTTTGCACTATGCAGTAGAGTGAGCTTCATTATCCTTTTCTGTGCAATATACTTTTCTCAGGTTGCTCAGGGAAGCGCTTTGAATTGCTTAAATCTGAAGTGTGGGCAGATGTCATCTGGTGAAGAAAAACATGGCAAGAAAGCAATGATAACTTACATATATTAGACATACCTCAGTTGTGTTTTATATATTTCTTGACAAGGTCTTTTAATTTTCTGGTTGAACTAGATGAATATTAGTTTAGCTAGTGAGCTGTTTGCATCTTTATTTCCTATTTATGGTTTGTGGGAATGGCATTTGTAAGCTTTTTTTTTTTTTAAATTAACAACAACAAAGCCCCCCACCCCCAAAACAACAAAAAAAAGAATACCACATGAGTTTGCTGTACTTAATTTTTGTTTTCTGTTTCAGAACTGGGCCTTGTGGATGGCCAGGAACTTGCAGTTGCTGATGTTACTACACCACAGACTATGCTGTTCAAGCTTCACTTCACCACTTAATTTATTCATAAGTAAGCTGCATATACAGTGACAGAAACCTGTACCCACCTTGTAAAACAAACGTGCTCTGTGGGCGTTAAAACAACCTGAAATGTTCATGTTAGTACTAGCGTTGTTGAAGGTTAGGTAATACAAATGAATCACCGTATTTCAGAATTGTACTTAAAAGCCAATATTTGGTGGATTTGTATAAATACTTATTAATGTACAGAACTCAGATGTATAGGAATACACTTTTTCCAGGCTTTGTTGTCAAAATATTAATGCTGATATACTTTCAGAAACATGGAAATTGTAGGGTGGCCAAAAGTCTTGCTTTCAATGCATGTGCATGCATATATGCAAAGAGAAGACCCTTTAAAATGAACCACAGTGATGTGGTTTAAATTCTCGCATTTCTGTACATTTGATGGGTCACCTCAAGGCCAAAAGAGGGTAGTATATTAAAAGTAAGCATTTTCCTCTTGGTATTGATTTGATCAGTTTTATGAAAAGTGTTAAATATGGAAGAGATTACTTTGTTAACAAGCAAACACAAACCAACAAAATAATCAGCTGTACATGAAAATATGGACACGTTTTCTCACAGTCCCCGAGCCGTGGCTGTGCACGGTATTGCAGGATTATGTTCTGGCATCGTTGGTGCTGTTAAGGTATTTATTAATAAAAGATCATAAAGACACCTTAATTTGTGGCTTATCGGTGGACATTCAAGAGTGTTTATAACCTTGATTTAAAAAGTCTAGGGCATCGTTTGGCTGCTTTAGTGAGAGACTTTTCAGTAGGCGCTGCTGGATACCTCAACCTGAATTCTCTGTTTTTGCATGATGTGCTTAAACTTCCATCTTTTAAACCATGACCTGTCTTTAAACTTTCCATCTTCCAGCCTTGCACTGGAACCCTGTACTGTAATTTTTACAAAGCTGATTTTTCAAGTGGTGTGTAGCCTCTGGAAGCGTTAAAGGCCCCTCTTAAGCTGTGAGACTTTAAGCAGCAAGTTGAGAGGTTGAGGTTTAGAATGGCGTATATTTGGTTTGTTACTTGTGGTAACCGGCTGAAGGAAGGATTAAGAAGTGGGAAGAAAACATGACTTTTTAACATCTGGAAGTTGGCACAACAGCAGCAAGGCAGCCTGGGCCGGCCTTCCGCCATGGCCGGTACCGAGGCGGAAGGCCTGGCTCCGCCCCTCGTGGCTCCTCAGGGGGCTGGAGAGCGGCTGCGCCTGAGCTCGGTGCGACGTGGAGCCCGGCAGCGCGCAGGCGCGGGGCCGCGCTGCCCCCCCACGCACGGAACCGAGCCCGATCCCGAGGCCGCGGCCGCCGGCCCCGCCGGGGAGCCGGCTCTGCGGGCGGGTCGCTCCGCACCTGCCTCTGTGCTTGTGGCTCAGTGCCGCGGGACCGGGCAGCGCGGACGATGAGCTGGTTCAACGCCTCGCAGCTGTCCAGCTTCGCCAAGCAGGCGCTGTCGCAGGCCCAGAAGTCCATCGACCGTGTGCTGGACATCCAGGCCGAGGAGAGCCCCTGGGCCGACGCCGTCATCCCCGACTACGGCGACGGTAAGTGTGGGTCGCAGCGAGCGGCCCTGGCCGTGCCCCCAGACCCCCTACCTCGCCTCCCGGCCTCGCAGCGCCCGCCCCGGCCCTCGCAGCGGGGTTGGCCCGGGCGCCGCCTTCCCCGTCCCCTCCTCCCGCGCCCCCTCCCCTGGCTCCCCCCTGGACCCGGGGCCGTTGTGGAGGTTTAACCGGCTCAGCCACGCGTGTGGTGGTTCTCGTTCCCCCCGGTGAGGCGGGGGCGGGATAACACTGACAAAAGGCGGAGGAAACCTGAGCAGCACACGCAACTCCTGGTGGTTGTCACCTGTGTCCTGCTTTTGTTGCATGGGGAGCACTGTGCTTCATACCCGTGTTTCTCAAGGCTTTGTGTTGTGTTTTCTGAGAGACTAATAAGTGTTAAAAACCGCTCACTTAATTAAAAAAAAGAGGGAATTATGTTTCTTTCTGAAGCTTGCATGGATTTGCTCTTTGTGACAGGAAGAGCAATGAAGAAGCTGAAAGTCTGGTCTGCATAAACCAAGTTAAGTCTCCACTTTTTTGTGGTGTTAAGTTCATAATCCTCCANCCTGTACTGTAATTTTTACAAAGCTGATTTTTCAAGTGGTGTGTAGCCTCTGGAAGCGTTAAAGGCCCCTCTTAAGCTGTGAGACTTTAAGCAGCAAGTTGAGAGGTTGAGGTTTAGAATGGCGTATATTTGGTTTGTTACTTGTGGTAACCGGCTGAAGGAAGGATTAAGAAGTGGGAAGAAAACATGACTTTTTAACATCTGGAAGTTGGCACAACAGCAGCAAGGCAGCCTGGGCCGGCCTTCCGCCATGGCCGGTACCGAGGCGGAAGGCCTGGCTCCGCCATGACAGGTACCGAGGCGGAAGGCCTGGCTCCGCCCCTCGTGGCTCCTCAGGGGGCTGGAGAGCGGCTGCGCCTGAGCTCGGTGCGACGTGGAGCCCGGCAGCGCGCAGGCGCGGGGCCGCGCTGCCCCCCCACGCACGGAACCGAGCCCGATCCCGAGGCCGCGGCCGCCGGCCCCGCCGGGGAGCCGGCTCTGCGGGCGGGTCGCTCCGCACCTGCCTCTGTGCTTGTGGCTCAGTGCCGCGGGACCGGGCAGGGCGGACGATGAGCTGGTTCAACGCCTCGCAGCTGTCCAGCTTCGCCAAGCAGGCGCTGTCGCAGGCCCAGAAGTCCATCGACCGTGTGCTGGACATCCAGGCCGAGGAGAGCCCCTGGGCCGACGCCGTCATCCCCGACTACGGCGACGGTAAGTGTGGGTCGCAGCGAGCGGCCCTGGCCGTGCCCCCAGACCCCCTACCTCGCCTCCCGGCCTCGCAGCGCCCGCCCCGGCCCTCGCAGCGGGGTTGGCCCGGGCGCCGCCTTCCCCGTCCCCTCCTCCCGCGCCCCCTCCCCTGGCTCCCCCCTGGACCCGGGGCCGTTGTGGAGGTTTAACCGGCTCAGCCACGCGTGTGGTGGTTCTCGTTCCCCCCGGTGAGGCGGGGGCGGGATAACACTGACAAAAGGCGGAGGAAACCTGAGCAGCACACGCAACTCCTGGTGGTTGTCACCTGTGTCCTGCTTTTGTTGCATGGGGAGCACTGTGCTTCATACCCGTGTTTCTCAAGGCTTTGTGTTGTGTTTTCTGAGAGACTAATAAGTGTTAAAAACCGCTCACTTAATTAAAAAAAAGAGGGAATTATGTTTCTTTCTGAAGCTTGCATGGATTTGCTCTTTGTGACAGGAAGAGCAATGAAGAAGCTGAAAGTCTGGTCTGCATAAACCAAGTGAAGTCTCCACTTTTTTGTGGTGTTAAGTTCATAATCCTCCAACATCTGTTGAAAGGAATGTGTTGGTGGAAAAACTGTCATAGTTCGGTTATGAGGAAGTGTCTGCTTTGTACGTGTGCTAATGCAGAACCTGAAGGAATGATCGGTCCTAAATTGCTGTTTGGAAATGCAAGAGCAGAAGGGAGCCCTCATGTTAGAGACTTGTCCCACCATAATTAACACCTTGAAAATAAAAATGAATAAAGGAAAGGATGGGAAGCTAAGTCATCTGGAATTGCTGTCCTTATTACGACTGTATGTAGAATAAAAGTATGTCTTTGTAGGAGGAGATTATTGCCAGGTATACCCACAGCAGAGTTAGTTTTCTGAATATTGAAGGCTGTGACAATGGAAGGTGTTTTCTAAGTTGGTTGCTCAGCAAAGCACAGGGTCGGTTTTGCCTCTCGTCCCTCTGTGGGACCAAGGGCTCAGCAGCCACTTATGTAGTCCTGTGTCATCTTAAATTACAGGAATAGTTTATAAAAGACTGTGTTGTGCTTAGTTTCCTAAAACTTCAGACTTATCCAAACAATTTTTTAATTTGATTTATGTCTTAGTATTTATAGCAGTTCTGTAGTTCATAAGGAAAGCAGCAAAGATCAGCCTGTGTCTGTTTTTCAGGGAAAGCATATTTATTTTTATTAGAAGTCAAACTATTTTCTGAATGCTACAATTCACTCACAGGGCTTTTTCTGAAGCTATTGAGTCCTGAACAAGGTAGTAATAAATCCGGTGTTTGTAGTATTTTTGACAAGGAGAGCAGTGATTGTCTAAACTTGAGATCTTGAGGCCAATAGCTATTAAAAGTTTCTGAAAGTGGTAGTCTGCTTTAAGTAGTATAACTCAGTGTTTTTTAATAGATGCTACTGTAGAAAGTGAGCTTGTTTTTAAGTAGCCTGAAATAGTTATGTTATCCAGATTATGTTTGTAAGTACAAAATCAAATTGTATATTGTCTTTTCATTAATCTTTCTTGAGACGCTACTGAAATTTGATACTGAAATTCTTACTATCCTTGCTGTTGACAAGTCCTGGAAAACCTGCAAGAACTACAATAATAGGAACCATTGCTGTTGGTTTAGGTCAGCTTCACGACTAATCAGTTCAGTATTTCTCCCCAGGAGAAAAAGAAAGCTATCAGCTGGGCTGCTGACAATGTGTGTTGTCAGCTTCATGCTGTTGCTTGGTATGTGAGGAAAAATATGAAGCCTGTCACAAACTGAAAGGGCAAGAAGCCTTCTTATAGTGTAAATTCTACAAATATTTAAAGTGTTTTTCCCCTGCTTTCTGTAGTGGTGTGTGAAGTGTTTGTGTGCTGTTGGCATGTGACTTTTAAGACTTAGTAGTTGTTTCCTCCTTTCGTAATCTGTATAATTCTCTACTTCAATTTTTTCAGATTGTTTTGCCTAGCCTCTTCTGACTATAGGAAGCAGGAGACCGTGTTCCGTTTGCAAAAGAAGTGCTTGCTTTTTGTGCCTGGATAGGCTTCAGACTTGCTCTTACAGCTTTCAGAATGCTCCAGGGGCTTGTTTCCCTTTCCCAGATGCTTTTCCACCGTCCTTCTGAAAATTTTACTCATGGATTTAGTGGTGTAATTTGTATATGGTTTCTTTATGCCTTTGCTTAAGTTACTGTTTAACAGGGAGCGAGCAAGTTGATTCCATTCAGGTACTCCTATTTTCTGGAGGTGTCTGTGTCCACCTTAAGTCTTCGAATTACTTAGTGTCTCCATTAAGCTTCTCTTGCTTTGTCTAAAAATCAGTTCCAAGCTTTGTAAGGAAGTGGTAAGAAAAACAATGCTGTTTGTGGTCACATATAGTGTTCATTTTAAGTTATATAATGAAAACATTATTTTCTAAGACAAATACTGAAAAATAATACATTTTAAGTGTTCTTAACCCGTCTCCTTTTTATTGCTTTAGGAACAAATTCTCTCATAAGTGGAGGATGGGATACATCTTCCTGGGGTTTAAGTTCAAATACAGAACCACAGAATCAGCCAATATCACCAACAGCAATCACTAAACCAGTGAGGAGGACAGTAGTAGATGAATCCGAAAACTTCTTCAGTGCCTTTCTCTCTCCGACAGATGTTCAGAGTATACAGAAAAATCCAGTGGTATCCAAACCTCCAGCCAAATCACAACGACCCAAAGAGGAGGTGAAAAGCACTTTAAAGGAGTCTCAACACCCCAGTCAGCTGGAAGTACCGGTGATAACAGAGGCAGAAGTGAAGGATTCCTCTATAGCTGGCCTAGTGGACTTGAAAAACCTCGATATTCCCAGTGAGAAGTTAGAAGAGAATTCTGTGCTTAAATCTAATGCCAAGCCTGAAGAAAGTGCAGATGAAGTTACTGACAGAAAGGCATCTGCTCTAAATTTGGAAGTAACTGAAGATGGTCTTAATGAAAAATCCGGTGTTGGAGGGGATGGAACAGGAGGTGCACCAGGTAGCACTTCGCAGCCTCTTAATGCAGGTGCAAAAGACATGGGTTTGGAAACAAAGGAGCGAAAGACTGAGGACAGGCAAAGCAATACACCATCACCTCCGATTAGCACTTTCTCCTCAGGGACATCCACAACTAGTGATATTGAAGTTCTGGACCATGAAAGTGTAATAAGTGAGAGCTCAGTAAGTTCAAGACAAGAAGCTGCAGATTCAAAATCCAGTCTTCACCTAATGCAAACATCATTTCAGCTTTTATCTACATCTGCCTGTGCAGATTACAATCGTTTGGATGACTTTCAAAAAATGACCGAGAGCTGCTGCTCCTCTGATGCTTTTGAAAGAATTGATTCATTTAGTGTACAGTCTTTAGATAGTAGAAGTGTAAGCGAAATAAATTCAGATGATGAGTTATCGGGCAGGGCTTCTGCTTCAGCATCTGTTGCTGTCAGTCCTTCTGCACCGAAGACAGAAACGGTTGATGCCCTGAAAAATAAATCCGAAAACTTGACTGACAATTCTGGTTTACATGCTGAGGAAGCTGAGATGGAAGAGAGTGGGAGAAGCGCGACCCCTGTTAATTCTGAGCAGCCAGATGTTTTGGTTGCTACTGTGCAAACTGTTGAAGAACAGATTGTGAAAGAAGAGACTGAGCCACAGCAGGATGCTGTTGAAAAGATGTTAGAAGAGGACACTGAAAAGCAAGAGCTTAAAAAGGTAACTGTAAAGTGTTTTTATGCAAACACACCCTTTAATTACAGATGAAATTCATATGTTCTCCTTATATAAGTATTAGCTTCACCTTATTTGAATGAATTAATTGATGCTGAACTACCTTACCTTGTAGAAAACTATCCTTGATCTTCTGCAGTGGAAGAATACTAGTGAAATATCTGGTCAAATAATTTCAGGTTTCACCTAATCCACCTAGTTATCGTTATTGTGAATTGTGTGTAATGCTAGCAAACGGGAAGCCTTGATAAGTCAAATGTGTTATTTTAATTCTTTGGGGCTATTTTTTTCTGTGAAGGAGATTACTTTTTGAGGTCCCTTTCAATCCCTAACAAGTATTTTTGCAAGCGTTTTTTTCCACAGACTTACAAACTGTCAAAATTTGATCATGTTTCAGGAGCATTATTCATGTTGTATGAGAACAGCAGTAGTGTAAAGAAGTCTTTTTTGCTAGATAAACTAATGGTTGTTTTTAGCAGAAATAATCTTTACTTTTAAAAAGAAGGTACACCATGCGTTTTAATGAAGCGTAGTTAAGAATAGTGGATAGATTAAAAGAAGTTTGTGTGGCTAGTTTAGATAGGTATTGCATAGTTCTACATTAATGTGGCAGAAACATGGTGATCTTCACAGACTTTTACCTCCAGTTCCTAAAAACATGGACAAGTTCAGCTTTAAATAGTGCTGGGGGGGAATGGTGGGAGGGAGGGGAAGCCTGTCCCTCTTGTGTTTTAATTGTCCCATTCATTTAATCTTTAAAAACATTGTCCAGATGATTGATTCATTAACTGAGAAACTGGAGAAGAGGGAAATACAGTTATTAAATACTAGTAAAGAAAAGGCACGTCTGGAAGAAGCATATGATAACCTAAAAGAGTAAGTATGAAAATATACACAGTAGTGGGTGTTAACTGTAACTTTACCGTGATATGATCAGTAAAGAATATTGTAAAACAAGTAGCTTTATAACTAGAACAAAGGTTGCAAGGGATGTGCACTGTTTGGGAAAGGTGGAAATAATGATTGCATGTGGTATGATGGTATTTGTTTTTAAAGACACATTATTTCTTGAGGCCAGAATTTCTCTTTGGAGGAGGCTAGTGAGACATTTTTCTTTAAGCAGTAAGAATGACAAAAAGATGTGTAGAGTCAGACTTAGTTATTAATAAAGATCTTTGTTATAATTCTGGATTCAGCTATTAAGGGAGACTGACTTTTCTGATACAGATGGGTGAACCTGTTTTACTAAGTAATTTGCTGATGAAAATGTAGCAGTGAATGTGTGGTAGAAGGGCTGGGTGTAGGGGGAAAACTTGAATTCGTTATTTAATTCAGTTAAAATTAAAAGAAAAACAAAGTTGAATTTACCAGTTTACTGATCAAATACAAAGTTTAAAAATTTACAGATAATATCTGAAGCTATTATTTAATGACTAAATCGATCTTAACTTAGAAGTACTTTAAGTCACTTGCCATGGGCCCTATGGTTAAGGGGCAGAACATTTAAGGTAAATCAAGCATTTCATTGTTTTCACGAGTAATTTGCGAACTAGTAAAGATCCTTGATTAGTACTTCTAATATAGATGTGTAAAAAAAACAAACAAAAAAGACTTCTGGTTAATGTTTAAATTAAATTATAATAAAAAAAACCTGAGCAAGCAAAACCAAATCAGACACATTTTAAAAGCATTTAAGATAACCTGTTGCAAACTGCTTTGGGATGTCATAACTGTGCAACTGTTCTGAAATGTTAATTTTAAATGTAGTGAAATGTTCAGAATGAAAGAAGAGAGCAGTAGCCTTTCATCTCTAAAAGAGGAGTTTGCTCAGCGGATTGCAGATGCTGAAAAGAAGCTCCAGCTAGCCTGCAAAGAAAGAGATGCAGCAAAAAAGGTAATTTGGCTTTTTAGCTAAAGGAATCCCTATTATTTTAGAACACTATTAAATTTCTTGTGGTAAATACATAAAAATTAAGCTAGGGAAAAGCATGAGACTGACAGGTGCTGTCTCATGGTATTAGTAACCAGCATAAGCTGATTCCAGCCTCCCAGGCTGCTTGTTGTTTCCTTGTGTTGACATCTGTATTTGTGCAGCTGTCCTGTGAACCAAGTTGGGGAACTCATTTAAGTTAAAGTTAGTTTGGTTTGGGGAAAAAAGGTTTAACATCTGCTCTAATTTATCTTGTACCCATTTATGCATTTGCATTGGTGTGAGGGAGAAGAGTGGCCTGGGGATGTGGGGAGGTGGTGAGGAGTGGGAATGACTTCTTTAGAGGATTAACTGGTAGGAAAATCAAGGTGTGATAATGGATTGTTTTGGAATGAGCAAAGAAGTCTCCAGCAACAAAGTTAATGGAGCTTAAATGTTCTTAACCTGGTATCACAGCATTAAATTTCTCCAACTTATTTCTGGTCTGCAAGAAGTAAATTCAAATCCATAATGGGGAAAAAAAACCCCACAGTTTTTTTGTGACTGTATGTGTTACCATGTTGGAACAGTAGTAAGCTGAAACAGAAAAAAAAATCTGATACCTGTATGTGAATATAGGTTTGTTTTTACTATACTGCACAAGTTTGAAGTATAGAAGTTGAAATGAAAGGAGGAGTTGGAAAAAGTTGTACAGAGACCTCTCAATCCTCAGAGGTTTTTAAAACTTGATGGAATAAGTAATAAGATGGAATAAGGCTCTGAGCAATCTGGTTTGATCAGATAATCTTCGAAGTTCCCTTCCAACCTAAATTGTTTTCAAAGAGAAGCCTTTGGACAGCAAGGGGAGAAGAAAAAGGTGATCAGTGCAGTTACTGTGCATTTTTGCCTATATATATTTTAATAAATGGTTCTAAGTATTTTGTCCTGTTATTTAGGAAGTAAAGACTGTTAAAGAAGAATTGGCTACTAGGCTTAATACAAATGAAACTGCCGAATTACTGAAAGAAAAAGAAGAGCAAATCAAAGGATTAATGGAGGAAGGTGAGAATTAAGACCTTTTTAATAGTAAAAATTTGTGGGATAATTAGAAATGTGCTGCCTTCACATATGAGCCTTCTGTATGTTGGAAAAATACAACATTTGAAGCATGTTAGATGTTTCTGAACATTTGAACCGTTTGGTTAATAGCAAAGAGCAACAGGAGAGATGAGTTGCATACAGATGGCTCAAGGGCTGCTTCCTGTGGTGTGCGTTCAGAGGTGCTGGGAGGTAAAACCAGCATACAGTACAACACTCATCTTCTGTTCAGTAGAAGTCTAACTAGGGCGTTGTTCATGACATTTCTACAATGTTTCCCTTACTACTTTTCAATTTTGGAAGTAAAATATAGTTACTAAATGAACAGTCCATTTTGGTGTGTGTGTTTGGTTTTTTTTTTTTACCTGATATGATAAGCTCATTTGCTTTACTTTCGAAGCCTTTCACTATTTGTCCTATCTCACTATAGCTTAGATTGGCAAGGTCATTTTAGGATTAGGTAGATTAAAAACTTAAGAACTTGCATGACAAAATATAAATATTTCCATATATATTCAATTATTATTTTCATGATACCGGAGAGCAGGGGCAGGTGTGAATAGGGAGAGTTCATAGAATAACAGCGATGTGCCCTATCTTTGTGTTAATTTTCTTCACAGGAGAAAAGCTTTCCAAACAGCAGCTGCACAACTCCAACATTATTAAGAAATTAAGAGCCAAAGAGAAAGAGAGGGAAAATACTAACACAAAACAGAACAAAAAGATTAAGGAATTGGAAGAGGAGTTGCAGCATTTAAAACAGGTGAGATATTCAAGATATTTTTTAAAAAGCTTTTTTATTAGCTGCAGAGTAGCCTTCTGGGGGGGCTCCAGGTAGACTGGGTTTTTGTTGTTGTTTGTTTGGGTTTTTCGTTTGTTTGTTTTTCCTGGGAGACTTCTCTATTTGTATTATTGGAACAATGAGATGTGATTTCTCCGTATGTTCTCAGAGCACTTTAAACTGTGGTCAGGTATCTTTCCAGCTGCTTGTTTGCATTTGCACTGCTGGTTCTCAGGTGGGCTGACCAAATTCAGCACACTAAATTTTAGTTGGAAAACCTGAACCAGCAAAATTTGGACAGTGTTTTTGCTCGGTTAGTGATTGAATCAAGACCTTACAGGCAACAAACCAAGTGTGAAGAAGTATGTGTAGTTGTAGTGAAGAAGAGCCCTCTCCTCTGAGGAAGATGGGGGAGCAAAACCTTTCTCTTTTGGCAATTGTTAGGTTGGTTTAGTCATTTTGTGTAACTTCATCCCGAATTGATTGCCACAGTTGTCACTGTCCTCAAATGGCCTTGTGTACCCCACCTACTGGGATTAGTCTCATGCTTCTTGTTTGCACTCTTAATAGGTGCTTGATGGCAAGGAAGACCTTGAGAAGCAACATCGAGACAGCATTAAACAACTGAACAGTGTTGTAGAGCGGCAAGAAAAGGATCTTGCTAAACTTCAGGCTGAAGTGGAAGACCTTGAAGAGCGGAACAGAAGTGTCCAGGCGGCGCTTGACAGCACATACAAGTAAGCAGATATTTTTGTGCCTGTCTTCAGTCATGCATTCAGCTTCTGTGTCTATTTCTTGTGCAATGCTTGTGAAATGTTAATACATAAACGAAGTTATTGGTGTTGTATGAACTGTAAAAAGTTTTGCTTTTTTTTTTCATCCCCAGGGAACTTGCAGATCTTCATAAAGCTAATGCTACAAAGGACAGTGAGGCACAAGAAGCAGCCCTAAGTCGGGAAATGAAGGCAAAGGAAGAGCTTGGGTTAGCTCTGGAGAAGGCCCAAGATGAGGCACGACAGCAGCAGGAAGCTTTGGCAATTCAGGTGGGTCTTAAATGCAGTGAATAAAACTTTTGCATTAAACAAATGGATGGTGTGTGCATCTAGCATAATGAAGCAGGTGCACTGTAAGGTGGAACTCATTTTTGTGTACTTACCAAGTACCCAATGGATTTGTTTGCTGTGAACTTGTTCAGTGTTTAGTGGTAGTTGTGCTAAGCTTTAAAATTTTAATTTTATATAAAAAATACTTTTAATTTTGTCTAAATAAAGTGACTTTGACAGGCTTTGTGTGAGGTTTGAAGTGCTCTTACTGTGAAATCTAGTTAAAATTTTTAGTGATAGATAAATGAGTGTAACCATTTGTGTGAATGTAAAACTTAAACCTTTAACTTGTAAACATACATACCCTGGCTAACTGTTTAAAAATGGTGTAGGACTAGCAATGAATAGGTGGTACTATAACTTATAGCAAGAGATTAGTGATGATGTCTTGATTATTTAGGTGGCAGACCTGAGACTAGCACTGCAACGATCAGAACAGCAGGCAGCAAGGAAAGAAGACTATTTACGCCAGGAAATTGGTGAACTACAAGAGGTACTGTAGCAAATAGATGATGACAACTTGTATCTGCAAGGAGGGCTTCTAAAAACTGAAAATCAAATGCTAGTGTGACATTAATAGCCTGAAAAAGAGACCTTTTTTTTTTCCTGGTTACCTGCAATATTTGTCCTGTGTAGAACAACAATAAGAATATTAAAGGAAATGGTTTTTTAATCAGATATTGAAAACAGTATAATTATTATGATGGCTTTTAACTGTAATTCTATCCTTTTACTATAAGACGAAGTACAGCCATTATGCTTTTAATAGTCCTCTAAAATTGTTAGCAAGTATGTTTTAAATTACTCTTTAGATGCTTCTTAAGAATATTTTTCTTGTTCTTAAGATCCAGAAGATAGGTAGATTGTTGCCAAAGTGTTTCAAGTGATGTTCAGAAGGCTCTTGAAATGTGAATTTCTGGGCTGTTACTCCGTTGTGTATCTAAAAATGTTAGGCTTCTATCTAAAAATTTCACACTTTGCTGTGAATCTGAACATATGAATTTTAGTATGTAAAGCAACTGTTACATGTTTAGCTGAATTCTGTATTAATCTTTTAATCTGTCATATGATTTTAAAGCTTAATTGTGTTTAATTTGTGACTTCAGAGACTTCAAGAAGCAGAGAGCCGGAACCAAGAACTAAGTCAAAGTGTTACATCTGCTACACGGCCACTTCTCCGACAGATAGAAAATCTGCAAGCCACACTGGGAGCACAAACTTCTGCATGGGAAAAATTGGAAAAGAATCTTTCCGACAGGCTTGGTAAGATGTTTTTAAGCTTTTACTGAATGGTGGGGGTCTTGATGTAGCTGTGAGATGGCTGAAGGTCAATGAAAAGAGCTTCACACTTAGGCATAGGTGGTGGGCCAGGAAAGGCGAGCACAAAATGCTTTTCTGTGAGGAAATGGTGTAGGGGGTGTTCTGCCAAGGTTCTTGGACAGGTTGATTCTCTTTAAAACTGATTCTCTTTAAAACACTGATTCTCTTTAAAACACAGTGTAACATAAGATTGTAAGATAGAGGTGTTAAAGTGTATGTGTCCTTACAGCATCTAAAGGAATGATGGACGTTGAGATGCTGAAAGTAGACCAGCATTTACAGTTGTCAAGCCTGGGGCTTAGATTCTGTGTTGTAAAGGCTCAAATAATTTACTTACCAAACTGCATAGGTAATGAGACATGTATTTGCTGATACAGTAGGAATCTATTATTTTAAATGAAAAATGCAGAAAACACCCAAAGGTGGACCTAGAGAAATTACTTATTTTCTGGAAGCAATCTGTAGCTATATATTGCATTCTGAAAGAGTATGAAGTCTCGTTGTTCTGCATTGCTTTGTTCCTCTGACTGTATGGTGAAAAATATTTAGTTTTCTTTACAACAGAAGACAGTTCTGGGTGTGTGATTTGTTTGTTTTTAAAAGAAAAAATAGGTTCATTTAGAAAAATCCATTTTGATGCTTAAATAATTGGTCCTTATATCTATTTGATCAAAAAAGCTAAATTCCTTGTTTTTCTTAATATTAGGTGAGTCTCAAACTCTTCTAGCAGCAGCTGCTGAGAGAGAAAGGGCTGCTACAGAGGAACTTCTTTCTAATAAAATTCAGATGTCTTCTGCTGAATCTCAGAATAGTCTTTTAAGGCAAGAAAATACACGCCTTCAGGCTCAGCTAGAAGTGGAGAGAAACAGGTTGAAGAAAATGGAAAATGAAAACAGTAGGTGAGTTGCATTTTTGGTTAGCAGCATTTCTTTAAAATTGTAGTGGAATGGAGGAGTAAGCCATCCCGTACATAACCATCTGCGGCAGATCTCTGCAAATTGGAAGACTTGATTCTTTTGCATGTTGATATGACTGTGCAAAATGATTGACAGCTTTTGATAAAGTTGCCCAGCCTGTTAAAGATATTTTGTTTTGTGCTAGAGATTGTCTGAAGTATGTTACTTTCATAATGTTTTACAGCCTTGAAACTATGTTCTAAAAGTATATGGATCTAAAGTAAACACAGAATATTTATTTGCTTTCTTTCCCTATTGTAGATATGAGGTTGAACTAGAAGGGCTCAAAGATGAGTACGCAAAAACCTTGGAAGATGCAAAGAAAGAAAAGGTATTGCCCACTTTAGCTTTAAGCAATGTTATCATTGAGTACTGAGCCAGCAGGAGTTTGACAACCTGTATTTATTTTTGCAGACGCTCCTTGCTACTCAGTTAGAAATGGAGAAGATGAAAGTTGAACAGGAAAGAAAGAAGGCAATTTTTGTGCAAGAAGCAGCAAAGGAGAAGGTACCAAAACCTAACATTTCTGTTCAATCTTATTGATGCTATGATTATTTCAGTAGCTGTCTAGAACCTGAAGCTGTTGCAATCAACAAAATGGACTTGGAGCAGTGCAGTGTATACTGTCAGCCTAGGCATTAGAGATTTGGCTTTTCCTTATTGTGAATGCCTTTTATTTCCAGTGAAATAAGTGCTTGTGCGATACTCACTGAAATGGGTCTTGACTAATAGTCTATTTAACCTGAGAAGAGATAAAATATGGATAATGTTTTCTTTGCTCAAATCTACTAGCATTGCTTCCACTGCATTCCTGTTTTGCATTTAACTTGACCGTGTGTAATGTACCACATGCTTTCCAGTTTCAGTCACAAGTCACAGAACAGTCCTCAATTGTCAGTAATTTTGTTACTCCTAATTAGCAGTTGATATTCAAGTAAAACTGTTTCTGTTAGTGGTTTCTTACCATCTTCAGTTCTAAAATCTAAGTACTCTATCCTTCAGAAGCTAGCATGCCTCTGGATACTGCCTCTAAAAAGAGGTTAGTCTGTTTGGAAGGTGTGTGAGTAAGGTATTAGCATGTGCAAAATCTCAGAATTGAATAATACACATTATTAAAAAAAAAAAGAAAATTAACATGCGTTTTAAAAAGAGACATACTTCTGGCTTTAGGGTATTCTTCCTGTGATATACTTGGGTGTGCAAAATTGCCTCTCAGTCTGCCTTGGCTACTTAAAAGAGAAATTCTTTTGGTGTAATTTGCAACTTCTTTTTTTCTGAAAACTCTGAGGATTTGTACACAATTAATAGGCTGGAAGTGTTAGTAACGCAGTAATTCTTCATTGTTGAACTTCCATGTGTTTCAGTGGTGGAGAAAGGGAGAGGTTATCTGTCACATTATGTTCTGTAGTTGCTGGTGGAAAAGGACAGTATGTTCTTTGCAGAATCTGTCTTTCACCATCTTGTAAACTTTTTTTATCTAACTGGTGATATTGTATGGGTGTGGGTTTTGTTGGTGGCTTTTTTGGTTTTTTTCCTTAGGATCGGAAGTCATTTACAGTTGAAACTGTTTCAAGTACTCCAACTATGTCACGCTCTAGTTCCATAAGTGGAGTTGACATGGCAGGTCTTCAGACATCTTTCCTCTCACAGGTATCGTATATCAATTATATTGACTTTTTTGAGACTGCTTTTTGTCTTCTTCAAGAACTTTTATTAATGTAGAAAATGACTCTTCAAGAGTATATTGGCCTTAGATGAGGTAATTCCTGTGCAGAAATGGCTCAAACCTGCTTACAAGATGTCTATGATTGTAAAATATCAGTGAAAAAGAGTGTAAAACTGGTACTTCTGTTGCAGAGTAATACATACGTGTATTGGTGCTGAGTTCACATGTCTAATTTCATCTAGAAGACTTGAATAACACTAGTAGGAGTCAAATAGATTTATTTTGACTAGCAACCCTGGTTTAGGGCACAACTCTGGGCAGTATCACTGGCTGTTGTGGTCCGTGTGAAGTCTGCTGCTTTCCTATGGATCCGGTTATTGATGTCCCAGTTAAATGACACTTGTGTAGGTGACAAGAACTTGCCAGTAAGGAGCTATCTCAGATTGTACCTTTTCACCTTAAGCTTTTGTTTTAAAAACAAACTATCAGCATTGAAATGCTTGCCTAGTAACAATATAATTTTGAATCTTAAATGAAAAGAATACTTTGGGAGGGGGAAGATTCCAAAGGGAATTTTTGTCTAAATTTAAGCTTCTCTAACCTTTTACTCGTAGGATGATCCTCACGATCACTCGTTTGGGCCAATAGCTACTAGTGGGAGCAATCTTTATGATGCTATAAGGATGGGAGCAGGTTCAAGTATAATTGAAAACCTTCAATCACAGCTAAAACTGAGAGAAGGAGAGATTTCACATCTACAGGTACTGTAATTAATCTTATCTAACCAAACACAGCATGTATAAGTGTAAATACTAATGCAATCAAGATTATCTCTGGGTTTTATGTTCAATATAAAATATATGCAATCCATTTTATAGTCAAAAAGCTTGATCCTTCTACTCACAGCAGACTGTATTCGCTCTTCCCCTTTCATGACAATTCTGTTAACCAGAATAGCCACTGGAGGTCTGTGTAGGGAAAAAGGGAAGAGCAAGACAAGGATTTGTTGCTTCCTTTTTGTTTTGGTAAGGACCTCTAAAGAAAACTGAACTTGCCTATATGAAACAAAGAAAAAAAAAAACAAAACAAACACAAAAGAAACAAAGCAACAAACAAACAAAACACACCAACAAACAAACCCACAAACACTGATCAGATTTGAGAAGAACGTGAGAATGCTTCTAGGGTGTGCTGTTTCATAGTCTGAGTTAAGAAAAAGTCTTAGTTACTGTATCAAAATGTTTTGATACGGTATTTTATAAATACAGTAAATTCTTTCCTCCTCCTAATTGTTAAGTGTTTACCTTAGCTGGAAATTGGGAACCTTGAGAAAACTCGATCAATAATGGCAGAAGAACTGGTTAAATTAACAAATCAAAATGATGAACTTGAAGAAAAAGTGAAGGAAATACCAAAATTACGCGCACAGTTAAAGGTAAGTGTATTTCTCTTGTAAATTTGATGTAAAACTGGCATACTTGAGGTTTATTTGGAATACCCCTATGAATTTAGGATTGTATTCCAATCTGTCCCTAATCATAACTGACTGAAGAGCCTGAGGGTTTTTTTATATAGAAGGATCTGAAAATGCCTACTCCGTGGCTAGGTAGTCACTTCAAAATGCAGTTGTTAGAAATGTGCACTGTGCGTAAGATTGCACACTAAATCAGGGAGAGAACATGTTCTTGTTTCATTTAAGGCACTTGTCTGGATGTCTGGACATTTTGATAAATAACCTGGATTTATGAGAGTTTGATGCAGGAGCTTAATGAGTGTGCAGAACTGATAGAGGTAATAGGGCAAATATTTTAATCCTCTGAATGTTTAAGAACTTAAATTGAAATATTGAAAATTGGTTAGGGATAATTTTGGAAATTATCATTGTTCTTTAAATACAGAATGTTAAATTTCCCAATGAAACCTTTCACAAACTGTGGTCATTCCTGTAGTAAAACTTGGTGCGGTTTACTAATTGTCTTTTAATGCTTATAGCAGTGGAACTTCAAGGTGCTTCAGTACGTCCTCCAATGCAAGCCCTAATTCTTCATAGTCAGGACTCTTTGGAATATCTTCCCTTTGTATCTAGATTATAAATCTACCCATATTCCTAGACTCAAAACATAAAGTATTTTTGAAGAGTTTACTATGTGCTTCATTATAAAGTAGTTATATTTTGATAACATAATTATAAGCTGATTTTCCCTGGTAGTGTAAAACATTGTCCTAGCAGCAACTTTTAAGTTGAAAACGAGTCAGATAACAAACCCCGTGTCCTTGCAGGATTTGGATCAAAGATATAATACAATTCTTCAGATGTATGGAGAGAAAGCAGAGGAAGCTGAAGAACTGCGACTGGATCTCGAAGATGTGAAAAACATGTACAAGACTCAGATAGATGAACTTTTAAAACAAAGACAAAATTAATTCCTGCTGGAACTCTTAACATTATATGACAACAGATTGTAAAGATAATTGTTTATGTAAATGCTGAATTTAAATGTCTTGTAAAAAAAACCCACTGTATTATAGAAAGTGTGACTATATAATAGAGTTCATATGTTGACAAAAATCAATGCTTTAAGTGTCTTGGACTGTCTGCAGTTAAATTATTTGTGCAATATTTAATTTTTTTTTCTTAGTCATCCCTTTATTTAAGTTTTTGCTAAACAGTGGACCATTTTACTCGTAAACAGTAGCAGAAATGGTGGTGGTTACTTTGTGAGACCAGCACTGGAAGGCGTGAGTTTTCCTAAAGCAGCCCTGGATTCAGAAACTCTGGATATCTATGAAGATGATGTTAAAAGTATTTTTAAGGTTTTCTCAATAAGAGTTTTTCTAAAATCTCATCTAGTAAATTTTTAAAAACAAAATAGCGGTGGGTTGCTATCTGGAGCATAATTGGTGGGTATTTTTATGACAGGAAAATCTTATATTTGTACTCACAACATCTAAACATGTTAGGGTGATAATTCTGTATTCTTAAACAGATCAGATTAGTCTGAGTAATCTACACTAAGTCCTCTAAGCAGAGTGTGAGACTCAAATGAGACTTCATAAATTACGGCTTCATCTTGTATGTTGCTTGTGTTGTCTCATGAGCTGTCTAGAGACAGCGGTTCTGCTTCCAATTCTAAATGTGTTCAACTTTTAACACCAGAAATCTGAACTATTCAATATTTGTTCTAGATTTGGATGCTGATTTCTAACAGTAACTAAAATAGTTCAAAAGAATGCAGATTTTTTTTTTAAATAAATAGTTGCTGCTGCTCTCATGGTCACTTGTATATAAGTAGCACAGTTTAGACTTTTTGCAAAATTGTCCTGTGATTAATATAGTTATCGAGTAAGTCTCCAGTGGCTGCAAAGTATTTCTCATGCCATTCCTTAAGCAAGGTATTGGTCAAATAGCTTGAAGTTTAGCTGCATTTTTGGTAATGTCAGAGGAAATGTTTGAATTGAACCCATGGGAATGCTGAGAATCGGGGGAAGAAGCTTTCGTCTTCTCTCTGCATTCCAGACAGCAAATATTTTGCTACATCACAGAACTGTAGCTGTGATAGGCACTCGTGTGAAATACTTGGCAACTGAAATTCTTTGCTTATCATACGGTTGCCTCTATTGTCAGAGGTTTCTTTCACATCCATGCACGTTGTGATTTGTGTTAGAGAACTCTGTCCCTGCTTGTGCATTCAGTGGAGTGAGAGAGACAAAGGATGGGAACGATAAGAAATTGCTCGGTAACATGACTTTTAAAATGTGTGTTAGGGGTTTGTTCCTGATTGGGAGAACTGTTAGTCACTGAAGTTGCACAGGCAAGGGTATATTTGTGGAAGAGCCTAGTTCAGTTTGAGATTCAGGCAGTTATTCTAAGGATTTCAATAAAGCAATAGAACAAGAACACTACAATTTGTCTTAACCCCCCATCTGTCATAGATACTTTCAACTACTTTAATAAAATAAAAGACTTTTTTTTTTCTCTCTCTCTCTTTTTTATTTCTTTTTTTTTTTTTTTCATGGGGAGGTGGGAAGGAACTACCCTCTTATTCTTAGTTTCAGTTTTGGAAACCAAGGTGAAACCATTTTTCTTTTAAAAAAACCCCCAGAATTTAACGTTTTGCCTTCATATTAAAGAGTGGTTGGTTGTTCAGAGTTTAAAAAACAAACAAACTACCACACTACTTATAAAACCATTTGTTGGAACTTACTGATTTGCTGTGTATTAGAATTATGATGTGCAAATGTTAGAAGTTCAGCCTTTTCTTAAGAAAGCAACTTTTTATGATGGTCAAAGATAAGAAATTTATTCAGCTGCTTCTACTCTAGCAAATCAATAAATTGCTGATGGTCTTTTTTTTTTTTTAACATCTTTGGTATACAAATGCAGCACTCTTAAAAGAAAAAAGACTCCTTTGAACTTTTATTTGGACGTGTTACTGTCAATGCTTTTGAAGGTAACATTTCCTGTGTCAGGTTGAGTAAATGCTCCCGAGGTGTTGACACAAGGTGCCATTTGGTGTATGTCTCTGACTACCTTGAGCTTTCGGGAAGAGCTTAGGTAAATAGGAAATTTTAACATACAGTCAGCTATAAAAGCATTTGTCAGAATACTAGGTTTTTTTAATTTTCCAAAAGTAGATGTAAATATTTGTACTGACTATTTTTGGATTCTTTATTCCCCTTTAGTGCAACCTTCACTATTCCATGAGAATCAGATGGCATGCCGTGTCTTAATCATCAAAGCCTTAGGAAACAAAGCAGCTGTTGGAAGGTAACAGACTTTATGAAGTATTCTGTTTTGATCATCTTTGGTAGAAATCTTGTATGCTTGTTTTGAAGAATCGTTAAGATTAATGTCTACTAGGACACCTTAAGTACATTGCTATTGCTGAGATTGCCTGGAAGAGTAACATGCAGAATGAAAGGCTTTAGGTCAGAATACTTATATCCACTTCTGCTTAAGTATATTATTTTTGAATAGTCCTTATGAAAGCAACTAATTTATACGTCATTTTACTGTGTATGCAAGTGTGAAGAAATACTGTTTAAAGGTGTACTCAAGGTGTCTGTTCAGAGGGGGCTGATTTCACAGTCTGGAAGGTAAGGGAACGGTTTCCCTTAGAGGGTTGGCATGAGGTGTAAACTATGCTGGTACTCGCTTCTTTGGGCATGGGGTTGCATCCTTTATCCACACAGGAGATGATGATCAAAATCCTAGGGATCTATACATGAAAGGGAGAGTTAGTTCTATTATTTTTTTTGTCCTGCTAGAAGTTTTGTTGCGGTTTATGTACTTACTTTTTACTAAGGGCTACAATGATTTGGAATATGAAATGGGTTGTGGCACAGTGAAATTGGAACCCTTGGTTTCTAGTTGTAAAATGTGTATAAACTGTAAAAAGCATGGGTCAGGGTAAAATAAAATCTTGTGCTAAGGTTGTGTTCTGGTTCTTTTTGAGAAAAGACTGAAAAATAGTTTTGTGGTGGGTGGGTGTGTATGAACCTAATGCTGAAGTTAAACCATATCAACCTTAGTTTGAATTTAGAGTTGGAAAGGCCAGTTAATCTTGTGGTGGTGTGGCTTATTTAGGTAGAAGAGACTGGTTTGTTTATAAATGCACTGCAGTGATGGGATTAAAGGTAATATGGAATTTAGGCTGATTTCCTTTATTGAAGTAGGACATTTCCGATCCAGTGGTGTCTGGAAGGGGGGTCAGCACATCTGCTGCTGCCCTGGGTGCTTGATCACCCGCGGGTTTTGTGACCGACGGCTGTACCTTTCTCCCCACCTGTGAAGGGGACAAGAGCCCGTTCCTGCGCTGGAAGGACTCAAAGCGTTTGAGGGGCGGTGCCTCCGACCCCTGCGGTGCTCGTCAAAGCGGGAATTGCCTAAAACTGTGAACTAGGATGTGAGTTGTCAATAGCGGCAACGCCGGGTGCCTGGCAGGGGGTTAATTAACCTCCCCGCTTGCGGATATGAAGGTGTCTGACGGCAGCGCGGGCGGTGGGACCGCACCTGCCCCCCCGGCACCGCTTCTCACTGCCGTGTGAAAGCCGGGGCTCCCGGGGGTGAGGCCGCCTCAAACAATGGGGTGCCCGGAGGCTGCGCTTCCTGCTGAGCGGCGGCAGGAAAAGGCCCTTTTCCTGCACATCCTGAGGACGCCGTTCCCGGTGCGAGGCGGCCGCAGCGCTTTATTTCCGGCAGCAGAAGGAAGACGCGCCGCCGGCCCCGCTCCCGCACCGCGGTCCCTTGGCGGGGGTGCTGCCTCCGGGCAGGTGCCGCACGGCGCAGCCCCGGGCGGCCGCAGGCGGGCTGGCGGGCACCGACCCGGCTCCACCTGGCTGAGGAGCGGCAGGAGAGGCCAACCCGNCCCGCTCCCCGCGGGTGTGAAGGAGGGGCGCGGCGGCGGTGCCGCCCTCTCACGGCGGCCGCCTTTCCCCCGCGGAGCCTGGCGGGGCCGGGCCGTGGCGCTCCCCCCGGGACGGCCGCCAGCTGCCGCGGCGGCATGAGGATTAAGGCCGTCGGCGGGCGCGTAACGGGAAGAGCAGCCGGTCCCATGGGCCGCGGGGCTCCCCGGGACCGCCGGGTCTGAGCCGAGGTGAGGTGCCCGGCGTGGGCGAGCGGCGCCGGGGGCGGCTCGGGCGGGGCGGGATGGGGCTCGCTGGGGGCTGGCAGCAGGTCTGGTGCGGGCTGGACACTGGCACAGGCCTGGCACGGGGTGCCGGGCATCTTCCCGAAGTGACTGATCCTCAGCCAGGGGATGAGTGGGGGGCAACGGCCTTTTGGGGAGCCGGACACCACAGGGTTTGCTTTGAGCTGGGGATGGGGTTTGCTTTGGGCTGGGGATGGGGCGCACTGCGATCCACCCGGGATCGCCCGTACCCTGGAATGCATGCCAAAGGGAAAGGGAGTTGCTTTCTTGTAGGGATCCGAGTACCCTGGCAGGTCAGAAGCGCTCTGGGCTGTTGGAAGGTTCCTCTCATTGCTGTGGATGTTTCTCAAGAAGCAGGACTGTCTTCTGAGGAATCTTCCTTTTGTAGGACATACATAACTCGATTTTTCTCCCTGCCCCCCCACCAGGTTTGTGTACTTGGGAAATCTGAAGCAGTTCTC
This sequence comes from Pampusana beccarii, assembly GCA_013399365.1. Lineage (NCBI taxonomy): Eukaryota > Metazoa > Chordata > Aves > Columbiformes > Columbidae > Pampusana > Pampusana beccarii. The sequence continues at coordinate 102,199 of VWYH01008138.1, read as the reverse complement.
GTCAAACCAAACAGGTAAAACTACTTGTATTGTAGGAATATTGCTAAAGGCTTCAGCTGCTAACAAGCATGCAAATTTTGGCAAATTATAATGCCAAAAAAGGATTTTTAGATACAGGCCATCTATTTTTTTTTTCTCAGGAATTTAGTGGTTCAAAGCACAGTGATGTTTGATAATGTTGTTATTACCAGAAAGGTTTCCAATCTGATTTAGAGTATATAGATATGTGTGGGCCTCTAGTTAAAATTTTATGTCTATAACTCAGTATTTAAAGTTTGTTTAACATTATGTTAACTACTGAAAACAAGCATCTTGAAACAGACTTAAGTCTGACCATTTATTCATGACTGCGTAGTTTTCCTTCAGCTAATGATTAGTTTCTTCCAAAGTGGGGAATGTATTATTTTTATACTTATTTTTAAACTAGAATTCTTCTTCTTCTCACCCTTCCCCCTCAATACTTCTACATTTTTATCCTACTGACTGGATGTTACATGCTCTATACTTAGTTTCCACATTTGAACTCTCAGGATCCCTTGGGATTTAGCTAAAGTAAACACACCCATTTTAGTTTGACTGTGAGTTGGGAGTATGTAATAACCATCAATGACTAATGATTCAAAGATAATCCTGACGTTGTACAGTCTAGCCTCTTAGTCAAAGTTTACTTTTCATAGGAAAAAGAAATCACCCCAGAAATACGTGTACAAATTCTCTGAGTACATGACTGACTTTGGCAAAATATTGTCTAGTGTGCTTGAAACGTGCTATGCTGAATATTTGCTAAGTGTCTTTTTTTTATTTTTTTTTTTTTTTAATTTTAAATAAGTATAGAACTCACAGGTTGCCATGTTCATGTTGCTTACATTTGGATTGTTGCTGCAAGAAATCCTGGCTAATTCCCAAGCTGAAAATCTTACTGAATTAAAAAACATTCCAGAAGAGCCATTATATAGCTACAAAGCTATCAACTTGCCAGATGAACATATTCCCTACTTTCTGCACAATAATGAGCATATTGCTGGCATCTGTAAGCAGGACTCTCGTTGCCCATATAAAGTAGGTCTCCTTGCTTGTTTGTTTGTTCATGTGTAATGTTGGGGTAGTTTGTTCTGGGAGCCATGGTAGTTAAAGGTGGTGATGAATCTGTCTCCTTGCCAACCGGTTGGTTCCACTGAGAGTTGGAGTTGCTGCTTTTGAAATAGTTGCATGGGGCTCTTCCTGAATCTGATGCTTTCATTAGACTGGGTTTTTAACATACTGTTTTGCGAGATTTTTATCCTCCCTCTTTTAATTGTTACAGAGCTGAAACGATGATCTTAATCTTAATGATTCCCATACATGCAAAAGGAGTTTGAACTCAGTACAGTTAGTAATTTCTAGGCTTGTGATTTTTAGCGTGCTGTAGTACTTTTGCGGAAGTGCCAAGGGTATAGGCAAATCAACAGAATGCCGATTTAATCTTACCCTGTGGTTGCATATAATCTTACCCTGCATATAATCTTACTCTGCGGTTGCACTGTCCTTTGTGTGAGCGTAGCTCTATTATCTATTCCTATATCCATCAGTGATGTGAAAAGTTTGGAATCCTACTCACTGGGTCAGGAAAAGTGACATATTAAAGACAAGGATAGTGTTGCTGTGCATGTGTGTCCTCTTTGGAGGCTCTGTTGTGCATAAAGACTTCGGGTGTTCTTTCTTAACCTCCACTTAAAAACAGACCAAACCAAAAGTAATTTATGTGAGATTTATTACCAAAAGGTAGTTTATAAGCTGACAACTAACTTAAGGCATTTCCCATTTTGCAGTTGCATAACTTGATTCAGTTATTCTGTGTTGCAGAAATACTTGAAGAAACTAAAATCCTGCTGGGGTTATGAGAAATCTTGCAAATCAGATTACAGGTTCAGTTACCCAGTGTGTGATTATGTTGAAACTGGATGGTAAGTGTCATTTTAAATGTGTAAAATACAGTATGTTAAAAAAAGAATATAGTGCTCACTTTCATATTAGCTGTGAAGTTAACATTATTGTGATGTTTAGAGTTTAAAGGATGATTTTTTGGGGAAATATGTGTGTATATATATGTGTGTATTTATACATAATGTCTTTCAACATGATTTTAAGAATTTAACTTTTTAAGGAAGAAAATACTGTTTGAAATACTTTCTGACACAATGTTTTCATTATTCTGATTTAGCCTTGAATTCAGATTCCTAAAATAACTCTGGATTTCCTTTCTTAGCTTTAAAAGCAGAGGAAAAATGTGAAAAAAAAATATATATCCTTTTACGGACGAATAGCTTTAAATTGTCATTGATACTCTCCCTTACATGCAGCTGATAAGTTGCTTCCTGTTTTGCATCTTAAATGTGAACAAAGAAACTGACTGGCTCTTCTTTTCCACTTTTAGTGGAAAAAAAAAATTATCTGTTAAAGTTATTACTGGAATTGAGCAACAGGCCTTGATTTTTTTCCCTCTCTCCTTCATACATCAGGGCAAGTGACATTGAGACAGCCCAACAAATATTTTGGAAACAAGCTGACTTTGGTTACATTCGAGAGAGGCTCAATGAAATGAAAACCCATTGCAAGCCTGCAGCAACAGTAGGTATTTCTGATAGATATGATACTTTTCACTGTTTTTAAACATAATTTTTGTTATTGACGAGATCCTGCTCTTTCTTTTCTTAACAGGGAGATTCGTCTCTGACCTGTTCTCAGTACCTTCAGCATTGCAGAGCAACAAACTTGTACATTGATTTACGAACTGTGAAGAGAAACCATGACAGGTCTCTGATTTCCTTGTTATATAGTAAAACCAAGGGACGGCAGGGAAAAGGACTCCAGAATTTGTTTAACAAAGCTGGTGTGCTTATTGCCGCGGGCTTTACTGCTCATCAGAGACTTGTTGCTGAAGTCCTGTTGAGATCTACACCTCTTGACTGCTGTTTGGTGCTGCTGTCAGCAGTACAGGTTATTTAAAAGCCTAAGCTCTCACTTTTATGGAGTGATAATGGATGATTGAAATCGTGCTTTCTGATGGGAGAGAGGAAGACTTTTCTGTGTCTTCAGTCACCTCCTTCCTTGATCAGGTGATGTGCAAAGTAGAACTGGTTTTGTATGAGGCACTGAGAGGACCTTTCCTACGGTAGGTGCCTTTATACCAGAACCAGGAATTACATTTTTAGTTACAGTGAGACTGAAGAGAGATCTGAACATGGATCTCCTGCATCTCAAAGTAAAATGCTACATATTGGAAAACAGGGTAAAAAACTCCATACCACTGATACTGGCTTCACTGATTTTTCCTTCTGCCTTATCTTTGAAGTTGGTGTCTTGGGTACATGACTTGAAAAGAGCTGGTTCATGGTTCTGTTGCTGATACCCTTCAGAACAGGTTTTCTCATCTTCTCAGCCTATCCTAAAAGCTAATTTAGACAGAGCTTTCAGTTGGCAATTTGTCTTAATGCAATTCGTCCTTGCACCTCACTCTTCATATGCTGTATAAAATTCTTAGTTTACTAACTGGGTTGTGAAATCTGAGGTGATTTTCAGTGAGAAATTGTTATTAAAAACAAATAAAAAACCCAATTAATGCTGCTCCTGAAAGTAATAATGTAGCAAAATCTGATTAAATTTCTCATTTGAGTATGTGAAAATGATTCCTAATAACATTTCTGGGTGGATTAGTGCTGTTTTCTAAATTGATGTGTAGAACTCCAAGGACACCATTATCTTTACTGGGGAATTGTGGGAAATGCTTGATTTATGCTGAAGAAAATACTCAAGTGTTAAATATGTATGAAGTACCTTGCTAAATTGAGACTAACTAGCACCGGTTTGAGTGTGTAATTGAGATTGCAGAGCACTTGTAACACTGTTGCACAAAAGCTGATAGACTTTTACTAATTCGCATTAGATTCAAAGAAGACTTCTTGCAGAAGGGAGAAATTGGGGGTCATTGCACGCTCGATGTTCAAGCATTTTTGGCTGAAGGTCAGCGCAAGAGCCCTCTGCAGTCTTGGTAAGAATCGTTTGTCAAGGTTGCTTCCAAGTTCACTTACTAATTTTTTTTAATTATTATTTTTTTCATTGGCACTAGCAGCTCTGTATAGAGGATTTTGTACTGAGGAAATAGTTGCTCCTTTCTGAGGTCTATTTGAGGTACCTCTGGTAGGTACCTCTGGGTACCTCTGGTAATTACCTCTGTGTAGAATGTTCTGAATTATGCCATGTGTAGTTGTGTCGTGCCTAATTTACTGCAGCAAAAGATCTGAAAATGTCTTGTAATTTGAAGTTCTAACCTTCAGATGTTCTCTGGACAGGCTGCTGGTTGTACACCTCATCTGCCTCTAGAAGAAGACAATTATTTTGTTGTGAAGTGCCTTGAAGTTTGTACTTGTGTCTTAGTTCACAGAGTCCTTGGCGACACTGGGGCTAATGCAACACCTGATCTGGATATTTATTTGTATGATTTTCCCAGGGGAGCCTGTGTCTGGAATGGAAAATGGGCAACAGTGTACAGGCCGAGTGGGAAGTGCAGAGGGTGCTTTGCAGTAGCTGGTTAAGTATCATGGGTTGCGTGTTAGCACTTCAGAGCTGCTTTGCTGGTTAACTGATGAAACATGAAGGACCTGAAGACCTCAAGATCCATATGAGAACTCATTTTTATGCTTTTCTTGTATTTTCTTTTCTTCAACCTCATTTTGCATTGATGGTCGGTTTCAGTTAAGACGAGCTGAGAGGAGGAAAAGACTTTCCTTCTCTACCTGCTATTGTCATCTCAACTGCTCATCCTTGTTGAGATCCAGGAATAATAAATATTGCATCTCCATTCATTATTCTGACCAAAGCATGAAGATCTTGCTGAAGTGTCTTTGCCAATGCAGATCAGGTTGGAGAGACCCACAGATCTTGGCTCCAAGGCTCTTTGTTACATCTCTGCTGCCTTGATTTGTAGATCAAAGGTGCTGCTCACTCCTGAGATCAAAGGCAGTGTTTAACCTCTTGAAGCTTGTAACCTGAAGAACCTTCCATTACAATTTCAAATCGTTTTAATTGTCAAACTCTATCAGTTTTTGGCATTCTTGTTAAATCAAATGGACTGGATGAACAGTTCTGAAATCTTAGATGTATGAAGTACATTTGTTTAAGTGTGTTAATGACAAAGCGTGTTCTGTGTGATTGAATCTTCATAGGTTTGCAGAACTCCAGACATATACTGCATTAAACTTCAAGCCCCTAGAAGATCAGAAGTGTGATGTTGTTATTGAAAAGCCAACATACTTTATGAAGTTAGATGCAGGTAATTGGTGTCTTTAGTGCTTTTTATCCTCTAGTACTGCAGTAAAAAGGTCTCATATACAACTTGCCCAACTACATTATGCCTTTGTTATTTTCAAGTTCACTTGTTAATATATTTTTATTTTTGAAAAATCATATGACTTTTAAAGTCCTTTTTTCTGTAGTTCCATTGATGAAGTTGGAAACTTAGATTTTAAAACCCTTACATTTTGTCACAGGTAATAAATAAATGAATAAAATTCCTGCCACTTGTTTTGCACAGTCTTTGACTCTTGACTGTGTTTTGACAGAGTCTTTGTGCCAAATACTTTTCTGTACACACTCTTTGATTTTGGCTGTGTTTCTGGATGACAGTTTTCATACCATGAAGCACAAGACATAGGTGTATATGTGTCTTGTAGTGTATATTCAGTAGTTGAGGATTCTCTGTGCATTGGAAGAGGAAGCGGTATTCAAAGACAAAGCTCAAGGGAATAAGTTTCATTAGTTGATTAAAATATGTCCCCTCACCCATCCCGGAAAATCCACAATGCACAAAACTAAATATAGACCTTTTTTAATCTTAAAGTTTCACATTTAGGTGAAAAGCTACAGGAAGAAGTTGGCTATGTCAGTACAGGGAGCTCTGGTGAATGCTGTGCAACACTCCACCAAAATCCTTGAGAGGGGCAGCACCCAAACCAGTGTTTTCTGATGTTTTTGGAAGTTCACCAGCCTTTTTTGTTCATGCAACATATTTTGCAAACAAATGTTAATGAAGGGGGGGTGTTCAGGTTGTAGACGTGCAAATAAACTGCTGTGGGGTAAGCAATGGTTTAAACTGCGTAGTTGTCTGCTGTGTTCTGACCCAGTGACACACTGTGAACTGGATTGTCCCTCTTCCCCTGCAGGCCAGTACCTTATATTTTAAGCAAAGTTGTTGCAGGCTCCTGAACAATCACGGTGGGAGCATTGCTGTGCTCTCACTTCATACCTTTGAGCAGGGCGGTCTAGCTGTGGCTCAGGAAGTGATTTTGTCCAGCCCTTTGTTTTAAGGGGGGCAGGGGAAAAATGCTGTTTGGGTAGTATGAGAGGCACAGCAGCCAGTTCCTATCACAGCAGCTCTTCTTGGTCAGAAGCTTAGAAATAAGGACTGTGTGCACATGGTTCCAAATCTGGAATCTGGTCTTCACCAGCAAGGAGACTGGACTACGTTACCTCCATTGTTTCATGGTAGACTTTTGTGCACCGTGGTCTTAAGGTATTAGCTTAAGAAACCAAGAATGAACAAGAATGCTCTGAGAAAAAAAAACTGAGGAATTACTTGGGTTTTGGCTCGTGTAAAAGAACAAGTTCTATCTTGTAGTCCTGCAGACAGAGCTTCTCTTAACCCTAATAAAGCAGAGTTAAGATCAGTGCCAAAGGCCTGTTTTTAGTGTTTCCTTTATGTCTAACTAGCTATTGTTAAAGCAGTAGTTGCTTTCATATACCTCTGAAAGCAGCTGCTGACTGTAACGAGAAGTAGCACGTGAAACTTATCTTATGCTGTCTTTTGACCACTCTTCTAATTTCTCTGACTTCTTTAAAAACATGTTTTACTTCAAATTTCTTACCTTGATTGATAAAGGTTTGCTTTTTTAAAGTGTATAAAAAGCATTCAGTCGAACCAGGGGAAAACTAATACAAAATGCAGGATACTATGAAGGAAAAAAAAATGCATGAATCAATAAAGAGTGAGTAATGTTGTATTTTGCTAACAATTCTTTCTTTCTCAGGTGTTAATATGTACCATCACTTCTGTGATTTCATCAATCTTTACATTACACAGCATATTAATAATTCCTTCAGCACTGATGTCAACATAGTCATGTGGGACACTGTAAGTCTGTTGTGCTTTTACCCTATTTGTAATAGGTTGTATTTCTGCTTTATAGAGACCCTGAAGCTTTCAATAGACAATACGTAGCTTTCTTGTGGGCTTAGCCATGTGGAACTGATAAGTTTTTGGATCTTTTTAATACAGCTGCATGAACAATAGTTAGGTAACAGACTTTTGACAATAAGCCATGTGCTGTTTGAACATAACTCATCTTTTGCTAGTACATAATTATGCTTTTTTTGGTGTGGCTGCAAAAATAACATGATTTGTATTTCTAATATGTGGCATTTGTACATTTCATGGTGTTTTCTGTAGACTTTTTTCCTCTGAGAATATTGAAGTAGATTTACTCAAAACTATTTCTTCTATATTTTAAAAGAAATGCAGCCTTGCATCTTTAGAAGTCAGTAATGTGCGGCCTGTAATAAGGAAAACAACTAAATTAAATTCATGTATGTATCAAAACAGAGTCTAATACTTAATTCCTTTAAATAGCCTTCTTGCAGTTACTTCTCTCAATCACCTCTTAGAATGCCACAATGTCATATAAAGCAATTTTTTAAGCAGGGCTATTTCTGCTAAGTTGAAACCATGACTGTGTTTAAGAGTAATATTATTTTTTCTGGCCAGAATTTAAGTTGTGTAGGAGAATGTTAAACTAAACAACAAAAAACTAATCAATTTGTAACATGCCAGGTAACATGTATAATCAAGTCCAGAAATAACACTGTTCTTGACTACAATATTGTCCCATGCCTGTCTTGTTCTCATAAAATCCTGGGTTCTCCTGAGTATTTACTGTAAGGACAACTTATATTCGATAGGGAACTGCAAGTATCCCCCTGTTAATTATTTAATGAGAAACCTCTTTGGCTAGATGAGACCCTTTTTTCTAGTTGTCTTATATCTTGAAAGCTAAAATAAGTGCACCTGCTAGATCAGTAAGTTTTCTAGGTGTTATACAGGGACCTGTTAATCTGGCTCTGTTGACTTTCTGAAAAGATCAAATGTGTCAGACAGGCCTGTAAATTCTTTTGAAAAGCAACTCTTTTTCTTATATCACATTGTTGAATCAAATAACTCTTTCAAATGTACCATTCAAAGTAAGTACTGTCACAGTGCTATCGTTTTAAATATCTTAACTGCTCAGTCTGCTTGAGTTCCTTACCATGTACAACCAGATGATGGCACCAACTAACTGCTAATGAACTGTCTACACCAATTGAAGGATGGACTTGAGCTTATTATTCATTCTCTTTTATTTTTTCTTGATGTAATTAGATTTGGCCGTACTTTCTAGCTACTGTGGAATCAGTGCACAGTTCTTATTTAACAATAATGTTCGTAGATGTAGGTCAAACAAAGCAGAAAATTAGTAGGAAGTCCTCTGGCTGTTGATTTCCAGACCGCCTCTGTAAATACAGGAAAGAAATGTTTATAAAGCACTTTTAAGGAGAGCAGATAGAGTTTAAAAGTAATACAGCTTTGAAGATCAGTTCTCTTCTAATCTGGAAGAGCAGTTCTTGTGACAGAGATGGCCAGAAAGTAGTGCGGATTCTAAAATTCGTTAAAACTTAATGGCAGAAGAAGAGGAAGGAAGCACCTCTTCAACTGAAGGAAATCTGGCACCCTTTAAATTTTTTTACATTTAACTACATGTCTGTTCTCTTCTGCAGTTATTTGTAGTCTTCTTTTCAAACTTCTTGTTGGGAATATTTCCACGTAACTTTCCAAGCAGCCTGGACCAGCTCCAGAGGTGAAAGGAAAATTTAAGCAAGAATTGGTACCAGGGCTGCTGAGGACGTATTTAATTGCATTCAAAGAGCAAGAGATGGTGACTTGTAGCCCTCCGATGTGTAGGGAATATTACAAATTTGAAGGCAAGAGCACCTGCTGCTGGGTCAGTGTCGTAGGGAGTAGATGGTTCTTAAAGGGTTCCACAGAGCATTTATACTGCCCTTCAGAGAAACTTCTTGGTATAAAAGCTTGTCAAAGTAATGCAAAACATAGTTTCCTGTCTGTTTCTTCCATCAAATCAGATCATTGCCTTCAATTTGTGGTATAAGTGACCATCCCAAAACAGAGGCAAATGTGAAACAGGTTTGTTGTGACTTTTTACTTCCAACATTACTGTTGCACTTGAATTCCCAGGTGATTTTTTTAGTCTCAGGAGTCAAGGTTCATGCCTTCTACCACCTCTGTGTTTCTGTTACTCCAAATTTAACTTGTGTTCTGTTGTCTCTGGGGAAAGTCAGAGGTAGTCCTTGGTCCTAACTCAGAAATTCTAACCTGCAATCTAGACAAGTTCTTCGATAGCTGATTTATAGAACTGTTTTATTAAAAATTTACTACTTGACAGGTAACTTGAGTTAACTGCCATTGTCAAGGTAGAGTTTGTCTGTGTTCTGTGCTAGGCTGTCTTAGGTCCCATGGTGGGGATGCACATATTAGCTGTATGTTAAACCTCATATACAGAACTTGTAAATCATTAAGAGAGTTTTTGTATGTGTTTGTGTAGTCATTATGCCCTTGTGTTTTTTCCTTTCCCCCTAGAGCTCATATGGCTATGGTGACCTGTTCAGTGAGACATGGAAGGCATTTACTGATTATGAAATAATACACTTGAAAACCTTTGACTCTAAAAGGGTATGGAATTTTATATTTTGTTTTAATTCATAGTCACTAGGTAGCAAATATGCCAGTTTCTCAAGTTTGTGGATGTGGGTGTTTCAGAGGAAAGCATTAATACTTCCCATGCATATTTAATTTGTGTAACATGAGTATTCTACCTCACAAACGAGACAGAGCTGTAACCTGATTCTGTGGCATGTCTATGCTTTGTATAGATGGGCCTAACTTTTGTGTCATCTGGGAGGTGGTATTTATATATTGGTTTTACTTCTGCAGGACCCATTACTGAAATTAAGGATTTTCAAATGGCGCCGTTTTTCTAGTATCCTGATTCCTGCTGGGGTGTTTATCTTCCCCTGCAGCTGTTAGCATACCTGCTGCTTATCATTAAAAAAAAATTTCACTCTCACCAAAAGTGTACCCATTCATTCAGAGCTCATTTTGGTCTTTTAAATCCCTCAAAACCTGTCTTAAGCTCTCTGCTCTGTAACTGGTTTCTTCTATTTAGTTCGTGTTTGTTCTGTTTTAGGGGTGGTTTCTTTACCTCTTCCCGCACTTGCGTCTGTAGCATCTTTAGTGAGAGCTCTTCTGAGATCAGGATTGTCTTTGTTCTATTCGTTTGCACAGTGAAGGAAGTGAGGATGTTCTTGACAGGAGTGTGTAATTGCAAGCTCATTATAAGCCGTGATCCCACTGAATGAGCAGGGGCTGTGCCAGCAGAAGGTAGCAGTGCAGTGTAACTTCTTGTGATCTTCCTTTGCAGGTATGCTTTAAAGAAGCAGTCTTCTCATTACTGCCTCGGATGCGATACGGCTTGTTTTATAACACACCATTGGTGAGTCCTTTTTATCCATCCTCTGTGTTAACTAGATGTGTGTGTGACAGTATAGAATCCGAGCTAATGAATTTCTCAAGTAGCTGTGTTATCGTGAAATGTACCACCCTGAAAGCCTATGGAACTCCTAGTGAAATGATCTTCCCTAAAGATCAGGTTTTTGAAGTTACTTTATCTCGTTGATAGTAACTGGTTGTGTGTGATCTCATGGCTTGTGAGATGCATGTTATTCCTCTTTAATGGTTGGGCACTAGGAACTTACTGGCATTTTTGCAGAGCACAAGAGCTTGTACACTGGCAGACTTTCCTGGAGATACTGGCTCATGTGTTCGGGCTGTAACACTGTAGGGAGAGTTCTTTTTCTTTCTAAATGAGCGTACCACTTGTGTTGCAGTGAACAGTGACATGTTTAGCACAGCGCATGATACTGGGCTTTTGTTCCACAAGAACGGCAAAAGACGGATCACAAAGAGAGGTTTTCTGAGCAAAACAACTTTTTGTATTAACGATTTGTATTTATTTATTTATTTATTTTATTTTTCAGATCTCAGGCTGTCACAGTACAGGGCTATTTAGAGCATTTTCTCAGCATGTGTTGCACAGATTAAATATCACACAAGAAGGACCCAAGGTATGATAAGCAAATAATAAAATTGTAATATGGAGCTGATGGCTCTTACCAGAGGAACAGCATTAGCAAGCTGGACCCAGTGAGACATAATAGTGTATTGTGCACTTTTTATCCTTTAGTGCGATGCTCAGGATTTTTTTTCCAGTAAGTCAGCCTGTTCTTTAAAGGCCTTCAGCAAACATTCATGTATGTTTGTGACAGTTGCCCTCATGTCTTATTTTCATAGGACAGACTTTAGAACATCCTATTTCTGACCCTGGGATCTCTTCCCCCTCTTCGTTCTCTGTGCTCAAGGCTTTTGTGTCCTTCCTAGTTAAGGGAGGTACGTGGTGCATGGTCACTTGTGGAGCAGCTGACAAGGTGCTGTCCTTGGCTCCAGCAGAGGGGGTCTCACAGAGCAGTGCAGTCAGTTTGCTCTTTATCGATCCTCAGAGCTGCTGCTGAGCTCAGAGCAGAGGAGGAAATGATTGAATTTGGTCATTTCCATCCCTGCCCGGTACCACCCGGCCCTGGGCTTCTCTCTTGTACACACTGATAGTTTTTGCAAATTGTTCCAATGGCTGCGTTGATGGATAAGGCAGTTCTGGGCTTCTTGAAGTATTTGCTAGAGAGTAGCCTACATATTATCGCTGAGGGGCACACATTCAAAGCACCACACAGGCATTTAGTTATGCTTCTCCTGCTGACACTAATGGGAGTCATGCAGTTAAATCTCTTTATTTCATTTGGAACACACCCCTGTGAGTCCAATTAATTTAAAGAGGTAAAAGGAGGAGCTGTTATAGAAGTAAAATATTTTTTTCCAAGCCATCCTGAAAGCTGCTTTCAAAAACTGCCATATAATGTGTAATAGAAAGGCTCTTTTATACTGAATTAAAGAAATCTTTCAGAAAATGTTTTATACTTTGTGAATAGTCAGACTTTCACAAAGTTTTTGACACTTTTAATCTGTTGGAAAATACTATATGAATTTTAAGGTGGTTACATCGTCTGTTACATGGGGAAGGAACATATTTAGTTGCTCGAATAATTGCCAAAAGTAAATATGGAAGCATTTGGGGATTGATTAGTGAGGTCTGTCTCATAGCTAATACACTGCTGCTTCTTTCTTTTCAGGATGGGAAAATTCGAGTCACAATACTTGCGCGTAGTACAGATTACCGGAAAATATTAAACCAGAATGAGGTATGGTGCTTTTTATTTTTAACACAAATTTATCAGAATTTAATTTTTGCTCATTGGATTTTTTTTTTTCCCCCCCAGGTACAGCAATGACATCTATCTGCTGACAAACCTTGGACAAATATGTTCAGTTTTAACATAAATTTCTTCTAATATGTCTTTTAACTTTTGCCTCTTAACAAACAGACACTACAGAGCTTCTGATAAAATTATTTTTTTTCGCTTTCGGATTCTCTCTCTTATTTCTAGCATCCCCAGTGTTGAAGACTAACAAAAACGTCTGTTGTGCTTGCAGATTAAAATGCATAAGCTATTGTGTCAGAGTATGTGCATTCAAAACTTAATGAATTTTCATATTGATTCATGTTTTCAAATCATACAACTTAGTGGAACTACGGTGTAGCTTCTCTTGTGGTAAAATGAAAATATCTGACGTTTTCATACTTATGTTCATTTTTAGCTGTTAGTGCCTGACAAAAATGAATTTGCATTATCACCCCCACCTTATGTAGGGAGAAACTGAGGCTTCTTTGATGCAGTAGCTCGGTGGCAGAATAGACAGAGCACAGATCGCTGATTTGTGCCGTATCTGCGAGACTGCCCGCAGTGCATGCCTGCACTACTACATGTGGTGTGTTTCCTGATTATGAGCACATGACAGAAAGGAAGAAGTTAATGTTATCTTTACTACACTTTTGTAAAGAAAATGCTTGGCTTCTTCTCCCTCTCCTGTTGGCTGTGGATTGGAGACTTGGAAAAAGCCCTTTTAGGCTCTAGCCTGGTTTCACTTCTCATTTGAGTAGGAATCTGACCTGGAAATGTATTTTTGAAAATCCATCTAGCTACCAATTTGCTTCTTTAGGTATTGGAATATCTTCTGGAAATCCAACCATGTCTTCCCACTATTCCTGGCAAAACTCCTACTACTTTGAGTGGTTTAGGATTGAGTCCTGGAGCATGTGAAAGTCAACAGTAGCCTCTGTGAGAGCGCAGGAGATCTGAGTCTCCTCTCCAGGGTTTACTCTGCCAGGAATAACCTGTGTATCTTGGGTGGGAAAGCACAAAAAGAGGGGAGTGGCTCCTTTATATGGCAGTGATAGCATGTTCTTTCTCACTCATTGTAATTTCTGGTGGGTGACGAGGAATGTGTAAAATGGTCAGGAGCACAGGGGAGGAATTAATTGAAGGAGAACATCAAATCATTTTGGTTTTATTCTCTTCCTTAGCTTGTGAATGCTTTGAAAACAGTATCAACGTTGGAGGTCAAAGTGGTAGACTACAAATACAAGTACGTAAGTTGACAGAAGAAACTAGTGTGATCTCAGACTGCCTATGGCTGGTGAAAGCTCTTTGCAGGCATAGCTATGTAAGCCCCAGTGTCTGACCTTTGCGAATTCCAAGAACTGGTAAGAAAGGATGTTACTGAGGGGAGTGGTGGGTGAGCTGGTTAAGTGCTCTCGTGCTACGATGCACTATGGATTTCCCCAGCTCTCCTGCAGCGTCACTGTTGTCATAGTTAGAAGCGTTTCCCTGATGTCTGCCCTTACAGCAGTTTGAACTTTATTGTTGCTGTTTAAGCCACTTTCTTCATACTCTCTTCCGAGTGGTCAGAGAGGATGTTATTCTCTTCTTTTCTGATGTATGAACTGTTTGTATGCAAGCGAAGCCTGTTGCTCTTTCCCTGTTTCAGTTGTCTTTCTTCTCTTACAGTTAAGTATCTTTAGTCCATTCTTTCCTTGTGTGCTCAGGGAACACCTGGTTATTTAAAAATAATACTCTATTTGGAGCTTACAGTCAAAGGATGTGAGAAAGTGACAGTTCCAGGAGCTGAAAAAAACCTGGTCTCCTAATTTATACTTGATGCCCTTTACATAAGTTCACCTTGGATATCCACATCTTTAGATGGGAATTGTATACTTCTACATTACATTAAAAACAATTCAGGTATTTTATGTTGTGGTTGTTTTGTTTGTTTGGGGTTTTTGATTTTGTTTGGTTGNCGAAAAAAAAACCAAAAAAAAGAAAATTTGTGGAACAGACTCTTGTGAAGTTTTGAAACCTGTCTGCATTTCTTTTAATTCCATGCTGAGTTATTGCTGGCTGCAGCATTCGTGATTCTTGGAATTGTTCCTTGAAAGATCAATTCGCCTTTTCAGTATGCCCTTAAGTTAATTTTGCGCTTTCTACATGAAACTAATTCTTGCTGAGATGGATAGGCATGCCAGATAACCATTTTTGTTGTATTGTCTGCAGGGAACTTGAATTTTCAGAGCAACTGAGAATTACCCACAACTCTGATATATTCATTGGGATGCACGGAGCGGGACTTACACATTTGCTCTTTCTGCCAGACTGGGCTGTTGTTTTTGAACTGTAAGTCTGTTTCTCTCTCCCTCTATTGTACACACAACTCCTAATGTCTATTCTTACGTGTTCGTGAAGCACTGCCCATTGTTGGTATTTGACTAGGAATATTTGTCTTGCATCCTCGTCTAGACTTCATTTTTGACAGTCTCTTCTGGGAACTGAAAGCGAGGAAGCTTTCATTATAAAATAACCATAGCATACAGGTTTAACCTGTGATTTCTTAAGATGCCATAGTATAAATAAAATGCAGCCGGGTCAACAATTGCTTGGGGAAAACTGCAAAAAAAGAGAAGGCCTCACTGGTCAGATTCTGCCTGGTGAGTCTGAGATCAAATGGTATTTTGATGATCCAGGAGAACTGATGACATGAGGTGCAATGTCCAGGGTCTTAAAGATCCCCCTGAAGGTTATTCCCATTCTCCTTGCTCTGGTAGCTTCCTTGTAAACTTATTTTATCACGAAGTATGGTTGTTAATAGACACTCCAGTTCTACAGAACTAAACAAAAATGCTGCACGCTTCTCAGAAGAGCACTGAATTCTCTATCCTGGGACATTCTGCTTGAAGACCCTGCTGTGGAAAAAGCTGTGGAGCTTTGCAGCATCATCTTGGCCTGAGTATTTTGTCCAGTCCCCAAATCAGTTCAGAAACCCAGAGGTTTTTTACATGTCCAAGAGCTGCTGTGGCTGGACAGGGACATGCAGATGTGCTTTTGGATTTTTTTTCTTTCTTTGTTAGTTTCTTCCCTGTGTCACCCTGGTAAACTTCAGCACCATCTCGGTAGGTAAATATGATTTTTTTCTGCCTGCCCCTAGATACAATTGTGAAGATGAACGTTGTTACCTGGATTTGGCAAGGCTGAGAGGCATTCACTACATCACTTGGCGAAAAAGGAATAAAGTGTTCCCTCAAGATCAGGTAATGACGGAACTGCTGGAAGGGTGGGGTGCTATAACTTGAAGCATTTAAAGGTTATCTTGCTTCACCTATCTATGTTTCTAATCTTTGAAATAGGATTTTCATTTTTTAGACCAAGTTAACTTCCCTGTTGAGATTAAGAAATCATTTGATATTAAGGGTTGAGGGAAGAAGAGGAATGAAATTAATTGGCCATTAATCCAAGCCATCTATAGTGCTGCTGTTATGCAGTTACTTTGCTGACTCTTTTGCCTCAGAGCAGATCAGTGGATCAGAAATAATAAATTAAAATGGCAGATGCTTATTTTTTTTCTTGCTTTTTGAATGGAAGATGGAGGTTTTTTTCTGTCTAAAAGGTCTTGTTTCATTTTTTCTAGGGACACCACCCAACACTGGGAGAACATCCAAAATTTACAAACTACTCCTTTGATGTGGAAGAATTTATGTACTTGGTGCTTCTGGCTGCAAATCATGTTTCACAGCATTCCAAGCGGCCATTTAGGGTAAAACATGATGAATTCTAAATTAGACTTCCGACTGAAATACTATTTTTAAATAATGCTCCATAAAAATACTCTAACGACATAAAGCAAAATGCTAGTGTGAAATATGTAAACCTCTGCGAGGGCAATAACCCATTATTAACTTGTCAAACCACTTTTAGCACCATACCTTATCTTTATAATCCCGTGCTTTAATCCTGGGAGTTTTTGATACGTAAAAGCTACTTTTCAGAGCTATTTTTGGGTTTTGCACTGTATTTTTGCATTCCAAATTCATAAACTCTTTTCTCTGTACAAAAGATGCGTCCATCCATTTCATGCAAGATTTTCTGGGGTAGATACTAATTTTGTGATAATTTATGTCTACTCTTACATGAGGAAATGCTGGAGGATGGAGTGTCACAGCCTGGCTTCTCAGTTGAGTCTCTCTGGGAATGAAATAGGCCTGGCAGAGCTCCTCAGCTCCTCTTTTTAAGAAGCTGGATGCTTTTATATGATAGTTCTGCACCTGTAAGTAAATATCTGGATAGGAATCACCTTCCCATTGCAAGACACTGCCCAGTATGTTATTTGCATTGAGTTACATGCCGCAGTCATTCCGGAATGGCTGGTTAGTTCCTTGCCGTCACCATCCATGCCACTGCTGTGCTCGTCCCTGTGTTGTTTCTAGGTTTTAAGACTTTTCTTTGTAAAATAGTGGTTGTAAGAATGAAGTGGTAAAGAAAGCTTTAACTTTTGTTGTTTGATCCAACAGACACGGCAGATTTCTATTTCAAGTTTAGAAACATTTTCATGTTAGAGAGCAGAATCTTATGGTTTTGCATTTAAATATAAACTTTGACGCTTCTCCCTGTAGTTTTAAGTGCTAAAATATAACAGGTCTGCTGAGTAGGTTTAGTCAGTTTTCTATCTCGAAGCAGGTAAATCTTTTCCTAAGTGAATACTTCAAATTTCAGGTAAGCTGGGTGTTTCCCGCTTTTTCACATAAAACAGCACTCTGCGATGGACAACCTGAGCAAATTGGAATAAAACTTGAGTCTTTTTGAGGATACTAAAGGGAATGGACTTCTGTTTTTTCATGACAAATGATAAGATGTATAGGGGGTCTTTCAGCTGCAGCTGAAAGGGAATCAAGTCATGAGGAACCTCATCTTTGTTAAATTATGCGGTTTTTTGGGAATGTGTTCCCATGGTAGACTTGCGGTATAATCACACAGTCTCCGTGGCTGGAAGCAGAGCGTACATTTGTATGCAAAAACAAGACAGTTACAGTAAATACAAACATTTCACCGGTACAATTGTAGATATTATTGACTTCCATTCTCCAACAGTCACAGGCAATTTCGTAGAACGTAGATACATTCACTGACCTGCCTATAGTGGTAAAGATGAGTTACCGTAAGCATCATTTTCATATAGATGTCTCATGACCTTACGTGCTGCATAGGAAAAGCTGGATGCAGCTGGTACACAAGATAAATTAAGGTATCTGGTGCAATTCTTGGCATAGTGTATTGTTTTACTGATGGATAAAACTGTTTAACTTCGAAGAACTGTAGAAACAAAATTGCACTTCTTGACATGAAAAAAAACCCAAAGCCCTTGAGAAACACAATTTCCTGTAGTTGTGTGTGTGGTTGTTTGGGTTTTTTTACCTTGTGGGATTGTTAAACAAAAAATGTTTAAAACTTATGTCAGGAAAACGTCTGAGTTTGAATGAAACCAACTCAAAATAAAGACAACATTTAACTATGAACTGTGGACAGATATTTGATTTTTTTTTTTTTTTAATAAAAAGCCTTTTACTTTATTAATATTTTGGGTTTGCCAGGTTTTAGAGGCAAATATTTTAAACAGTGTTAACTGCATAGAGTCATGTGTCTCTACTTTTTCCTGCCATGTCACCCTGATGTTCTGAGGCCCAATCTGACAGTCGTATTTATGTATCTGGGAATCATTCAGAGCTAACGCTGTTGTCTTGCACTGGTGGCTTTGTTGCCTGGCATTTTAAGATTGGTTTGTGGATAACATTTGTGTGTGTTTAACCTTCTGCGCTGCAGATGATGCCGTTGAAGTCGGTGTGTGAATGCCGGCGGGTGCTTGAGTCTGTCCAGAAGCAGCTGATGAGGAGCTGCTCTTTCAAGCTCTGTTAGGACTCAGGAAAACAAGCAGTTGAACGTACGCCTGAGTGTGTGGGGACTTAATCCAAGGGTAAATATCCTGCCAACATTCACCAGTTTCAGCAAATTTGAGTGCAGCTTCGACAGTTGATGATCGAGATGTTCTTCAGCCTTTAATGGCTGAATGTTACTGGGATGCAAATACTATTTTGGTTGACCAGCTTTACAAATAGTCGCAAAATTATCTTGGCAGTAGAAGGAGATTCAGTTGGATTAATGGGATTTTGCCAATAAATCCTGAGAGAGAATTTGGGTAAGAGCGAAGATCTGGCTCATGGCTTTCTTAAAGAGGGTCTGGGCCATCTCGGTCTGCCTGGAAATTGGGATTTGAGAGAATTCATGAGACTTTTGGGCCACTTGTTCTTTAGGCAGGGTATAGCTCTGGATTATGTTTTCCTAAACAGACTATAGGAGTCTTGTTCCTTGCTACTTCTGATTTTGTGGGGGTTTTTTAAATTTTTTTTTTGGTCTCCAGTTCACTGAAGTTTAGAGTCTGTGTTTAACTGGCACATTGTCATCAGTGTGATGAATTTAGTATTGGGGCTTAATCAACATTGCCAATCCTGAATAATTACAGAATGGCTCTTGTTTAATGTAGAATGTAAACTGAGAGTTGGATTTGAAATAAAAAATAATTTATGGATGCACACGGTGTCTTTCCTTTTTACTTCAGAAGTCTTCAAGAGGTATTTTCAATATTTCTTTGTGAAGTTCTGTGGAAATTGGGTAAGTGTGAGAAATGGTTTGTAATGGGGAGGTGGCAAATCAGGGTTATTAATTCTAAGAGTACAATTATAAATATTAAGGTGATAAATTTTTAAAAGCAATTAAATAATAATGAAATTGCTTAATTTTTGTTAATCTTACCAGTTTTACCTTTAATGAGATAACTCAGGGTTTAGAATGTCTCTTAATCTTTTATTCTTTTTAAGCAGGAGAGAAACTGAAGGAAATGTTCTCCTTGAGAGCTTTTTATCTGCTCAGAAGGGTAAAATCTGAGAGGATGATTTTTTAAAAATTATTTCAACACTGAATAATTGTTTCAATTTGCAGTGTTTGCCTTGAAGTTGAGCTCTTCCTTCCACTCCTCTGAACACGTTTCTCGTGGATTGGGCTTATTGTTAGAAATAAAAGAACTGCTGCTGAACACTCCTCTGGCTTTGGTGCTGAAAGGGCCGAAGTCACTTGGCTTTTTGCTATTTATTTATTGATTCTCCCCGTCCTTCGTGCAGTTCAGTTCCTCATCTCACAGGTCCTGACTCACCCTGAACGGGAGCTGCCAACTACGGATGGTGTCACTCATCCTGAGTGAGGGCCCTGACTCGTGTCGTCTAAAACCAGGTGGTTTAGCCACAACTTACGGTTTCGACTGTTTGCCACAGACCCGTTTTTCCTATGGTGTCAGGGATGGCCATGGGAGCTGCTCGTGCCTTGAAGCAGCCAGACAGGGCTTGGTTGTGGTTGGGGGAGCCTTTCTAGGAAAAACTAGAGCTGGAAAAAAGTGGCTGAACCAGCCTTGGTGAGCCCAAGTCTGAAGTTTTAGCAACTTCTGCGCCGGTGGTATTGAGTAATTGACAGCGGGGGTATCTCAAATAGCGCAGCTGCTAAAAGCATTTTGTGGAGTTGGGGAGGGAGATGCACAGAGAGAATGAGAGGAGAGGTGGAAGGAGGAGTGAAAACATGTAAAGGCTGCAGATGGGTTAAGTGGGCAGAGAGAGCATCATTCCCGAGCCCGGGGCTCAAAAGACCTGTGAACACAATTATAAATCCAGTGAAGTGTGTGGAAACCCCACTGCGACAGAGCCAGGAATGAGGGTGGGGAAAATGTTGCTGCCATGGACCCAGGAGGGAGAAATGGAAGGACCTGGATTCCCCCGGGTCTGAGGCAGGTGAGGAGGGGGCAGCAGCCCCTGCCAGGGGGGTCTTGGGGACAAAGGTAAGGGCTGAAGAACTGGGGGCTGGTGTGCAAGTTGGGCTGGAGAAGAGGGGCTGAAAAGGGCAGGGGTCTGGCTGGGGGTGTTTTGCCACTGTGATGGAGCTGACAAAACCCTCTCAAGTGTTTCTTTTATAGGCCGCTGTCCTCTCTTAGAAAAGTGAAGTATTTTTATAGGGTAAAAATATAATATAGATAAAATATAATGTTTGTGTATAAATAAAATATAACAAATATAATTAAATAAATTAAATCGATAGAATTCTTTTTATATATTAAATATAAGTTTATTTCTGTTATTACTGTTGGCTTCTGAATAAGGGAATAAAACTCCAAAATAAAGAGCAGGCGTTCTCTCTTACTTTCGTTTATGTTTTCTTGGTTTTCCTTCCCCTTCCTATTTTTCAACGGCAAATCAAAAGGAGGACAGGTAGCGAAAAAAGAAAAATGACACTATTACTGAGAATAAAAATTTGAATTTGTTTTCAATATGCACAACCTTTAACACGCCATTGTTTTTTTTGACTTGGATTTTTTTAAAATCAGGTCTGGTTTTGACCCTTAGGAAAGAATGTAAAACAATATAGTGCAAAAAACGTGTAAAGCCTTGGAGTCAAGGCAAAAGAAATCAATTGTCTAAAGCTCAGCTACCCCATCACTCAGAATTTGGGTTGGTTTATTAGTTCCTGAATATCATCCCTTAGGTACTTGCGATCTGCTTTGCCTGGCTGTGCATTGGTGGGCAGCAATGTGCCTGTGCGGTGGGTTTAAATCAGTCCTGTTGGTCTCCCCAGCTTTTCAGAAGAGCCCACAGCAAGATGCTGGAAGGCCACAGCCTCAGCCAAGGTTTGCTGCTTGTCCTGGGGTCTCTGTCGACTGGAAACGTCTTTTTTCATGGAGTGGACACCCCATTTCCAGGTAAGAGAGAGCAGCATTTACTACCTGTTTTAGCAGAGTGCAGAAGGTGGCACTAGAGCCCTTTGCAATGTCATCTTGGTGTTCAAAGGGAATCTCATTTCAAATGCGGAGAGTCAGCTCACCCAGGACTACAATAAAACTACTGCTCCTGTAGATGATGATTTTGTTTTTCCCCCCTTCCTGTTTGTAGAAGGAAATGCCTGGAAAAAAATTAATCCAGGGAGATTTTAGGTTTTAGCGTAGGGTTATTCAGATGCTATAATATCAGAATATTTTTCTTTAGTTTTTCTTTAAGCAACTTAGTTGGTGTTGAAAAATAATTTTCGGTTACTTTTTGGTAGCAAAATGCCATTTCTCATTTTCTTGTGAAAACATTTTGTACCAAACCATCAATTTTTCCAGACAATGTAATTTCTGTTCTGTTGCGAAGCCTTGATTTTCACGTACACAACGGCATTACCCAGTCTTGCAATATATCGTGCACCTTCCACTACCTAATTACTTCTCCCATTTAGTTCGCTGTGGGGTGTGTGTGCGTGCATATGCATGTGGTGTAATTGAAAATGCAGACCACTGACACTGAGAAAATAGTAAGAAAATACTGGAAAATGGTGGAGCTTTTCTTTCTGTTAAAAAAAAATACCATGAGGGCATTTGTTTTTAAAGAAAAATATTTGAGCTTTGGACATTGCCCCTTTACCAAACTTATCCCAGAGTTGGTAATTAAAAATGGAATTGACTGACACTTCTTTGCAGTTTTAAAAACCTTTGAGCTGCCTCAGGGAGGGCTGTGGGGTCCCACATTGCCCCTGCTCACTGGTTAGAGCTGGTGGAGTTGTTTTCTCTGCCCGTTGTCTGACCCACAGCTTTCCACAGCTGAGCAAAATAAAAATAAGCTTTAAAAGTTAATACGGGGTAGTAATTGTCTGAATTACCGTGCAAGAAGAACGGAAAGCAGGTGAGGTTTGTAATGTGATGGAAATACTGAGAGAAAGCAGGTGTTCTCCCTTTTGGTGATGCCAGAGCGATGTGTCCATCATTAACTTCAGTGTTTGAACTGGGGCTCCTTGGGGGTCCCTCTCTGGGCATATGTCATGAAAACCTGGAAACATTTTCCTTTCGGATGTGCGGGGTGGGGCAGACCCTGTGGCAAGAGGGGGCTGCCCTGGACAGGGAAGGGCAATAACTGCTACCAACTGTCACCTCTGTGCTGCCATCCTTGAGTCTGTGTCAAGTGAGGAACGTGGACAGATCCTGAACATGAAGGGCAGTTGGTGTGCAGCTCCGGCGGAGACTGCAGCAGGGCTTATTCCTGTTCGGCATTTGATTTTTTTTGCATCCTGCAAATAAGTAAAATCCCTGTCAGGTGCATGAACCTGTCCAGGCCCTTGGGATGGGCAGGAGGTGGCAGGGGAGCTGGGTCCGTGATGGAGAAAGATGGTCACGCTGGCCAGGGCTCTGTGAGGATGCCGGGTAAGAGGGTGCGAGCACGGCGGTGAGCGCTGTTTGACATCCTTCATTACCCATCGAGGACCCGTCACATCAGTCAGGGAAGAGGCGTGTGTACAGAGCTGACAGCTCTGAATTGTTTCTTCACCAATTACCGTGCCAAAGCCTTGATAGCGTAATGAAATGTGCCTCTTACCTATCACTTCATCTTTGTCAAACTCACCGGGTGTTCTTAGTTTGTTATGACTGGGAGAACTTCAGCAGCGTCAGAAAAATAAGCGAGCTTGCCTCTGGTGTAAAAGGCTCCAAGGCAGAATGGATGCTGTTAACTAAAGACGCCTCAGTCCAAATGAAAATGTACGTGGAATAAACCTTGCAGGCTGACCGAGCCCTCAGCTTGATCTTCATTTGAGACCCAGCGGGGGATGAGAAGTGTAGGAACTCTTCTTTTGCTAGACGTCTTTATACTTAGTAAAGTATTCAGCCCTTCTTATAATTTATTCATTGTGGTCTAGCATAGTCTAAAATATCAGACCTTCCCTTTCTGTCCTTTTACATACGCATTCTTTGATGCTTCTTAATTAATTATTTAAGCAGCCTGTGTTCTGCTTTACAAAACTACCTTCTCCCCGGTAGCTTAGTGTCGTCGGTTATTTGTGTATCTGTGTCAGCAACGTTCCAGCAGGCACAGGGCAGGGAGGGATGCTCTGGACCGTCTGCCCTCGCATCCTGTGCCTGCATCACTCTCCTGCTTGGTGAGGAGCAGAGACCTTGGCAGCGAAATGTGTTGGGCTGCCAGAGCTCGTGTGCTACAGTTCCAGCAAAGCACTCGAGTCCATGCTGAAGTGCTGCTTGAATATGTGTTGCTTTGAAGCCCGGGAGCTTTTCTGAGGGAGAAAGTGGCTCGGTGGCTCTTTAGATAGGGAATGAGGCACTGAGGCTCCTGGTACCCAGACAGCAGGGCGGAAACCCCACTCCTGCTGGGACCTGGAGCATCCGTCCCACAGCAGCGGCTGCGTTAGTGCTGGGGGAATGCAGGGCATTCCTTCGATGGAGGTGCACTTGGAGTACAAAGTACTCCCCGCCTTGTCATTAATTATGAAGTTGGATAACTGTCAACAGGAACAATTGCAGCTGAAAAGTGCGTCTGTACATTTTGAAGTCTGAGCGATGCTTTGATTTGAATTCTTGCAAGCAGTTTACTCCCTGGGTGTTTGAATCGCTGCCAAACGTGCCATTTTCCACCCCCCCAGTTTCTGTGTGTAACGTCTGCAAGGCAGGTCTGCATCCAGGAACCATGAGCCCGGAAGGCACCGTGCTTATCTGTAGCACTACTTTTCCCTAACAGAAAAAAACCATGTAGTTAGTCCAATGCAAAACATTAAAACATTTCATTAAAAAAAAAAAAAAAGCCCAAAACATAAAAAGCCCTAAGTAAATTAAGAGGAACATAGGTAGCCCAGACTTCCTTCTAATACCCTTGGCTGCAAAACTGCCCTGGATATTATTTATTCAATGTTTTTAATGTTCCACCCAAATAAAAACATGGGAATGTTTGACCTTTTAATGCATGCTTCAAAGTAAACATTTCCAAATGGGTATGTAATAAATCAATCATTACTTACTTAATAACCATAATGTTTTCCTTTCGAGTCAGGAACTCATGAGAAAGTCTAGGATTAAAAAAAACAAAATTGACAGCTCTCTGGTCATTTAATGTAAACTGTGTTTTATTGATCAGATTTGAAAGCATTTAATATTAGCTTCATGGAATGACATCAGCTGAGGATGCTGTTTTCCCTTGGAGACAATAGTGGACAGTACAAACCCCATCTGCGTGGCAGAGCCTTGGTCCCTGCAGAAGGGACTTGGTTGAGCACATCCCAGATCCCACTGACTCAGTACTCAGCTAAAAATTTTTACTTTATGTTTTGCACATAGTAAAAAAAATTGCTTCTTTCCAAGGCTTTCTGGGTTTTGTCCCCTCCTGATAATACAGTGTTTACTAGTTCTCATATTTACTTCTTAACAACTCTCCAATATCATATTTACACAGTCGATACTCTTCCGTTGGCAGATCATTTTTATTAGAGCAGTTTATGAAAGCATCTTTCATGAGAATATATGCACTGCAATGCTGTGTCAGAGCACTGCTGCATAAGAAAGGTTTCTCCTGAATGCAGTAATACGGTGATTCGCTTGTCAAATTTTGTGCTTGGGACATTTAAATGAAGAAGCATGAAAAGGAACGTGACTGCAGATCCTGTGTAGATCCTTGTGCAATTCCTGCTACGGGCAAAATCTTGCCGGACATCGACATGTGAAGCAACTACAGAATTTCCTTGCAGCTTTTTTGGGCCCCAGCATATCCTTCCACCTCTTTTTAAATTCCTGTCACCTAAGGTTTGGGGTTTTTTTCTCCTTGCTAGAAGAGATGACCAAGTTTCTCTCCCTGGGGGCAGGTGTCAATTTACCCCAGTATATTCTGTTACTCGTCTCCTCTTGGTGTTAACCAGACCTGGGCTGGCACTGCCCGCGCTGACATCCACAACTCATCCCTCCTGGGCCTTCAGCAGCACTAAGATTGCATCAGAGGTGGGGGCAGATGTCATTGCACGTGGTGGCACTGCTGCCAGTCACTCTCCAAGCCAGCACTTCACAAAGTTTTGGCAGGGCCCTTGTAGGCAGCTCCATTTCATCTTGTTCTTTTTCACTATTAATTATTATTGGAAACATTTTCCAATGAATTGAGAGACTCATGTCAATTGAGGAGTAGGGCTGCGTTGTGCTCTCAGTGTGTTTATTTTTCTGTGTGTCTGTTCATGCAGGTTTCCTGAACCCCTGGAGTTTTTCTAGCTTCTCTCTAGTATTTGACATTTATTCTTTGTGTGCTTTTCTAGCTCATTAATTTATTAAACATCAACAGTGATGCAGGTCTTTGATCATCTTAAAAATTAACCAGCTATGCCTGTCTCTTAACAGGTTCTTGAGCCATGGCAATACTCCCTCTCTCCTGGATATTTCAGCTCATCAACAGACCCTTGTCAGTGCCTTTGCCCAAGACATTTTCAAAGATTATGTGATTTATATGTGAGTTTCCCCTGTTTTTGTGAAGATTAGCTCGTGGAAAGGTGCAGTTTTCCTCTGTGGAAATATATTGCTCACCTAGGTGTGTGTAACAAAATAATCAACTTCTTTGTGCAAGAAAAAAAAATCACGGCTGAGGAATGGATTTGTCTTGAGCATTTCTCAAAAAAAGGGGACACCTGAGGTTAATGAGGAGGGATCTCCGTGTTAGCAGCTCAATTGCTCTCTCCTTGCAGAGCTTTTGGGTGCAGCCATCTGGCCCTGATAATCTGCACTTTTCTCTGTGCTGCTGGCTTGGGCGATGCTGCTCCCCCTGTTCTGCCAGTAACACCCGGGCATCCCTGAGGCCACAGCCACAATTTGAATTTGATTCCTGTCCACATTCCTAAATCATCTTTTTTTTTTTTTTTTAAATGTGATCTCTTCCTGTGGGAGGTAAATTACTTCGCTACGATGTACTGCAGCCCCTAAAACCTAATGGTCCAGGAAGAGTTTACTGCTAAACTTTGGTCCCCAGGAGATGGGAGTTTCTCTTGCTGGAAGGAGCCCTTCCAAAAGCCGTCCCTTGAGTTGCTAAGAAACAGCTTGTCACTGTGGCAGGGGCTGTAATCAGTTGTATACAGGTAATTAGAAGTCACTACTGCTTTATTATTAACTATTTGCTGATTTTTTTCAAAAGTAATTTTCCTCTCTGTCCCCAGAGCATACAACGCTCCTGGTACATCTGCATCAATTATGCATCGTCTGTGTGATTTTTCTTCCTTTGGAAACTTGGCTTCCAGAGGCTCTTTCTGGTGCTCTAGCCATGACCTAACCCTCCTTTGCTGAATAATTCCTAGTGAGACAACACAGTTTCCCCGCTGTGTTTTCCACGCTACCGTGTTTCAGCAAGGCAGATAAATCAGGCTGTCTCCCATCACCGGGCAGCCTTGTTTACTCAATTTTGCTGTTCCATTTCTGGCTTTATTGAATAAGCATGTATATATGTACCTCGTGTCCTTTTTCTGCCTGCCCATTTTTATTGAACTTCTCTGCCCGTCGCACAGTTGGGTTTTCCTGACAGGGTTTTGGATCTTAAAATGCTATTTCTTCAGACCAGCTGTCACTTCTGTCCTAACCTTGTCCCATGATATCTTTGTGCATCACTTACGTGTCTAGCTCTGCCTGCCTGATCCAAGTGCCCCCTTGCCTTCTCCTCAGGTTTTTTAGTTTTAATGCCATTGTATGCCAAACCTCGCTGAGTTGCACCCCCTCTTGTCTTCAGTTAAGGGCTGACCCTCTTGTTTTTGGCACTCTCCAAAAAATGACACCCATACGATACAAGTCCCCTGTGGCCTCATGCTTGAACTCCTCTTTATGCCGATACCTTATGCAGGCAGCACCAAATGCTACTGCACTCCTCAGTCTTAAACCTTTTTCCCAGTAATAGAAACACAGCCTCCAGCCACAGACCCGCAGGTTTATTTTAGCAGACATGGGGCTGTAACAGAGCCGCAGAGTGTCGCTGGCAGGGCAGGGACCGGGGAGCAGCTCACACTGGTGATTTTGAGGGAGCCTCATGCTTGGCTTGGCTGGAGCAAACACCCAGCAGCAGCGCGGGGAAAGATGAGCAAGTGTTACCCCATGGTGGGGATCTGCTCCCAGCTGATGTTATTCCCCACCCAATGAGTTCAAACTTTAAGACTGGAGAGAAAGATTTTTCTGCTGATGCATACATTTGGGAATGTTCCACTTGGAGGGATTTTTTCCCCCACCCCGTTTATCTCAGGAGAGGGCTGTGGAGCTCTTGGGATGTAGGAAAGCAGAAAACCTTTTCCCTAATGGCTCACAGTGTTGCTTAGTGACTGCCTGCCAGATCCGATGTTGGGAGATACTGAGATCTGTAGGGCTGAAAGGTGGCGTCTAATGAAGAAATGTCAGGATGCGAATGAGGTTTCTTGGCCCGCGCAGCCAAACGGGGGGATGTTATTTATAGCTGCTCACTTGCACCATAAACACCTGTAGAGACTTTATTCTTCAACCCCTCAGTGGAATCACAAATGACAGAAAGAGCTGAAGACGTAATGACCCTTGAGGTAGGAGAAATTATTTACCAAACCGTAGATAAGATGACTGTTATCTCCTGTACTGTGTTTAGGGCACCCAATCTATTGCAGATGTTACCATCGTCATGCTGTTTAATTTAAAATTCTCCTGCATTCCTTATGTTTCATATTCTTTTCTTGGAAAACTAAATCCTTTCATAACCTAAATGCATCAAAGGAGATGAAAACGGCTGGTTTGTGGATGTATGTGGCCACTCCAAGGGAGCTTCATGTAATTGTTTTTTAAATAGAAATACTTGCTCTATTTTTTTTTTGCCTGGTTCATCCTGGTTTTATTGTTTGCCATATGTTTTCTGACATATGTTCCTTGTCTAGCAATAAAAAGCTACCAAGGCTAAGAAGCCTTCGTTCATTTGTTACAGGCATAATATGAGCTCTTCTCATTTTGCGGACTTCGCAAACTCACGAGCAGATATAATATAATACAGGGATTATAAAGGAGTTCTTACCACTGGTTTCCTGGAATAATTTTCTTTGTGCGTGGGTCAAAAGGATAAAGATTAACAAAACTATTAGTTATTGGAAACAGTAGCCCTGTCTATTTGCCTTTAGCTTTTAATATCTGTCTTTTAAAAGGGCAGATGATGCTGGTGTGAGAAGACCCGATGCTCTCTTGAAGTGACCGTGGTCCCTACGCCCAAAAACCTCATTCGCTTCGGACAAATCTTTCACTACCAAAAACCCGATAGATCTTTCACCACTGAAATCAGGCAAGGATTCCTTCTCCATCTGCATATGCAGAAACTGGTTTACACTTGCAAGACATTATATGGCTGGTGACATTTTTTATGTGTGCTTTCAGCTGCAATGCTGAGCAGCGAGTTGTGTACGTCTGACCGGTGTGAGCTTTATTTATCACTTACCAATCAGATGTGAACCCTAATTTAAGTTTTCCTTCTGAGACAAGTGTTTTGGGAGCACCTAAAGGATGTTGAACACATGCGACTGGAGATAGCCCTGGGGATTATTTTCACCCACAGCTTTGTCAGTCTTCTGGCAAGACCCACAACATAGGAGGCCGTTTACCCTCCAATCCTGAACTGTTTTTCCTGTGACCTGGTGGTGCTGGGCAAATCAGGGTATTTTCTATAAACTGATACTGCACAGTGACCATCAGTCACTCATTAATGGAGTGGCAATCAAAGCTGTCAAGGAAAAGGAACTACATACAACGGCTTGATTATATTTGTCCTGAGATACTTTTATGCTAAAGGATTTTAAAGTTTTAATCAGTCAGCATTAACTGTGATGCTGTTGCAGTTGATCATGGAAAGTAACTGTTGATTGTACTAAAAGCATTAAGTGACCTCTGCTAATTAAAAGATAATGTCAATGCAACTGAGTGGAGTACCTGGGTCTTTAGCCTTTTAGATAGACATTAAATGAAAATCAAAGAGTCTGTAGGAAATAAATGTGGTAAAGGTAAGAGACTTGTGGAAGAAGCAGGTCATGTTTCAGTAAAAGTTATTTAGCCCATTAATGATACCTAATATGCCGTATAACCAGCAATTTGTTGAAAAAGCAGCAGCTTCCTACTCAGTTGCAAGATGTCTTCACTTACTCTATCTTGACTGGAGCATTTAGCTTGGGAAAACCTATGACACAGTGAATCCAGTGTGTCTCTCTGCCCATAAATAAACTAGATGCATTTTCTCACAAATGCATGTCACCTTTTAAATGACCCAGACATTCAGTGTTAAGTTCTGCGGTCAGTAATAATGTAGTCAGTGTCTACAAATGCAGTCTTCCTTGCCTTTTTTCATTAATCTCTTTGTCTGGGAGAGAAAACAACAGAGGTGGAATAACTGTGTACAAACACATCCTTACTCCTTGGAGAGGATAAATGGTAAACAGCCTCTTCTTTCTACATTTATATAGATGCAGAATGAAACCTCTTTGGCCAGAGAAGCAATGGCACAAATTCTGTATGAAATCACCTGAGGATGATGCCTACCATTGTCCTCCAAGGAGCCATGGTGGTCAGAGAGCTCTTGGAGGAGATGCCAAAGCAGTCTGTGGAAGCCTGGTATAATTTTTTGGGTTTGTCTCTCACTCTTCGATTCCTTCTGCTGTGAGAAGAAACAGAAGGAGGAACAGTTAAATTATTTTTTTATTCCATGTGGAAGAAGTAAAGTCATGTGAAAATATAGAGGAATATAATAGTTCAAGTTCTCGTGTTCAAGAAGGAGGTTGGCTCTGCACATAAAGCAGAGGATTCTTGGGGAGGTGTCTGCTTCTCTTCAGATTAACAGAAATGTTCTTGAAGCTGAAGGTAATCTCTTCCCAGGCAGGTTGTAACTGAGCTTTACAGCTGCCAAATTGTATTTGATCACATTCGGCATCACATTCAGCGGAGGCTGCAGGGTGAGGAGCAGCCGTACCACTGGGGTGTGAAGTCATCCGAGCCAGCTCTGGCCTTGATCTCTGTCAGAGGCTCCATCCAAAGTGTCTTTCCAGGTGGGAGACACTTGATCTTCCACCGTGCTGACAGCTACAGGACGAGGTGGGCTGAGTCTCTGTGGTGCTGCTGATCTTTTGGCCAGGAACCCAGCGCTGGGGATGAGCTTGTGAGCTACAGACTCGGCTGTTGCTGCTCGCACAATGACTGTTGTGTCTGTGCTTTTCGTCCCATCGCTCCACGGGTAAGAGATCCCCTTTGCTGGCACGTGGGCCCTCCTGACCCTTTGATAAATGTGCAAGGCCAGCCGGCTATGGGGACGGCACCTTATGCATCGCCATATGATATTCACCTCTGATGAGGCAACTCTGTAATTGTCCCTGACAAATGCAGCTTGGGACAATCAGTACTAACTACATCAGGCTACCTCGAGCAGGAGTTACGTGTAGCTTTCTGCCTGGTTGTGTTTGAGAAAGTCAGAGGCACAGATTAGTTTTTGGATGTGTGATGCCAAGGGGGAGAGCAGTGGCCCCAGTGCCATATCCAGCACCCTGCCTGCGAGCCGAGAGGGCTGCTTGGTGCCGAGCATCGTTTCAGAGCCAGGGGGATCCTGTCAGTCAGAGAGGGTAACAAGATGAAGGGGAGATTTTCAAACAGAAAATAGTGATTTTTCTCAGTGCAAACCATCTGTCTTACAGAAAATATTGTCCATCTGAAAGGAAATATAAAAGGAAGGTTTTGACACAAGTATTCCCTTTACAGAAGCTTCCCCCTGTCCCCCTCAGTCTTCTTGGCAGCAGAAAGTTACATCTGTCTATGTGAAACCAAAAGAACTTTCACTCTGAAAACTTTCAACTTTGAAAAAATGTGCTTTCTGTTTATTCTGAGCATGGAATTTCATGGAATCCACTCCTTTGTTGTACGGTGGCCAGAAGCCACTGCTGATGGGCAGATCTCTGCATCTCAGCAGTGCCTGATGTCTCATTTCTCTCTTTGGTGTTTTACAATAAGGTCTTGTTTTCAGTGTTTTTTTCAACAGCGATATGTACACTTAAAGGTATTTTAAAGAAGCTATTTAAAAGGTTGTAAAAAAACAAAATAAATACTTGGCATAGAGTTTCTTGGAGTGCATGATGAATATTTTAATAGTTAAAAATCTAGCCAGAGAGAAATGAAACAATTTAGTGCCCTAAATAAATCTCTTTGTGGGTTTTAATGTGCAAAAATGGACAACAATGGCTTTAAAGCCTCTCCACAAATACTTCCATCTATGCTCTGGTATATTTTGAATATGTTATATCCGTGGTCAGTAATGGTCTGTTATATCTTTTTAGATGCCAAGGGAAGGTATTACACCATTTCTTTCTCCTCTACGACTTTGCATAATAACCTTTAGGTTCTGAGCAAGAGCTTAGACCTTTGGGAAGATGGTTGTGGTTGTAAAGCTCATTCTCAGCACCTTCATTCGCAGAGTTTTTGTGTCCTGCGTTGGAAAGCAGAAAGCGGAGAGAGGAAAGTTTTGGGCAGGTTGGATGGGGAAAAGAGATCTGGGAGAGGATCATTCCCACACAGGGAACAGCAGCACAGATTCTGTGTATGTCTGTGCTCATGTAACTTCTAATTGTTTTGTGACTAAGTTTCAGAGCAAAATGGATCATGCTTGGTTGTGTCACTGCCCAACATTTAAACTTTTGTCTCTCTCTCACACACACATCCCCATATATCTGGAAAAAAAGCTTTCTGTAATGTCAGCTGTGACAGAGATGAAGCGTTGCTTGAGATGTCTTTCATGTGTTTGATTGACATATTAGCTAAGAAAGCCCTTAATATTTTTTTAATTAACTTAATCTGTTAGTGTCCATGAAACATGTATTCTTGATTTATTATTTCTGTAAAATAATATCTTTCACCTGAGCAAGTGTTCATCAGTCCTGCTGTAAGGCTGCCTTTCTGGCAAATCTTCCTGCTAATCGAATATGTTCTTCCCTGCTTTTATAATAATTCCTGTTGCTAAATGTGGTGAATGCAGTTGTTAAAACGATGGTGCCAGTGTAAATTATTAAAGTTGCATAGAGTAATAAAAAGATGTATATAAGAAGATACGGAACAAGGCAGGCGGACTAGAGCTTTTAAGTTTCTTCAGAAAATTCTCTAATACTTATAATATGGACAAGCTATACATTAAATACAGCTGTTTTGTTTGTCTTTACATGTTTTCCAAAGCAATGTGTTTGGATGTTGTAGTTTTTAGGCTTCCAGCTTTCCCTGAAGAAAATGAGACGACAAGAGGACTGCTTCTGTGTTTCTGATAATTTTGGAAAGCATCTTGGGTTGGATGCTTAAAAATAATAGTGTCCAAAATCATAAGTCGCTTCTGAAAATGTATGTGGGATGTTTATAACAAGGAGCACTGAAAAGGTTTAACTGTATGAATGCCACTCTACATTTAATCTATAAATCCGTTGCTTCAGTGCATAATGTCTGTTTTCTTTGTATTAAACCAGAAAAATTATTGAGAATAAATTGAATAAATAGAGCCTTTGTCAACTACTGGCCCCTTGACCATGGTAATAAAAATAAACATTTTGAGTTTTTCCTTTCTTGTTGCAGGTACTCAGAGACTGGATATGGGAAGTGTTAAGAAAAGTTGGAAAGAGACACTAAACAGCACAGATGTAAGGTCAGTGTTATTAAAAAAAAATAGTACAGTGCATAATCTCAGCCCTTGATGGAGACGATATGGTGAAATGTTGACTTTAATTGCCATGGGACATAAATTAGCAGATGGTCCCATGGATAGACTGCTCTCCATGTCTATAAATAGCATAAGTTAATTTATGCAGGATCTTTCTTTTCTTTTATAGCTGTCTCCCAATGTGTCAATATCTTTCTGGCAAGGAAGTATCCAGTGCTGGAGCTAGAATATAGGTCCTATGTAAAGCTGATTTCGTGTGATTATGTTACAGCAAAAAAGCATCTGATCAAGTAACTCATGATTGAAAAGACAGGCTGTGACAGCCTGATCTGAATGCACCTTGTTTCAAAAATAACTATGGGGTATCTGCAAGTCAGCTGGAATAATAGCTGTGAGAAGTGGGGAAGCAGCACGGCTCTGAACGGGGTCAGGGAGCTTCATGCATTTCCCATCTCGGGCTGACTGAATGGTGTTTTGCTTTGCAGATCTCACCTACCTTCAGCTTCCACCTCCCCACTACTGGATAAATTTCTTTGCTTGCGTATAAATCTTGTTGCTACAACCTATTGCTTATAGCTACTCTTTCTAGCCAGTCCCGCACAGCTTTGCTTGATTGTCTCCTTTCTCTTCCGCTGCCAGCACAGTCAGATTTTGGGGCTGGTCCCCGTGAGGCTGCAGTGCTGGGGGATGTTTGCCTAATTTAGGGCAACCATGTCAACCTCATCTGGATGAGAGTCCTGCTGCTCCTCTCCAGCAGCTTGATGCTCACTGGGACCAGCATCCGCTCTCTGCCACCTCTGGACTTCGAGTCTCACGGTGCTTCATCTCCACTGGGAAGAGGTGAGTGGTCCTGCCAAAGCTGGTGGAAAACCTCACGTCTCCAAGCCCCCTCGGTCACTCAGCAAAAGCACTCAGGGGTAAGTGGCTGAAAGGCTCTGGGTTGGTAGCAGGTATAGGAGATCCCTCTCTAAAAAGGGGCCTGCCAAACAGAGGGGCTGTGACATGCCACCTCCTGTCGTGGGTTGGCAGAGCAACCCCTGCCCTGTCGTCACAGCAGCAGCCACCCCACAGTCTTCATCCCTTTGTATCCCAGGTTATGCCTCCCTGATGTGTAGAGCCCAGATGTTACAGCTGCCTCTCAGCTCCTTATTGCAGGGGCATTTCCCTCATTACTGGGCTATCCCAGGCCTCCCGTTTGGTGTCTCTCTGTCCATAGCTTCTGTAATGGAAACCTCACTTTTTTGGTTCATAGCTTTGGCTTCTCTGTCATTCAGGAAAAACCTAATGTTAGCTGGCTTGGCTGGAACTGTTACCTGGCAATCGGGTACCAGATTCCCACTGATATTTATGCTTTGGGTTTGGTTTTTTTTCTGTGCCATTTGTGCCTCATCTAAAGAACTCTTAGAAAAAGCCACTTTTAAGCAAATACAGCCATCACAGTACAAAATTTAGCATAATAAATCCACTGAATCCAAGCAATCTTTATGTCCAGTTCTCCCTTGCTATTACATCAAATTAAAGAGGTACTATTAAATAAGGAACAAGGAAAGAATTTGCTAAGCTACATGTGCATGTCCAGGAGTGCTTTAAGAAAGAGCACTTTATTTTCCCAATGGTAGCACAGTATCTCCTACCCCGCAGGAAGGCTGAGCCATCCTTTTGCTCACTCCCTGGACAGGTAAACGAAAACATAACAGAGGACCTGCAGAGAGACTGACTTTGTGCCATCTCTAGCCTGATGCCAATCAAAATCAGCCACCAGAAACATGCATCGTAGGATCAAGGTCCAGATCCTGCTCCCTGATAAATCTAAACCCCCTTCAGTGCAGTAGGGATATTCTGGATTTACCTACATGTAATTTAGAGCAGATTTTGGACCCTGCTCATGAGCATTATGTCTTTCCCTACAGGAAGGAAGATTGTTTCTGACCTGACTTAAACTAAGCAGCTTTAATCGTTCAGTGTGGAAACACCAAGACTGGGCTGGGGGCTGGGGACACAGACATGGGAATCCTATAATCTTTGGTTAAGATGTAATGAAATTGTCCAGGACGAGAAGAAAACAGATGGATTCTGATTAATTTCTCACAAGTGTAGACCTCAGCATCCGATGCAACATATGTGGTGAGCAAATGTCACTCGTGCCTCCAAAGTGCAGAAAATATCACTATTGTCAGGATATATTCATTGGCATATTGGCTGCTGAACTCCCAAGGGTATAAGGATGCTGTGCATTACATTTAGTCCTGAATTAAATATTCAGAGGCAGAGATACCTAACCCTTTCCTGTATGCCTCACTGGTTATCACGGTTGAACTTAATGAATTGAAAGAGGGAGGGGAAGGGAGATTTTTCCCCCCTCCTTTGTAAAATGTTGTTTACTGTGGAAGGAATACCAAGATGGCTTGATATTTCTGCTTTACAGAGTTCAGTCGACTAGCAATACAGCCTGACTTAGGGAAAATAATGCATCTTTGAGCTGTAAATGAGCAACTACACTACTTTGATCTCATACTGATGGAAATCAGAGCCCAGCTCCGTGTTTGCAGAGTTGTTCTGGGTTTTGTCACTTCCATAATCTGTTTCATGTAATTGCACATGTAAAAAAAATGGAGTTCATTTATTGATTGTCACAATATTGTTTAAGGCAGGTAAGCATAAGAGGCCAAAGCTACCTGCTCTTGTCTCTGTGTAGCCTTAGGAAGTGGAAGAACCTATGCAAGTGAATAAAGTGGGGCCCCATCTGCACCGAGGAAAGAGATTCATTACAGCTGACTTGTCCTGTTAGAATAACTGCCCCAGACTGTTTCTCAGAAAAGGATGTCGCTAAGATATCTATTAGAGTATTTCATCACCAAATCTGAGAAATGAATATTGAGCAGTGGGGCTCCCACATAGCTCAGGCTCAGCCCTTGGATCAAGCTCCCCCCATTCAGTCAGTTCCTCTGCAAAATCAAGTAACATGTAGATTAGTGTCTTCTCTTCTAAAAATGAATTAGAAAAATGGGGAAAAATAGGTATTTTGCTCTCTGCTTCACTGTATGTTGAAATTACGTCTGTCCTAACATGTACATTTCCCTCTCCTGCTTTGGCAAACACTGCTCCAACTCACGTTGTGGGCTGGTTTGTTTGTCTTAATGACCTTCTTTTTAACAAGTGAATATACATCTTCTTTTGGGTAAGCTGAGTCACCTCAGAAGGAGCTTTATTTCTGATCGAGGAAGATGCAGTTGATAGGCTGGGGGAGGTTTGAGACATCCACATTAGCTGCTGTCATAAACTGGCTGAAGCTCGCTTGCTCTTTTTCATGCAGCGTTTTGTTTTGTTCTAAATTGAAGATAAGCG
This sequence comes from Pampusana beccarii, assembly GCA_013399365.1. NCBI lineage: Eukaryota > Metazoa > Chordata > Aves > Columbiformes > Columbidae > Pampusana > Pampusana beccarii. Next base: position 65,858 of record VWYH01008138.1, on the reverse strand, counting down.
AACCTCAGTAATAGCTGTGACTGTGCTAAATGGCACCCATCCGCTAAAGTCATAACCTTCATTTTAATTAAGACCCCTAGATTTGGACAAACTGACCTGAGAGTCTTGTTTCCCTTTTTTACCGTATAGTGTCGTGACCTGTGTTGGCCTACAGGCTCCTCTTGCCTTTTGAAGCACAGCAGTATTTTGTTTGACTTCTGCGCTCATTAGAGACAACTAGTAGCCTTTATGCTTAAACCTTTAAAAATTCTAATAAGACAATGAGACTGATTCCTCAGGAAGCTGATATGCAATTGAGTGTTGGTTTTGCTAGAATTCCTTGTTTTCGCTGAAATTGGTTGCTTCCAACAATTTTCACATGTTGTTGCCTTAATTATGTGCCACAAGGGAGGGAACAACTTGTGCATCTGCAAACTTTTTGAACAACGGTGCTATCCTTTGTCAGCTGGAAACTTACAGTCACTTTTTCTGGTTTTGCCATTGTTCCTGAGAATGTGTCACTTCTAGTTTCTTCCATGAAGCTGTTTCCAGGGCCAATGGGACTAGGTTTGATCATTGCTTATTGCGTCAAGACTGCACAGGGCAAAAATCACATAAATCCTCCTCTGATCTCAAAAACCAATGAACAAGGTCAAACTGGGTCTTTTTTCTTTGTTTTATTGTGCAGCACTGCAACTTTCTTGAAATGCACAGTCTGTCCCCCTGTTTGCCATCCTAGAGACTACACACTGCACTGGGACTCCTTAGCCCATAAGAGTGGTGAGCAAAGCTACATCGGGAGTTTTTGACGCAGGTTGTGTTGTGTGAAGACCTCAGAGGCTCATGATGCCGCATCCCAGACAAATACATGGTTTGCTGAATAAACCTGCCTGCTGCTTTGCTTGCAGAGGTTTTTGTGGATAACCAGGAAAACCTGAAGCCACAAGAAGAGGTGAAGCAAAGGAGAGAGGTGGGAGATGGATTTAAAGGGAAGCTAAAATGGTGGGTGTGGAGATTTGTATTAATTAATTGCTAAGCTACAGAGAAAAAGAATATACAACCAATACAGAAATAGTTTGTGGCTAAAAATAGTTCCCTAAATCAGTTTAACCGAGAATATACTCAGTCAAGTGAAGCCATTTCCAAGGTGCAGCGTGATGAGACCGGGACCTGAGTGCTCGTTGCCTTTGTCTCTTCAGCTGAAGCATCGCACATGAAAGTCCCAGTTGTTGCTTTCTGTGTACAGCATACCAGTGCAGATATTAAATTGGGGCATAATGATGAATGAAACTGTGGGATGTGTCTTGATTATCCCAGGTTTCTAATGTATAATTGAATTATTTTCGTAAGTATACTTCAAGCCCTTTGATTTCTGGCCTCTGTTTTTAATTACTCAGCCCCCTCTTGCCCTTGTGCATTATTATGCTATTCATTAGCATTCAGTGAGACTACAGAAGTTTGACTTCTGAATAAAGTAGCGTACAAAAGAGATGCTTTTTATCTTACCACTTAATAATTTAAATGGAACCCTTTTCTTTAATCAATGTTTAATAGTATAATAGTTGTTTATTTAAACTGCGCAATTGCCTAATTTTGCAAACAAAAAAGGGAGGAAGGATAAACATGTTTAGGAAATAATGAGCTTTGTAACCATTGTAATCTTCAAAAGATTTAAAATATCTACAGCACTTATAGTGTCGTTACATCTCAAGAAGACAGTAACATGGGCCTTGCATGTATCTGTATCATTATGCAGCGTTAAGTAGTACAAGCCTATTTTTCATTTGAGGGAAGCAGAAAACCTTGCTAATTGCAAAACTGAAAGCTACTCAGCAGCGTTAATATTGTTGGCATGACCGCCAGCTGTGATGATTAGGATGTGTGACAGAGGGAGAGATAATTTGATCACAGGCCTGGGGACTAGAAGCTCCTGTGTCCTGCTCCTTCCCAGTACACCTACAAAGGCACGGAAAATACAGGGGGAGATTTGATTCAGCCCCACGCCACCCACGCTTGCTGGGGGGTCCTGCAGGGCACAGCAGACACCAGAAATATGAGTGTAACACCAGGTTGTGGGAGGGGATGGGAGCTCAAATGGAGGCATTAACTTTTCAAAGGAAATAGCTTTATAGAGGGTTAGTAACCAGGTGTGGACGCACTGCATGTGTGACGCTTGTTCTATGTCATCAGCAAAATGTGGCTTTGGATGTGACTCAGTCACTGTGCACCAGCAACAGTGAACCTGAGCCATGGCAAGGTCAGGGGGACCCCCAGAACCTGACATAAAAGAGATGGACTAAAGCATGTCCCTCTGCTCGACTTCCTCATCTGTAAAACAGGAATTGATCAGGGATATCTTGAGGATTTAGAGATATCTGGAGACCGCTTTGGAGGCATTAAAACTAGCGAGCATAATATCTGCATTTCAAAGTACTCTTTGGACATCACTTAATTCATTTTGACAGCAGCCCTGCACAAGAAATGTGGCTGTCTCCATTGTCTGGATGGGAAAACTGAGTCCAAGAGATGGTCCCGAGACAGAGGTGGTTGGGGCGGGACGTGTGAGCATGGGGTAGCACCAGGACAGGGAGAGCAGTGAACTTCTCTGTCCCATGGTTCAGCAGCCTGGTTGTAAGAGCACCCACGGCAGGTCAACTGTTCTGTCTGTGCGTCCCGGGGGGGTGCTGATCCTATGTAATCCCTACCTGATGTCCTGGCTACCCTGCTTTCAACAAATTGTTTCCCAGGAAGCAAGACTGGACCTTTTTCCTGCTGATTTGTGTCTCCTGTCCTCTCAACCTTTCCTGTTCCCACCAGCACATCCAGTTCTCTCCGTTTTCCCCAGATCTGCTTCTCACAATCCTTTGTGCAAACTTGGAGCTCCTTCCCTGCTCTGCTTTTCCTCTGTCCCCTTTCCTGGACTCGCTGGAGGTCTGAAGGGGTGTTAAGTGTCGCAGGTAGTAGACAAGAAGGTGGTAGATCCACATATAAGGAATGAGATGGAGAAATGTGATCTGATGTTGTGGTTTTGTTTCCTCCTATTTTAAGCATATCATAGCTCGTGTTGATTAAAAAAGCACAGCTGAGTTATGCTAACATGAGATGAGGGAGAGCTAAGGCTGGGGATTTGGACCCTTTCTTTCAGGCTAAATTAATTTGTACAAGATGTGAGAGTCTGCTACTGTATTATTAATTCACAATGAACTGTGGTGTGAAAGCTACTGAGATTTTTACTGTTTTTCACATGTGCACTAGAAAAGCTGCACATGGACAGCTTGAAAGGCAATATGCAATTCCGAATCAGTAGCTGATGAGTGATTTTCTATGATAAAAGTAGCCTGCCCTCTTCCACAAGGCACATTTTCAGTGGTTCTTCCAATTTAAGGCATGTTTAACCAGGAGGATGATGATGATGATTTGTATCACAACAGAATTTAGGGAATGTAGCCAAGATCAGCCTACCATTAACTGCATGGTCACTTACGGTGAGACACTGCCCTCTTTCACAGAAAAGGGACTAATACCTATAGATATTTAAATACCTGACCTCCACTGAAGCATACATTTGGACATCACTGTTTAAGCAAGCACCAGAGCTACAGCAGAAACTGAGGGTGTAAAGTGAGGTCATAGAGGTTTTACAGAAAATCAGTGTCAGAGCAAGATACAGAATCCACTTCTCAGTGGCTGCTGCCATGCCTGTCACAGTGATCCTGGCTTTGTAGTCAGTGAAACACCATCTTTCACTTTTTCCTTTTAAACTAAATTTTTGAACAGGATAATTTATTGATAAACCGCAGGACTGTGGCGTACAGGGCAGCAGCGATCAGACATGCGGTAAGAGGCGGGGAGAGGTTGTGGCCCTGACCCTCCGCACCCCTCTCAAGTTGCGGCTGTCTCCAAAAGATGCTGCGAACTCCGGCCCGGCTGCGGGCTGAAGAAACGTCTCTTTTCTCTTCCCTCGGCTGAGCAGCGACCTCTCGGATGCTAAAATAAGGTCAGGGCTCTGTTAGGCAGTTAAAAGCCCGGGCTGAGCAGCCGGCTGGCAGTGCGAGCTGCCTCTGCATCATCCTCGCCGCCCGGAGCGGAGGGAGCAGCGGGCACTTCGCCCGAACAGTTTTAGCTCCGCACTTAACGTGCGCGGCGGAGTCGTGTACCGGGGGGGAGTGAAGGGAGGGAGGTGGGAGAGGAAGAAAAGCCGTGACACCGTGTTTCCTCCTCCTGTCTCTGAAGAGGAGGAGTGGGAGGGGAAGCTCCAAAGCCACTTCGGGCGCTGCGCCTCTACGTGCGGGAGGCTCTACCGAGCATCATCCTCGCAGCTGGAAAGCCGGGTGCGCTGCCCGCTCTCCCGTGACTGGTTCCCCGCTTCCCGACACTCCGGCTCCTGCCTCGGTCGCGCTTCGGGGCAGCATCTCCTCGGACGGGAGGGCGGCCAGGTAAGCGGTACCCGGGGAGCAGAGCTGGGGCCGGGAGGTGCGGGGCCGGGCTCCCCTCCGGCTGCCCGGGCTGCTGCCCAGCGCTGCGCGTCCCGGGCGGGCTGGACGGGCGATCCGCGCCGGCCCAGGGGGAGGGAGCTGCGCTGGGAGAAGCGTCGCTCCGTTTGCGATAGAACTTGTATTTAGGAGTGCAGTTATCAGGAGAGCGGTGGATAATAGTGACTGATCTGTGCCGAAGTGGCCATCAGGACCTGGCAGGCTGCCCCGGATCCTCTCTGCTCAGCCCGGCACCAGGCAGGTCCCCCCTCGCCGGAAAGTGTCTGGGATATTTGTGCTTTTAACTACGTCTTTATCGAATCCTGAGGGCTGGGCAAGCTCTGGTACTGGGAGTGTGGCTGAGGAGTAATACTCTGCAATAATAATAATAATAAAAATACTCTTTAAGTCTGTAATACTTCAAGTATTTGTGTTAAATTTATCTGTGTACTAGTGTGTGTGTATGTAATTCATTTACTGCCATAGCTACTTGAGGGATAAGGGTGCCACTAGAAACTGGACAAGCTTGCTTTGTAGATATCATATGTATAATTTTTTTTCATTTAAAAAATATTTTTAATTTCAGCTACCTGTTTTGTAGCTCCTGAAATACTTTTATTTCCCAGATCAGTTGATTTCTCTCCACTGGCGCTTTTACCTTTTTGAGTGGGATATCTTGAACATTTACTTTCTTTAAAAAAGCGCTGTAACAATACCCACTCCTTTCAGTGAGGCATGTGTTATTCCCTGGCCCCGTGAACTTCACTTCGACCAAAAAAAAGCTGGAAATAATCACTTAAGAGATGCGACTTTCCCTGTTTCAACAAGTTGCTTTATTCTCTGCTCCAGTAATTTCCTCTAAGATCCGTGTTCATTGTCATTATGTAGATGATGTGGTGATATGCGTGATGTTAAACCTGCAGTCACTGGGGATTAATGCATGGGCATGACATCATCGACAGCCAATGAGGTGGTGGTTTTGGACATGTACTGACCCAAACTGTCTTCCAAACTGATGTGGTGATCCTGCTGTGTTCCTAAAGAATATCACAAGTTTGGACAAATGGGGTGAATTCCTCGCGCGGTTTCATTGTTTCTCAGTCTTGTGCCCTGCTCCGAGCTAGCCATGGTTCGTTACACAGCCACACGTGTGTGGTTAGTCTGGTTGATCAAAGGTTTCACTTCTTGGGAGGAGATTGTTGAAAATGGACATATTAGTCCTTTGGTACAGAGAGAGATGATGTAACTGAGCTGGTTGCTGGCAGAATATAAACAGCCAAAGATTTCTCAGCGTGGCAGGAAGGCTGCGTCAACAAGGTGTTTGAGCACACAGTGGATTTACCTGTAGCACATTGCCTCATCTACCTTGTTGCTTGGAGTAGAGCTGTTCACGTGGAGGTGGGCACGGACTGCGTGTCAGGGGAGCGGGAGGGAAACTGTGCAGGCAGGTGGCTGCTGCCGGAGCTCGCAAGGCAGGAAAGCGCGAGTTCACCCGCTGTGCTAACAGCTTCTGCTGCGCTCTCGCCTTCACCCCAGCACCTCGGTGCCTCCCTGCTGCCAAGGTCTAGCAGGTTTGAAGCCCTTGGCCTTAGTCCACGTTACATTGCTGTAAGGTTACTCAAAAAACTCAGCTGTCTTGAGTAGGTTTTGCAGAATCACAGCAGATGCTGCCAAGCATGGTCTGGCTCCTGAAATGTGCATTTCTGAGTTCAGGCTGCCTTTTCTATCTAATCTTTCCTTAACCTTTGTTATTTTGCAGCAGACTCATCCAAGTCCCCTGCAGGTCAGTCGGGGGTTTCCCCGTGGGCTGTGTGAGACCCTTTGTGTCACTATCACAAATATTTGCACACAAATCACTTATATTAGCTTAAATATTTCCTGTTTGCTAGAGTTCTTAGTGTTAAACATAAATTTTGGGATTCAGAGTTAGTCCCTGAAGTGTTTTAATATACTTGTTTGTAATCTATATTAGTATATTAGCAGTGTGGGTGCACCAATAGCCATTTACATTGAGGGAACCACACAGAATATTAGCAGTACAACTGACATGCCTCAGAGATGTGTACGACTCTTACACCTTGGATGCCAATAAGACGTGACAGGATACATCTAATGAATTACCTTTAAATTAGAAAGCAGTAAACAAGCCATTATTGGATTAAAGGAATATTAAAATTAGAAGAACCTTACTGTCTTTTGATATCCTGTGGCAGATTTTTACTAGCTAGGAAATGACATGGGTTACTGCAGAGAGAGAGACAGAGGGTCTCTAGAGAACTGTAATGATTTTCATCTGTGTGAAATAGATTTTTTAATGCTATTACTTAGTATCTTATGTTTAGACGATGCTGTAGCAGATTTCTTTTTTTTTTTCTTTGCCTTCTATTTTCACATTGATGTTTGCTATCATTTTTCTGAGTGACTTCAGTGCTTGTGGAAGGTACAGGTTTGATGTACCCAGCTAAAAGCTCCTAATTATTGAAGAAAAACACAGGCAAAAATTATACAAGAGGCTTGCTGATAGATTTCAGCCCAATACTGAAGAGCTTTCTGTCTTGCCAGGGTACAGAGGCAGTCTGGGTTCGTGCCACCTCTTCCATGGGCTCTTTCCTCTGCTGCTTAGAAGGCTGCTCCAGCTCTGGTAATTCTGGGATATGATTTAAATTGCATAAAAATATTGTCATTGACTTCAGTGAGATTTATATAAATTCCTAAGAACTAGATTAAATCCACCGGTCGTACATCTCACCGTGCAGGCGTTACCTCGTGTTGCCTTCCAGATGTGAGATTCTGGATTAGATCTGAATTGGCAACTGATTGATGGTGCTTGTATGGAGCAGCTCCTGATCTCCCCACACCAATTTTTAATTAATCTAAGGCCAACACCTGCTGTCCTCTCTCAGGCAAGCTGCCCAGTTTAGGGCAGGGCTTTGAATGAAAAGGGCGAAATTTGGCCAGTACTCCTCAAGTGTTAGAAAAAAAATGTACATTTAAGAGGTAAACGCTAAAATATTTGATGGAAAGCAGTTAATTCTTGGGTTCATCTACAGTAAAGTTTCTTATGAAATCTTGAAATTACTGTGTTCTTGCCATGCCACTTAGCTCCGTCAGCCAATGGAAAACTACACCCTTAGTCTAGAACTAATCTTGAATTTGTTAGTGCAAGAAGTTATTTTGTTTGGAATATCAATTTTTAACAACACTTTAAGACAAATCTTTAATTCATTTTAACTCACTATCAATATGAACACGGAGCAATAAGATATCTCGGAGTGCTAAGCCACATTTCGGTCTTGTGAGGAAAGTCTTGAGGATACTCTTGCGTCCTAGATTTTGGAAGTATACTTGGAATAAAGAGCTCTCCTATAAATATGCTTTTCATCCAAAGTATTGCGTTTTCATTGTCTCTCACAGTTTATGGCCCTGGTATTCCTTGCCCCCTCTCAAGGTCTAGTAGGAGAACTCCCTCAGCCTGTCTTTTTCTCTTTGAAAAATTTGAAAACCATCATGCAGGCGGTTGTTTTGAAGCCAGTGCCAACCCTGCAGATCAGAAGATCACAGCACACTTCCACCTGAGGTTAGGCAGTGTGATGTGAGCTGCTTTGCACTGGCAAAGCATCCTGAATACTTGCAAGCTATGGGGATTTCTATTGGTCTGTGTCACTGAAGCCTCTTTGCTATTCTAAAGAGGCTTATGGGGGGAACAAAGGGCTGCGGATTTCACCAGTTTTGCTTTATTTTATTTTTTTCCAGCAATAGTTTTGGAAAGGCTGTGAGGTGAAAGGCTGATTTTCTCAGACTAGGTACAACTCTGCCAGAATAAAGTTCAAATAAAAGAAAGTAGTAGCAGGTATCTCAGTGACTCAAAAGGTGACCTGTTGTTTTTATTGCCCCTTCTGCTGTGTTTCAATTTCAGTTACACTTTACAGGGGACATCTGTGGAATAAAAACTGTGGTGGGGTCAGGCCTTTCTCCTCAGAGCATGTTTCCCACTGCACAGCATCAGTACAAGTTTTCTCCCTCTGTCCTTTAAAATAATACTCGTTACTGGTCAGGCAAGATATAATAAGCAAAGATAAATATATATTGAGCAGCAGCACTCCCAGGCTCAGTGTTACGTGTTGCTGGAAGTCTGGTTAAAGAGCTCAGTCCCCAGCCCTCGATGCGGAGCTCTTGCCCTTTCTGTTCTCCAATAAGCCACTTGCAAGGCTCAGCCACGCGTTACATCCTTCTGAACCAGAGGACACGGTGTAACTGCAGTCAGCCTGGCCTCCTTGGTTCTGGAAGCATCTAACCTCTTAACAGGAGAGAGCAGGACTCTGATGCTTTAGCTCTTAAAGCGTTTGTAGGCTTTATTTTTCTAGCCTATAAGAAACTGCTAACTCAAGCCGAAGCATTTGAGCAATGCCTTAGCATGGATGAACTGGTTAACATGAGTTCTTTTAGCTTTTTGAAACAAATTGCAAATCCGCGGTTCATATTTGCATATTCAGGTTATTAATTCTTGTGTTTGCATTTCCTAAACTGTGTTCCAAATTCCCATTTGATACAAGTTTCAGAGCACTAATCTGAGTGTAAAACGGAAAAGGAGAAAGTTTTTTTGTTGTAGGCAGCATTGAATAGTTGGTGATTTTTCTTTTCAATGAAATTAAGCAAGCTTCTTTTTTTCTGATGCATTTTGTGTCACCTCAGGTATTCAGTGAGAAACTTGGAAATTCTTAACTGGTAGGGTATCCAGTCTTCCTATGTGCATCTCTGGGATATATATCTATATTGCAAGTTCATAAAGCTTCCAGCATACATTCTATGCGTGTGTAATTAAGGAATGACTATACTTTGATGTCATTTGCTGTGTTATCTAGATTCCCATTATGGAGACAATGGTATTTTATGTTGTCATCTGCAAGCAGGAACATCCCCAGATGAGTGAATCTGTTCAAAGGATGAGGCTGTGGCTTTTTTAGTCTAGAGAACATAGTTACCCACAGATTTCTTTGCTGCTTCCATTATTCAATGAGAATATGTGTGTTTATGATAGTCCGATCAGCAAATAGAAGTGCAATGCAGATGTAGATATATTGTGAAGTACAGCAGTTTACATCAATAGGAAGGATTTATCTTGTTGCAGTATTGAATTTATGATGCTAAACTGTGCTATTTTCCTGTTTCAAAAAATATTATATTGTATTGAGCTGATATCAGGGTGAAAAAATAAATGCCTCTTTTTTAATTCAACCCGCTATAACATGCTAATAATGTTGGAGACAGGAAGAGAAATGCCTCATTTCAGAAATTAATATAATGCATCCATATCATAATTTCCTAGCAAAATTCATTTAACTTAGACTCCTAAATGAAACTCCTTGTTTTGTTCAGTCTAGAAAACAGATGTGATTGAGGTTTTTAAAGGAAGTATGCTTTTGGACACAAACTGTGGGGTTAATACACCTTACTTAAATTAGACTTTTTGATCCCTATAAAGGGATTCCTGAAAAGGAAATAGAGAAGTTATAGTTGTTGGTGATGGTCCCTTTGCTGGGCATTCAGGCAGCCCACACTTCTCACTGTTTTTGTTCCAATGTCCTGGCAAATGCTCGGTAGATGGGGTTACTAGGAGGGAAGGAGGGGTCATCTCTTCCTCTTTGCTGTTACCTTCTCTTCTGGCCATTGCCAGGGACTGTGGCAATTCCAGGAGTGTACTCGGGATATCCTGTTGCCTTGTTCCTAGAAAATGCAATAGAGTGCAAAGGAAATTGTCGTGATGCCCCACAATTCTGCTCCACTGCCACATGAGCACTGTGTACACCAGCTCCAGAGGGGAACCGGATGATTCTTCCCCCGCACTGCTCAGATCCCTGGATCATGCCTGGTCGAGCACGCAGGATTCTCATCATCCCCGCTGGGACAGCTGAGCAGAGAGAAGGTGGTTGTGGCCGCTCTGCTCTGAAAGCCAGTGTTGGGGCCACAGCGCTGCTCCCTCCCCAAGGAAAACGGGGATGCAGAGAGCCAGAGAAGTTAATGCTGGTCAGCTGGCGCTGTTATTATGAGGCTAAGCCTTTTCCTCTTCGTATACGTGCACCTGTGCCTCACTCAATGAGCGCTTTACTGATTTTTACTGGAACTGGCCCAGCATGGATACAGGTAGCTGTAAAAGACCGGTCCTGGCTGTTGGTGGGCTCGTGTTGACTGTGTTGCTATTTGCGCTGAGTGCTGTCAGTTTAATGACTGTGAAGCACCGTGGTTAGGAGTCAAGTGCTATAAAATTTTCCCCCCAAAAAACGTCTACAGCAGCCGGTGGACTTGCACATGAAACAGGCCATTGAATCTGAAAAAAGGATCAGTAATTCTTTAGAACATGGAAAGATTGTCATGTGTGTGTATTCCTGTCGTATTACTCAGTTAAACAGTGTCTCTGAACCTATGATACATTATTTGCAAGAATATAAGAGTATTTTTCGTTAGCTTTTTTAGCTGAAAGATACTACTGGAACAACAGTTTAACCATGGAAATATTTACCAGTTACAGGGTGTATAGGCTTAACTGAGCCTGAAGGGACAATAAAGCAAAATGATTATTTTAGTACTAAATCATCCTCATATATCTGGTGTGTTGCTAAAATAATTAATTCTGATTTTGTTTAATTATAGATCTGTTTCTGTTAAGGGACAATTAAAAGAACAAAATTTTGTTAGAAGTTTCTTTTAACAACCTGCAGTGATTCTCTTAATTTAAGGGAGTGCTGGGTAAAAAGAATTGTCCCTCCTTTTCCACACCAGATTGACACAGAGGGATAGATCTGAGGTGAAGAGAAGCAGCTTCTGGCAGAATTAGTGTAACCTTCCACCTGAGAAATGAACAGGTTCATTTGGTTCGTTAAGTGTTAGAAATTAATTGGTCTTGAGCTTATTCACATAATAGCATTTCCCCCTGGAACATTTCCTTCCTGTAGATGTTTCTAATGTATTTTTGGTATATATTTAGTTTTAACAATAGAACAGACATAGAAGCCCCAAACCTTTAAGAATGCCTACTGTTTATAACTCCGAAAAAAAGTGCAGCAACTTTAAACAGTTATGTACTTTGTCAGTGTGCATCATTCACCTACGCCATGCTCCAGGTTACGCTTACTCTCTAGTTGTACTGCGTAGCAAGGTGAGATGTGTTGCCGAGTGGATGAATGAGTAGCTGCGTTTACCCAGTGTCTTTGCAAATTGCTATGAGAATGAGGAGGAAATCAGATATTTTCAGCAAAACTTTTTTTTTTTTTTTTTAATGTGTTACACATTCTTCTTCTTGAACAGAATTTTCAGCAATGAATAAACCGTTGCTGTTAAATCTTGCTTGGAAATGTAGTGGAAAGTGGCAGCTATTTGTAATTAGCATATTTGGAATATACATAACTGCATTATGGCTGAAGACTTGATATATCTTCTGTGTTTTCCTTGCTTAAGAGGAAAAATAAAAACCAAATAAAGACAAACTGGCCCTCTTTTAAATGTCTTTTTCTACAGAAGTAACATCTTCTGTTATAGATAATGAGCATTGTTCTCTTTTGTTTAAATTCTTTGTTACAGAGGCTTAGAGCAAGAGGGCTTTAATAATAACAGGGCCTTCTTCTCTACAATGTCTGTCTGATAATAGTCTGCAAGATTTAAGGATAATACTGTAAAATAATTGGTTTTCAAGTGAATAATTGTGTATAACTAATTGGAGGGCAAATGGAAAATCTGCATCCTCCAAACAAATGCAGTGTGTCTCTTTAAATATCTTTCTGTTTTTCCACCCTCAAGACAAAAATAATATCAAATCTCATTCAGGTTGTACTTCAATATGACCAAATTGATAATTACATTATTATAGAGAAGGGCAGGATAGCTGGAGGATGTGTACAAGGTGCATTAGTCCCACAAATAGAAGCTGATTTACTTATTGATAGTAGAGACACGTTTTAGTCACTTTATAGAATTAACAATTGATCAGCTTGTTAGGTTCTAGTTCTTCATAAGCACAGCATGTTTATTCATTATTGTCATTACATGGTGCAAGCAGCTGAGGTCATGATTAGCAAGGCAAAATCTAAAACTATTTAAACTTGCTTAAATATAACTTTTGCAACAGGCAGGTTTTGAGCAATGCACTTATTCTCCCTTTTCAGAAATAAACATAACTTATACCTGCCTGATTAATTTTCATTCCATTTACATTTTTCAGAACCATCAGATCTATTTGTTTTCCAAATGACGGTGGTTCAGGCTTGTAAAAGTGTAATATAGGATGGGCAACATAGAAGCATTACTTTCAAATTGCCTTGGTCACTGTAAATATATACCGATATGTGGTAATGCAATGGATAAACTAAACATACTGCTGGAGGAGAATGGAAAGATGTTATTCCAATAAATATATTCATGATTGTTTGTTACTAAGCGTAAGTTATATTTTCTAAATCAGCATTGACTTAAGCTTGAGCAAACTCGATAGCAAAAATTCCCACAGAGGCTTCTCCTGCTACGTATGACTAATATATTAAAGAAGATAAATAGTCATTTTTAAAATTTATTACACAGTAGGATTGAACACAAGAGGAAACCATTTTACAAATCTGAAAGTTAAGGTCACCCTGAGAAGAAAAGGACACTTACGATGACTAGAAAAAGTCTGCTTCCTCAGGAAACTGAGATTCAAAGTTTACTCTTTTCACAATGTCTTTTATAAAGCTTTAGAATCCCAAGTGTAAACCCAGACTCTGTTTTGATGTGCAAATATTTCAAAACTGCATAGTGGATAGGCGTTTAGACACATATCTAACCAGTGCTACAGATTAGCTTCAGCCTCTTAATTCATTACGGACTACGAGGTTTTTTGATAGTGGTTTTTATAATATAATTCAGTATTAGGGATCAGCTTTCTAAAACATTTCATTGGAGTCTTTTAATAGTTTTCTCCCTTTTCCTTTTCTATTTATAAGCATTTCTTAAAATCCATTATGTATATTTTAGTCATACTGAACACCATTAAGCTTTTGGTTCATAATTGAGACTTCTAGGAGTTTGAAAATGTGCTCAATAGCATTTTCTTATGGCTTGTTAATAAAGTTAATGCATTATTTTTCTAGTAGGCTGTCTTATCTTAGCTAATACCGCTCACTTGTTTGAGCGGTAGCAAATCAGGACAACATCGATTTTCTTTAAGAGATGAATAATGAAAGATCTACATTCCTAAATATGTAGATAAAGATAAGTGACTTAATTAAAAAATTATCAGTGGAAGGTAGTAAGATGAATTAGCTGTTTTAATTTGTTGTATATGTCAATATACCGTAACATATCCTGGAGCATTACATAAAATACTTTTATATCCTCTTCTTTAATTTTCAGTGTGATTTCATAGTGTCTTCAGTTGCTTATTCTTTTGAAAATTGTTCATGTATTGGGAATTTTAAATTCCTGGAACTATCTGCCCCAACTTTAGCTTACGTGGGCCTTGGCTCTGCAGATGTTTAATGTCCAGTGCAATGCAGCCCAATGAAAATAGTTCCACTGTGATCAATAGTAATGTTTATGGGCTTTGTCTTCGGTGGTGGAAGTCAGGTTACGAACCTGATTGCTCTCCAGTGAGTGGCAAATTCCGCTCTCTGATCACATGCGCTATGAATATCAGAGCTGGCAAAATTCCAGGCTAAATTGCTTGCTGTTTTTTGACCAGCTTTACAAATCACACATGATGAAAAGGGGACATCTCGGGGCCTCCATCTTTCATCCAGTGTTGCTTTTGATATCATGTAGATCTCATCAGGGTACACGGTATAGAGGAAGAGCTGCTCTATTAAGACATTGGTAGTTGATCTTATTAAAGGAGGAGGCAAACAGCTTTCTGCTGAAGGACTGCTCTCTGTCACAGACTCTTTTGGGTTTTTTTTGGTCTCACATAATAGAGCAAGCACCCACAGGAGTTCTACTGGTGGATTCCCTAGTGGGAATAATTATGTGTAGAGTACTGTGCCTTGAATAAACTTACACAATTCTCATGCTTAAGTTCTAAGTGACTCCTAAGTCATGCTGGTTTTCAAGCTTCAAGATCCTATTTTTCAGAATATATTTTCTCAAAACTCAGCACAGCCACAAATACATTATTTGACAAGCATGGCTGAGCTTCTGCTTCAGGTCCTTGGGTCACTGCCTTTCTGTTGCAAATGCATTGTCCAACGGTTTTTTTGAAGGTTAGTTATTCTTATATTTTCCAGACATCTCCATTAGCTTTCTAGGGCAAGATGACAGCAGATTCACAAAGATTTTCAGATTTTGCCTTCTCCTAATGCTGGATTCATGGCTGTCCTGTTTGAAGTAGTTCAGTTGGGTGATGAGGAAGAGGGGTACGTTGTAGGTCAGCTCTACTTATAACAGGAAGGGATTGGAGAAAAACTTTGTAAAATCTCTGGGTAAGGTATTAGTTGGTATATAGGACATAAGCTGAGAAGTCCGTTAGGATGTGTCTGTAGAGCTTCCATGGAACGGTTTGACAATACAGTGTGTCATTTGGGCAGACAAATTTTACTCTTTGAGATTCTACCCAGCAACACTTTGCTAAACTGCAAAGGGTTGAGGATAGAGTGATGCATCAGGCTTTACTTCGTTTTACATTGTTTTATTCATTCTGTCTTTCTTCAGCCTTTGATTAAACATAATACTTGTGTCAATGAACTGAGTAGCAAATGCCTGCCACATTAAGGGTTTTGCTATGTTAGGAGTAATGAATGGGAGACTGTTTTTCTTTCAGAGAGGAAGACTGCCAGAATCAAAGATGTAAATAAGAGCCAAGCAAAATTAATTGCAAACCTGGCAAGTCTGGTCTGTCTTTATTTTTACTACATGGCACTCGGCAGATCTTTTTTAGAGATGTTTAAAAAAAAATAAATCCTGTTCCTTGTGTTGAACCTTACCCAGTCACAGCGGAGGTATTGCTACTGGTCTTCTGTGCCAGGGAAGCAGCCTCTGGATTTCTGCTTTCATCCGGAAACATTTTTGCTCAACACTGTACAACCTAAAGACAGGATATGGCTGCAGTTCTGTGTTTTAGGACATGCGTCTCAGGAGACAGGTGGGCCAGAGGTCTGGGGTGAAGAAAAGCTCCAAGAGGCCCCAGATAACTTACAGCTCTGTCTAGACTACTGCAGTGGAGCTTAAGCCAGGCTTGAGCACTCTATTCAGAGAACTCTGCTAATTTAGCATTGACCCAAGCACAGATAAACAACGACAATGCTAAAATCCAGCCTGTTGCCCTCTCCGTGCAACACTCATGCTTCTAGCCCAGATGTTGACAAGTAGCGCGTGGGTCTTGGCTCTTCATACAAGAGCAGCCTGCTCTCCATCTACTTCTGCACTTCTGCGTCTTTGCTGGAGGAGGACCCAATGTCATGGACTGATCTAAACCTAACCTAAATCTTCCTGAGTGGAGAACAGGAATTTTCAGAAAGTCATACTTTCTGGTTAGGGTGACTCTCATAGGAATGTTCCATTATTAAATGAGAAATATTTCATATTGTTGAAGATCAGGTTGAAAAAGCAATAGATGACTTTTGGAATACTGCTGTTCTTAGGTACTGAGTTGGATGGTGCTATGGCAAGCAGAGAAATAATAAGTAATTCTTGTACAAATGAGTACTTAAATTAAAAAGGACAAAATTGTGGCTTAAGAAACCACAAATCCATCAGCTTAGGAAAAGAAAAAGGACCAAGAGGGTAAAATAATGGTGATTGCACGTTCTCAGAAGTGTTCTTTGGGTGCTTATCAAACAGTATCTGTGAGCAGAGAAGGGAACTTTGACAGTTGTCTGTGAATTTAAGGGGGTGGAAAGACTTAATCCCTGGCTTAAAAACAAGTCTTAGACTAAACTGGCAGCAAATAAGCTATGTGAAAGCAAGTGGGGTTTGCCTGAAGTAGTGCAAGGCACAGCTCTGAATAAAATTCTGTGTCTTTCTTTTTGGATGCAGTAGTACTGTCTGATGAGTGAAGCTTCAATTACCTGCAGCCTCTTTTGCTAATCTTGGTCAAAACTCTTGTCATTGGCAAGGAAGGGGTTTAACTTGGAGAGGGGAAAATTTAAATCCAGTGAGTGATTATTTTTTTTTTTAATTAATGTTGCTGTTTTGCATTTAATTAGTGGCCAGTATTAAACTAAAACGCTTAACAAGTTCCTACTATGGTCCCTGAAATGCAGCTCATTTTTAACAACAGCAGTTTATATTAAAAATCTAAAACAGTCCTGTGACTGTTCTTGCTAATGGCCTTCTTTCAGTTTGTGTGGCTGTCTTGCCTATTGCCTGGCTATGGAAATGCTTTGTGCAATAATCCCAGAATTTGAATCAATGCTGTAAACACTCCATAGGCCTCTTAAAAAATGTACCTCACGCTGCAGGAAAATCAGATGGGAACAGTTAAAGTGAGAGAGTTTCACTTTTGTGTTCCAGTTCATCTATCTCTAAAGAGACACTAGTAGGTCAAATGGGTCTAACACTGATCGATTTACAAGAAGAATCCCTTTTGAAAGTGAATCACAATTCATCTCCAATGGGCAATTGAAAAAATAAAATAAAAAGATAGAGCCACTGGGGTTCTGGTTGGGGAGTACTTCATCAGCTCAGCCCCTCACACAGTTTTCATTTAGCCATCCCTTGGAATCCATAATCCAGTCAGATCTGGTTTTTACAGTCTTATTACGTTTTTGTTCAGTTACCTCTTACTGGATCTGAGAACTTTTATTCGATTAATGCGCACCATGAAGAAGGACATCTCTTCTTGGCTTTGAGGACAGGTTCCCCGCGATGTGACAGCAACAAAGTGTGTCTGTCCCCTAGTCATCTTACCAAAGGCTGCTTTCCACCCAACTGCACCATAGGAGCACACATGGGACATTCTCTGGTCACCACCCTGAAAGGTAAATATCTGTTGAACAGTGGTTCAACAGCAGCACAAGAGAACAACCGCATTTGTCTCAGGATCTAGCGAAGTGTTTGTGATTTTGTTTCCCAGTAAGGCTAACAGCGTTTGAGCCACAACCAGCATACCAGTAAAGGTGTATGTGGCAATAGGGTGGAAGTAAATGAAGCATGTAGAGGCTATATTTTTGTGGGATTATTGGTAGGGAAAGCTACTGGTAAGCTGTATGAGCTGGAGAGACTGTTTAGTTACATTGCCTATCTGAAAGGTAGTATCTGCCGAGACATTTCATACCTGTTGCTAATTCTGATTAATAATTCTAATTAATAATTAATTCAGCCTGGAGAAGAGGAGAACTCATCATGGTCTACAGCTTCCTCACAAGGGGAGGAGGAAGGGTAGGTGCTGAACTCTTCTCCTTAGCGACCAATGACAGAACCCGAGGGAACGGCAGGAAGATGTGCCAGGGGAGGTTTAGGTTGGACAAACTGTATTTTGGGGAGGTGAGGGGAAACAATTTCCTATGTGGGACTAAACCTGGAGGCTGGTGAAAGGACAATACGGTGGAAAACAGAAGATGGAGAAAATCTTCAGAGAGAGATTTGGAAGGGGGAGAGCAGGGCAGTGCTGGCTGTGACCAGGTGTGCCCAGGGAAGGCTTTGGGTGATTCTCCAGTAGGCTTTGTGGAAAATCATCTAGTACGATTCACTTTTTTATGTTCTGTTTCCCCACCTCTCTGGCAAAGACTGTCTTATTGTTAAACTAGTGAACTAAATGTGTCACCAAGTTAACTTTTTTCTGTGAATCTTGAGAGTTTTTTTTCGTGAAGTCCCAGTTTCTTGGATGAAAATAATTGGAGGAGATTTTTCTCATCTGTTTTCTGACTATTTTTAAGAGAGTAAATAGCGCTCTAGTGGTGATGAAAAGCTGATTAAAATCTGATTGTTGTCTACCCTGAAAATAAACAAACAATAAACAATTACTTCAAACACATCTCACATCTTTAAGGCAATCGTAATTGCCCTCAAGTGAAGCAGGGAATGTGGGGGGATCTCATACTTCATTTCCAACCCTGAGCATTTTAAAGCATAATCAAAATTATGCCACTTACTCTCCCCCTAGCTCCTCCCATCAGTCATGTACGTGGTTATGTGATCACGAAGTGGCTTGTGCATGAATGAAGGAGCAATAGAAAACCAAAAATCCATCCTAGGCAGATTGAGAATCACAAGCCTGAAGTTCAGCCTTCTCTGAGTTTTGTGGAAAAAAAAATAAACCCAAACAAACTTAACCCCCCCAAAAAAACTAAACAAACAAGCAAACAAAAACAACCCCAACCAAACAAAGAAGAGGATTTCTAGCTTTAGCCATGAAGAGAACACGCTGTTACTTATTCAAAGTCTGGCTGTGGTCTCATTTCAGTCAGAGTAACTGACTGAGCCTCCTGTATGGAAATACGTTGTTACTTCAGCTGTGACAGGTACTGGAAGGAGGGTCCTCTGACAGTTCAGGTGCTTGATGGGGACATACCACGCTAACAGCTTCTCTCACTGCTTCTGAAGAGCAGTGTCAGTTTGCTGTGGCCACTGCTGTCCTGTCTTGGTAGTGCAGTGACACGAAGGTGTCCAGGACTATTCTCCTCAACACCTTTTCAGCTTTGCTCCTTTTGCATTGGAACAGAAGCCAGAGCTCTACCCAGCTTCCTCATGCCTGTGAAGGGATGCAAACAGCAGCCAGCAGCTCATTAACCTGCTCTGATTGATCACTACATAACTCAGGTGGGGTCTCTTTCCCTGCCCACCAACCTTTCTCTTGATGCTCACAATGTGCTGCTGCCAAGCAGGGGAACTTCCCAGAGGAGGCAGGGAGAGATGCTGTGCAAACAAGAAACAGAGAGGGCTGAGAAGAGATGGGGAAAGGGGCCTGAAGAATTGGGCTGGAAGACGAAAGGATGAAGGAAAGCCCTTCTGGAGGTGAGGAGGCAAAATGTAATTTATTTGACTTCTGAAATTTTCTTGCACCAGGGAAATGCAGTAGCTAGTACTGCTGGAAATGAAAATATCTGAGAGAGCATGTTACCTTATATATCCATACTGGAATTCAGAATTTTTCTGGTTACAATGAGAAAGACAAGGGTTTGCAGGAGGGAGGTGGAGTCACTCCATGTAGGTACCTGTCAGTGTAAATAAGCCAGCCAGAGCATGCTGCTTACGCATCACAAATGATACATCTTTTTGAGATCAGTCCACATTTTAAATTTGCTTTTTCTTCTGGCGATGTAATATTGATTCCAGGGGTGCAAGACCAGCGGCTCAGGAGATAATTAACAGATATACCTACCTGCTCATTTTTCTTCTTGACTCAGTAGTAGGCTGCTGTCAGGAATTAGAAAACCTTATGTGACTCCTGGTACCTGGAGGGCACGATACAAACAGCTACAGCCTCACGCAAGTCTCTCAAATGCTCTCAATGAGAGCTAAACCTGCCTGTGCCGTGCCCATACTGTGGCTGTGGTGACCCAGTGAGCTCGAACAAGCAGATGCTTCTCCATGGTACAATGTTGAGCAGAGGTCAGGGTTCAGGACTCAAGACCGGTGTGGTCAGTGCTGGTATCAGAATTAAGTTATCTCCAGCTCAGACAATGCTGTGTGCACTCTGTGTGATTGATGGTCAGTTGTTCCACCTGGTATGATGTTGCCAAACCGTAGAAAAAAAATGTAATACAACTGTGAGGCTGACTCTGTGTGAGCTTTTGTTCATCAAGATTGGGTCCTCCTTTAAAATGCAATTGCTTTTTGACCCAACTCTAAGTCTTCATGCCATGCAAATGTCTTGCTAGCTTATTACCAGTATTTTGCCTCTGTCATTCAATTACAGAAAAAGAGTTTTGTTCTTCAATATCGCCACAAGAGATTCTATGTGCTAGGGGCAGAATTTTCAACCAATCCCAAGCTGACTGTAGTATCTTTGTATAGCAATGGGAATATCAAAAATGTTACCTTTCAATTTGCTCATAGTTATCCTTTTTTCTACCCCAACACTGACAGAGAAAACAGAAGTAGCATGCAACAGTATATTTTGTTATTGGCTTACGTAGCTGATAATACAGGTGCTAAAAATGTGAGTTCAGCCCACAATTACACTTCTGGAAATTTAGTGCTGTAGTTATGAAATACTTTTGCCTTAGAATGTTTTAACAATTAGCTAATGAGTCCCAAGTGAAACAATTATGCCATATACCCGGACAGTTGGGATTCTTCATCAGCCAGTGTGCATCCACTGCTCATAAAGCATGTTTGTTTTCTAAAAGCAAAACTAGCTGCTCTGTGTTTTCGTCTTGGAGCATTTCATGAATTGAAACAAAAGCAGAGACCAGATTACATTGCTGACACAGAAAAGGACAGACTCTGTTGCAGTAAGGGCTTGGTACAGTTTAGGGAAGCAGGAGTGGACGTGCTGTAACTATTCACTGTGAATTAGATTTTTTGGGGAATAATAAGGAAGTATAGTATTCTAGTGCTGTAGAATCAGAAAGAACCAAATTTGATTGCATAAGGATGCTCAGAACCACCAGAAAGATATCTAATTATAACACAAGCTGACCCTGTCTGCATGGGAAAAAAATCAATATGTGTAGGAGGTATTTTCAGTTTCTTTCTACCACAATTTTCCTCCACTAATCTGACTTGATGACTGTCTGTGGTTGGGGTACTGAGGATGACACCGTGAACAGTATATATTTACCTTATTTACCTTGCATTTATATGCCAGTGCTGCCTTTTTTTTTTTTTTTTTCAACCCCAAGGCATAAAGGAGATGTAGTCTTGTTACAGACCCTCAGCAAACATGTAATCCAACCCTATGGATGGTGATGAGAGCCTTGACTGTCCCATAGGTGTTCAGCCTCCACCAAAGCAGGCTCCATGAGATTTTTAAACAGCTTGTATCACCGGTTTCCCACACCTAGATACAGAAAGTTTCTCCAGATGCATTCACCAAATTATCTTTGCAGGACACTTAATTTATTTTTATTCTATTTGTAGTAGCTACAGGGAACTTCTTTAAATCACGCCCTTCCTTAAAGCAAACCTCTTCAAGGAGGCAGTTAGCACATCTCTAATAAACTCTCTTTTCTCAACTAAACAAACACACCTACTTCAACCTTTCTTTACTGCTCACGCTTGCTGAATCTCTTAATTTTCATGCTATTTCCTTGGAATTGTTTTTTGTTCTTAATTCAAACCACCACCCATAGTCAGTGATCATCTGCC
The DNA here is from genome assembly GCA_013399365.1 of Pampusana beccarii. NCBI lineage: Eukaryota > Metazoa > Chordata > Aves > Columbiformes > Columbidae > Pampusana > Pampusana beccarii. Next base: position 44,199 of record VWYH01008138.1, on the reverse strand, counting down.
TCTTGCGGGTGAGCCCTGGGCTGGCCACCAGGCACCTGGAACAGCTCTGGGGCCCCCCTGTGTATTATCTAGAGGTACAAACTGACGTGAGGCCCCATCCTCCGTCCCTTCCCTCCTTCCCTTTCCCAGGCAATGTCTGCAAAATAACCTACCAGCTCACCTGGGTCTCTGGTGAGTGGGAAGAAAGGTGAGTGACCTGCTCTACAGCTGTTGGCTTAGTTACATTTTCCTTCTATGCGAGAAATGAAATTCTTCCATCAATTCAGGGTATAGAAAACTGTCTTGTTGCTCAAGATAATCTGTGCAACAGCTCTGTTGCTTTGCTACCTGGCAGGCAAATTTTGCAGTAGAGGAAAAGGCGCATTTGCCTTGCCTGAAACATCCAGCTGAAGAGATTTCCTTCAAAGACGTTTCTCTCCACATTTTTTGGCATGCTGCCTGCTCTACGTGAGTACTGCTCTGCTTCTGGGAGGTCACTTGGGAGTGAAGTGGGGCACCAGCTCTGCTCTGCCTCCTCTTTGAACAGGGTTGAAGCAATTCCTGCGCTTCCTTGAACACAGCACCTGCGAGTCTGCCCATCTCTTAAGTAGGCCGTACACTGGGGGGTAGGGAAGGTTTTGAGCTGTAGTGAGGGACTGAAAGAACCTGGATAATCACAATGAAAAATTCTCTCTGATAAATGTAGTTGAAAGAGTTGAAATGCTGGGCTGTAATGAGGAGGTGTGCTGTGTCACCTGTCCAAGTTGGGAAGTCTGTGTAACCTTAGAATGAAACCTTGGTAGCAATACTTACCTCTTCAGGAGTGTACTTTGGCAGAAGAGTTCTTCGAAGGATAGCGATGGGTCTATTCTGACTCTACAGCTACAGCAGTTCTGAGCAGTTCTGTTGGGAAGATGTAGGCTCAGTTTGAGCTGAGAGAGCAAGTTCTAAAATATTTTCCTAAATGTTATTTTTCTGAATGAGATTCTATTTAGTTTAGGTGTTCCTCTCATACACAGAGATTATACTTTTGAACCGCAAGTGATCAATTATTTGTGCCAGCATAACTCATATGCTTCATTTGCAAGGCTACTTATTCTTGTCATATAAATACACTTAAAAACCGAGTTCTAGTGACCGCAGGTCCCAGAATATATGCTGGAGTTAGTGCATATGAAGAAGCTACTGCTCCCTTGCCCGGAGGTGACCTGAACTAGCCCCTGTAGTTTGCATTGTATCAGGTTCTGAGTAGATGCCCGACTTGTTCTGCTTCAGCAGAGAAGGCAACAGCTTTGGTTTCAAACTCCTCCTTACTCTGTGTCAGCTTGAGATCTTCTGTTAGTCCTTTAGTTCTCATCTTCAGTACCTTGCTTGAATTTGTTTTCCGATTCCATGTATTGCTGTTACTGCTTCTGTATGACCCAAGCTCCGCTGGATTAAACTCAGAGGCCACAAACACTCACATAAAATGAGTCCAACTGAAAAAGGCTTTCCTATAGAGCATCAACCCAACTCACTATTCTCACTCTGGCTGAATTAACTGAGGAAGGCTACAGTGACTGGGGCAGAGAATTGGGGTGGTTTAGGCACGTTTTTGCAGTCCTCCCAGCATGTCCTCTTAACATGGATGGAATGTTTGTTCTCATCTCTAAAGGAGACAGTGAAGACAGATATACCCTAGAGAACTCCAAATGCTGGTGAAGACAAACACATTTCCCCCAAAACACACGGCAGAAAGGATGTCTGTCTGTATGTAGCTGGTCTGGCTGCTGGTGTGGTCGATGTCTCATGCTGTGTGGATATAACAGCAGTTCATTACTCCCTTCTTAGGAAGTTGTGGGTTTTATTTCCTTTAGCTTTCATTGGCATTGTCTTATTTTCCTCCCCACATCCCCTAGTTGTTGTTAAGTGAGATTGTGAAATATTCCTGTGGAAAGAGCTGACTAGTGGTGACAGACCGAGTGATTGCCAGCAGAGACTGATGTCATAAATGGAAAGCGATGCCATAAAAAAGCACTTAAAAATTGCAGGTGAAGCATTTTGGGAGTCTGCTGGGAATGGCTGCAGTCCCTCTGTGATTATTTTGCTACATGCCAGGCTTTCTTAGAAGTGAGGAAGCACACTTGCACTTTGCTGCCACCTTGTTTAGCTGATTTTCTTGCTGTCTGAAGAGTCTTTTCACTTCAGTTTGCCATGCGGAGCTTGATGTGATTAGACCTTCAGTGATACCTGCAGGGAAGTAGACACAGCAGAAAAGTTGATGTTGGCTTTGGGAGTAAAGGGTAGAGGAACTGGGCCCAAGACAAGCTTTGCTTCCTTGCACTGTGAGATTAATCTTATGGCAGTACATGAATAACTTTGTGTCGTTTCACAGTTTGCATAGTGCCTTCCAACCTTGTGTAACTTACTCAGTGAGAGTAACGGTTGGCAGAACTGAGGCCTTTAAGGACCTGATGTATCCCTGTGCGATGCACCAGCTGGAAAAACAAGCAGAATATATCAGGAGGGAACATGAGGTACAAGCTGGAAGGTTTGTTACCTCTGTTAGTGGTATTGTTAAAGATCATCTCTGGTTACTGTATGTTCTGAGTTTCGCTTAAAAATATCTGGTGCTGAGAACTTGGCAATGAGGCAGAGAAGAGCTGCGTGATGGGTTTAATGGTGCAAAGCCCTCCAAGGAGAGGTTTCCTCCATATCACTCATGTGAAAGTCGGGGACTTAATGACGGAGAGTGGAGGTCATTTTCATCTGCCAGCAAGAGGCTTAACGAGATCAGATGCCCAGCAGCGGAAGCTGGACAAATTCAGCTTAGAAATCAGGTGTGGTGTTTAAAATGATGTTAATTAACTGCTGGAATAACTTAATTGTGTTGAATTTTCTGCCATTTGAAGTCTTCAGGTTGAGCTAAAGTTACCTGACCTGACGCAGAGATTTCTGGGTGAGCGTCAGAGGACTAAATTTGAAATCTAAACCGCATTATTTCCCTCTGGCCGGCCAGCTTCTGTGGGCACAGAGGGACCCTGAGTAGATGGGCCATGGCCTGTGAGGGGATGGGACAGCTGGTAAGGGTGAATGGAGGGATTCTGTGACAGCAACGTGTTAATATGATTAATGACAAAACTTAATTTGCACGGACAGTTCACTCTCGCACAAAGGAGCGCTTGCAAATTAGAGGCTCTGCGACAGGCGGGGGCCTGGGAGGGGGTGTCTCTGAGGACCAGGATGGCTCTGGTGGAGAACGACGAGCCGGGCTTCGACGGAGCAACCGGTGCACGTTGTACGGATGAGATTTAATGAGATTTCCGCGGAATAACAAGAGTTGGAAGTGTTTAATAGCTGCCCGCTAAATTATGCATGCGGGCTGGGCCGGGGACGGCTCCGCGGGGCGGCGGGGGCCGGCGGAGCCGCCGATGCGGCTCATGGCCGCCAGGGGGCAGCAGCGCCACGCCGCAGGGCCCGCGGTCCCGGCGCGGTTCAGCTCCAAAAACCCCAGTTATTCCACACCGACAAACCCGTTTCCCCACTCGCGGCCCTAAATCTGCTGTGGGCTGCCAGGCCGGGCAGAGAAGTGTCACTTTTCAGGGGTCGGCCCTCCCCGGCCGGGGGCAGACTGCTGCTGTGGGATAAATGTGCCTTTGGAGGGGTATTGATAAATATATGTCCCATTTGGAGTCGTTTAGCCCTGAGATAGGTGGTTTGTGTTACTTAGCTGGCACGTGTAACAGGCAGAACTGGCCGAGCAGGTGTTTGCTTTTGCTTTTTCCCCCTCTTTTGTTTCCCCTCAAACTCCAATAGCAGGGCTTTTCAAATATACGTAGTGACCACACTAGGTAGGTTTTGTTTGCTGTTTGGAGATTTTGTGTGTTTGTTTGCTTTTGTTTGGTTGGTTGGTTGGTTTTTTAGTTGGTTGGTTTGGGGTATTTTCTGGTTTTGTTTCGTTTGTTTGATTGTTTGTTTCTGAAGAAATTGTAGATGTTGCTCTGTTTTCTCTCAGTTCTTAATTCAGTGGGATGTGAGAGTTTAACAAGGCTGAGGGTGAGGTTAAACTCTCAGGCTGGCAAATCGCCCCGTGAAGGATGTGGCATCCAAACGTGCTTCCTTCTTACCAGTTGCTCTGCAGAAGAGGAGTCTCTTGAAGGATGTGCGATCTTTATTTTAAGTGAGGAATTATTGAGAATGGAGAAATTAAGGTCTTTTAAATATTTAATGGACAGAGGTTTTCTAAATTATTTAATAGCTTATTATAAAAGATGGTATAAAATGGTTTAGTAATTTATTCTTTACAGAAACTAGCCATAAGAAGTATTTTACAACATGTAAATATTGGTAGGAAAAGTACCTAATTTAAAATGCTATCTTATTCTGTCTGTCAAAGGAATTATAGAGTGCTCATATAATTGTCAAATAACTTCAGACCTTTATTGTTTCTGTTCTTGAAATGCTTCTCTGGCATAGGCAAATGCTATTTATACCAATTTTATTCAAGTTTACAGGCACAGAGACAGACTGTGCTGGGACTGAAGTGCAATTCCCTTCAGATACTAAAACACGCAGTCTTAGTTCAGGCTCATGGATGCCCTAAATACTGGCACGGGAGAATTCTGTGTCCTGAAGTGGGGTCTGGGGTGACTGATGTGCAAAGCAGGAGTTGTTCACAGCCAGCCCAGGTGTAAATGCTGAGAGTGAGGCCTTTCCCTCTCCCTCCATCCTTCTTTTCTTTACTGTAGCTTTGCTAGAGGTAGAGGTGGGGGTTCAGTAGCCTCCTGCCTGGAGCTCATTGTATAAGAAAGACCCTTTCTTAATAAAATTGCTTTCCTTGGGTAACTTCCATTCAAATCCCTCTTGCATAAATTAACCCTGCTGCGTTGAAGTCAAGGACTTCATCCACAAAATTCTGGTTGTTGCCAGATGTACTGGCACCCCTTGGGAGGTGGTGCTGGATTTTATTTTGTTCGAAGCGGTGCTCGGTTTGCTCGCAGGGAGGGCTGGTGCCCGTTCCTGGGAGCAGCTGCCTTGGCAGGACACGCTGCCCCAGCAGAGCTCCCGGCCAGGGGCTCAGGAGTGATTTCCTTCTCTGCAAATGAGCAGCTCTGCTTTGCAAACTAACACTGTGCCCTGAGACAAGGCAGGGAATGGCATTAAAACCACTGATCGCAAAATACACACAAAACATGGTTTTGCCATGAGAAGCCTAGAATTCCTTTTATTATACTGTTATTAACTAGGTGAGCCTCTTGCTTTTGTTCTGATCTGCCTACTTTATTGACATAAAGCAGATGAATCCCAGATTTAAGACCGCACCATTGGAGTTAGCCTTATGCTCATCTCAAACAACTCTGTTTTCTCAAGAAATATTGCTGCCTGGAAGGCACCAGAAAGCCCCAAGATATGCTGGTGGCTGTATCATCTGCCCTCTTTCGTTATATCCATTTAATTAGAATGACTTGGAATAAGGAATGCTTCCTTGTCTTTTACCTGTATTTAACATGTGTTTACAGAACATGTTAGTATTTATCTGTAGATGCATCTACACAGTTTTTTTCCTCCCTAATAAAAATTATGGAACAGATAAACACTAAAGCTCAAGTTAGTATATTGCAATATTGATTTCTACAAGAACACTGTAAGAATATATTTATTGTCTTGTTATGAAATGTGTAAAAATGTATCACACAACCATTTCAGTCATTCAATACTACATTGAAAAGTCTGTTTGTTTGCTTTTCCTTAATAGGCCTTTGAAGGCACACTTTTTTTTTTTTTTAAATTTCTTTTATGTGTATTTGTGGAAGAAAGGATTAATATAGGATTGAGTGCTTTGTCTTAAGACGTCTCTTTGCCCACATTTTGTTTTGATTAGAACTGCTGTGTTGTGCTTTTGGCTCACTCTCAACCTCTTCACGTTGGAAAGCGAAGATTGAGTAAAAGGTGATTAATTATAGATTGCTGGCCTGGTGCGTCTTTAATTCCAGCAATGACTCTGTTTCCTCACGGCATTCTGAACAGAAAGGAGCTGAATGTATTGAGCTGGGGGCTTCTCTGTCCTAACCTTCTGAAAGGTGTCTCCCTATGTGTTTTTATGACCCCAGAGATGCTTTGCCCCCAATGTGACAGTGTAATTTAGTGCTTCTTAAAAGCAAATTTTTAATTGATCAAGGGAAGAGTGAAATGAAAAGAGTGATGGGAGAAGATGAGAAAAGTTTGTTGTGATCACTCCATAGGTGAAGGCCACCTTATTATTGCTCTCACAAATTGCACTGTGTTGTGTTTTCAATAGCAGAAGGTCAAGCTGAGCCCAGGGATAGAAGTGAGAAAACAAATAAAACCAATAAAAACAAAGAGACTCAAATGTCTATGAAATGGGGTGTTTGAGGTCATTATTCTGCAGAACATGTGTCAGTACAGCTGCAAAAGTGTCTCCATATAGTGATTTCAAAGAGTAGCTTCTGGGTATAGGTGAGCTGGGTGTGAGATGTGATGTTGGAAGGAAGTGGAGACAAAAGTGTTAGAGGATGCTATAATGCATAGATCACACAGCAACGTTCCTACGGACGTGACCCTTCAGAGCCTCTGCTCCTGAGGCGGCCAGACTCCAAGGGCCTTGGCCAAATCTTTATGAAGACAATGAAAGATTTCCCCCCTCTCTTTAATAATCTCCAGTTCAAACTGTTGGAGGCTTCAGGTAAATGTCTGGAAATCTGCGTGCACTGGGGTGGTGTCTTAGACCTCACAGCTTTCACAACAGCTGGGTGACAAGAGGGCACGTGGTAATAAGGACACAGCAAACTGCGCATGTTAGGTTTGTAATTTCTAGTATAGTGAACTCTGCCTTTAGTTAATATAGTGATATTTCAGGGCTGCTTTATCACAGTTTCTCTGTGTTCTTGGAAATAGGTGAAAAGAGCAATACAACTGCTGCCTTTTGCCTTTGACTGCGCTGTAGATGGCACTGTGAAACAATGATTTTGGTAACAAAGGTCTGTTTTACAGCATCATTCCAGACGTTAATTGCAGTGTAATATGGCTTTCTTTCTAGGTCCCCAAAGCGAAGGAAAAATTCTGAAATGCAGAAAGGTTTATTTGCTGCCGCAAATGGGAATCTGGAATAACTATGAAAAACACACTGAAATAATTGTGTTTGACTGGAACAAAATTCTTGCAAAGTCCCCAAGGTAAGAGCACTTTTTATCTTTCGAATGACACTGAAGATTTGCTGTTCTGGTTAGCAACAATAGCCACTTGAATCCAAGAGAGAATGAAGGCTTGACATTTCTGAAAGCAGCAGCCCACGGACGCTGAGGGGCTCAGTGCGCCTTGCTGCATCTGGCTGCTAAAATTCATTTTCTCCCTGAGTTTTTAAAGATCCCCTTGTATTTCTTTATATTAGCAGGCTGAAGACTTGTGTCCTGTCTTCCGGCAAGGCAGACTAAAGTCTGCAAATGTGTCATTTTAACGGCACCGTGTGGTTTTAGCAGCCTTTCAGTTTCAATGTGAGGAAGTTGACGCTTTGTAGTGATAAACCTATTCCTGGATTTGAATATACTTACAAAGGGGTAGGGCTACCCTGTTAACCTGATGAAACCTGGTTTCACATTCCCTTCCTAACATCAGGGCCATGGCTTCGAAACAGTCAAACTCATAATCTGGGAAAGGTTTTGAAATGAGGTCAGCACACAACCATTTCCACTGAGACCAGCGCTGCTTCTGCACTGGGAACGGTGGGAACACCTGTGTTCACTTACCTGCTGAAATAGCAGCTGTTGAGCATGTGGTGCTTGATTTGGCACTAAATACCTGTCCCTTCCATCAACTCACACCAGAGAAGGCATGCTCAAAGTGTCTGATCTGTGGTAATTTCAAGGGTTCAATCCTGCTTTCAGTCACACCACAGGAAACCCGAAGGAAGGTCCCTGTCTTCATTATGATACTACAGAGTGACACCAGAGCTGGGGTCTCCACTGATACTTGGATCAGGTTCCTGTGTTTGCATTTAGTGCAACAGAGCGATGGTATTGCAGGATGAGTGGATAATTACTTCCTATTCAGTGGTAACTTGTGCATGAGGTGTAAGCTGTGTGTTTCTCATGGAGAGAGCGGGAAAACCAAGGTAAAATTCAGCTCTCCTCTCAAGAAAATGAGGTTCAGTTACTTGGGGAAGATTTGGGTAACTAAAATCTGAAATGGTAGGTTGATTTCAGAGCTCACTGGGCAGTTTCCTTAGATTAATATTGGATCAAGAGCAATAATAACGTTTGTGCTGGTTTCACAGTGACTCAATCCCATTAGCTGCAGTCACATTATGTGGTTCAGGTGGGTGCAAGAGGTGAATTAGGTCCATGCTTATTAGCTGAAGTGTAGCTGCTCTGAATTAGCCTGGGAGTGCTCCATAAGAGGATGCTTGTACAGTAGGCAAGGACCAGTGACATCTTTATCTTCTGGGCTTGATTCATGCTTGCAGAGGACTCCTGTATATGGCTGCAAAAGAGCCTCAGTGTGTTTCTTCCTGTACTGGTTCATTCGTATTCAGGGTGGTAACATGTTGGGCTCGAAACAGAGTGTCTTAATGCAAGGAAAGGTACCTTTTCGCCAAGTCAGTCCTTAAAATGCGTGTTTTTTACATGTATTTTTTTTCATATATCTGTAGACATGGTAAGTTATTTTTAGCAATATTTGAGTAGATTTTTAGAGAAGTTTGTAGGCTGGAGTAAAGTCTACAAGGACAGCTGAGAGTGCTGGGCTTTTCACCAATGTATTTTTTTTCTTTTTCAAGCGTGTAGTGTTTGCTAACATATATTTACATACAACAGTCTTTCGGTCTCTTAAATTTTGATATTAATTAGTGCATTTGTGATATGTGTGGGCTTTATCAACATTCCCATTCTTACACAACGAGATAACAGAATGGTTTTGTGACATGTGAAAGGGAAAATTATGCAAGCACTTTTCAATGAGGNTATTAATTAGTGCATTTGTGATATGTGTGGGCTTCCCATTCTTACACAATGAGATAACAGAACGGTTTTGTGACACATGAAAGAGAAAGCTATGCAAGCACTTTTCAATGAGAAAACATGGGATCTGTTTTGGTTTCACTTTTAGATCGTTACCCAATTTAAAACAGATAGAAGTGCTTCATCCGGTTTTGACAGTAGAGCTAAGGCATGAGTTAGGCTGGTTTCTTTTTTTGAACTATCAGTATTTTCAGCACTTGAATATTGGATTAGCTGAATGTTTTCAGGTATTTTAAAGACATACGGATAAACAAATTGTTTAGAAAACGCTTGGAAGAATTGGAGGAACTGGAATCTGCAGGGGAAAGAAGTTCCCAAAGGACTTTTTGCTGCATGCTTATGATAGACTTGCCCAAATCCCAGCATGCTGATTAACTGCAGACTAACATCCCTGCTACGAAAGCAGTATTTAGTTCAATTTATGCAAATCTATAAATTGCCTTTAATTAATTTGATGTATTCCTGCTTACAACGTTTGCTGGAAGTATGGAACATTGTATCTAAGGGTTCAGCTGCATAATGGCCATTTATGTATTGCATGAGTAATAAATCATTGCAACTGAGTTTAAGAAAATGATTAGATTACCTTTCTATATGATGAATGGCATAACATAAGCTATTGAGGGATTTAATTGTAGATACTTGCAGCAAAATGACTGAGGATTTGTGGTCTTAGTTCTAACACTATCATGAATAAGACTAACAACATCCGCCTTCTTTAGAACAACTGTTTTCTGAAACGCAGTTTCTAACACCCTGGCAGAACAGTGAGTTCTCACATATTTGGCTGAGGTGCTGCTTTCATGAATGTTTAACCCTCAGCAAACTTACTGATCTCTAGGAAATCTGGTGGGGGTTATGTGCTTGGGATATCCAGGCAATTCATCTGCATGACCACAGGGAAGTTGGTAGCTTTAGCAAATATGTCCTTAGAAATATTAAGTAAAAATGATATTTTTTTGTGATGTTTCTATAATTTTGAGGCAGGTGCAGTTTAAAAATAGTAGCACAACTTATATATATATATTTAAATTTGAGTGTGGATGGATCTGAAAAAAAAAAAGAAAACATAACGCCTTATCTCAGACTTATAGAAATGTATTGTACTCATGTGTTGTTATAAATATGTATTTGCGGGTAATAAGATGTGTGATAGTTGTTGCATTGTTTCTAATTATAAAATATGCTTAACAAAAAATTGATCTCAACCAAACCACGAGTGTGCTTTTGTCAGTGTTGCCTTGTAATAAGCCGTATTAGTTTTCTTCAGCATCTTTTCGCTTTTCATTCCCCGCATTATTTTTATGTTATTCCCTACTCGCATTGTTCTTTCACTCAACTGCTTCCTTTTCTGCCTCCAGGATGAGATTCTGTGCCAAATCAATGCTTCTGTCTGACTGGCTCTTTCTGGTCTATGTGTTAATGGTCTGCTGTAAATTGTTGTCCGCCTCTAGCCACCATCCCCGGGGGCACACAGGTAGGAGCTTTTAAACTCATTATGTGCTACTGAGACCAATTAATGCTGCTCGCAGAATGGTAGAGTCCACTTTTTAGCAATGGATAATTGATGAGGCTGTTGACAGCACGTTATAATCAGTTCAATGGGTTAAAAATACAGCAACAAGAAGCAAAATGAGTTATTGTAAACTTTCACTTTTTTTTTGCTAGTAATTTATGTACTGAAGCTCACCAGATGGTTTTTGGAGTGACTTCATGACTGCTAGGGCTTTGGGATTTGTCTGTGTCCTTCTGTTTTATCCTTACTATGGCAGTTGCACACACCCCAATGAGGTCCAGAGCTTTCAATGGGGCAGCTGAAGGCTCTTAAGCATCTTTTGTGCCCCAGTGTCCCTGTTCTCACAATGCACTTTGGACAGTCAGGTCCCCCACCCCGGGGCACAGTGACTCCTCCCATTTACCTCCCCTGGCTGGGGAGCAGAGGGGCAGGACCGTTGGTCAATAGACAGGGTCCCCCGCCGAGGAGGTGCCCAGACCCAGAGAAGCTTCTGGACCAGCTCCTGATGGCCACAGCCAGATCCGACAAGGCTGTAAAATGGGGCTCCTGCCGAAGCCCCCCACCTTGGATTGGTTTTCTGGGAGCACCGGGACTGTGAACAGAGTCCCACTCTTGCTACTTAAGGAAACTTCCTGGGATTGAGAGCCCTCGCCTTCTGCTTGGTGAGTGATTATTTCTCCTGGATATATGCTTGAGTGAGCCCTTGCTCCCCCTGGGCAAGTGACTGTTTCTGCTGGGTACCCTGGAGTCAGAGAGGCCTCTTCTTTAGAGTGAGTGTGTGCACGCTGTGCATCATCCTTCTGGTGTGGTTGTATGGTAATAATATCCCCAACTGGTACATCCAACCTGCAGTTTATTAAATGTTGCCAGAGTGCTGATTGATTTTTGGATCACATCACTGCTTGCATTGGTTTCTGTCATTTGTTTTTGGTCTGTTGGTTGTTTTCGATTCTGAATTACAGTTGGTTTAAGCTTATTATTTGCTTGGAGTTTTTTTTGGGGTGCCTCCATGACACTTATCCAAAGAGATTCTGAAAAGTATCTTTATCTTCTGCTTAATCCAGTTGTTATCAAGAGACTTCACAATGGTATCATTAGCTTTGGTGGGCAATAGATCAAAGCCCTCAGATTTAAAGTAGCCAGTTCTTTCACTAAGTAACATAAATACTGAACTGTGATTTAGTTCAGCTTGTGGTATGCTCCTTTTCCTAACCTGCATAGTGAGGCAAGCAGAAAGATATTTCCTTTACGAGAATGTACTGTTGTAGCAGAGTATATTTACCAGGCACAATGTAGTATCTTATTATAAATGACAGAAATAGCTCAGAACAAGCTGGGTTGGCTTCATGAAGGGATACCAGACTGGAAATTCAAAGCAACACGTCTGTGGTAGGATCATGCAGACACATCAGCTCGAATGCAGAAAAAATTACAGATGTAGTAGTGTTCATGCAAAGATATCAGTGCAAGTCCTGAAACAGGATAGCTGTGTTTGCCCTGTGTCACCTTATACCCCAGGAGAGAGAGAGAAGTTAGCAAAATACCACCTCTAACCTCTGCCTTTTAGCAAAGGTCAAAAGCCTGGCTACAGCTCTGTAGTGAGATGACTGTGTTCTCAATACCATAGTTAGCTTCATGCTGCCTTGGAGATTTGTGCAAGTGCTGCTATTTGTGAGGTAGTCTCATTCTTAAATTAGGTGTAATGCCTTAAATCCATATGTAATATTCTCAGCTCTGAGCCAGACTGTTGCGGGTCCAGGTCTAATGTTAGCATCCACTTCAGCTCAGCGCTAGGAAGTCGGGATGCATTTGTTAGAGGCTCCATCCTCCAGATGAGACAACCTATTGATCTCTTTCCTGGCTGCTTCTGGTGATTGTCTAGGTAGGAGCTGAAGGCTCCTCACGTGCTTGCCAAAATCTCTTCAGTTCTGACAAGCAGGACTGACTGTGACCTGCGAGTAGCTGCTGTGCTATGTACATGCTCACAGCACATCGGCAGTGTCTGTGTTTAAGAGCACACAGAGCACCTCCTTGCCTTACCCCATCACCAGCTCTGCATTCCCTGCTGCTGTGCAGCACTCACGTGTGTTTACCATTAAATGCAGTCACAGGTTATGGAGAATAACTGACATGTCACAGTAAAAGCCCGTAAAGTGATTCCAGTGAATAAATAGACTGTTAGAGGATGATCCGTATCACTGTTTTGCAGGTAGCTGTTATGGAAAGGAGTTGAATCACTTCACTGAAGAGGGGGGTCTATGTACAATGACAAGTTAATTAGGACCTCTTGACCTTTCCTGTAAACAACTGCTGCTTAGAAGAGCTTTCCAGAGCTGGCTACACAGCAAAACCTGGAGAACAGCCTTCTGCAGCTTTTGTCATTCAGGGAAGAGCCTTGTAGAAAGAAATGTTGTTTTCGTCTTTTAAAGATGCACTTTGTGTGTGTACCTAAGGGAAATATCTGTAATAAGGCAGTAGTGGTCCTGTGTTGTGGGCTTGTATGATGAACATTCACTATGTGTTATGTAAATGATGACAATAACATTTCAGAATGCTTGACTGCATACTTTTAATTGACACCAAAAATTCTTTCCCCTGTATCAAAGAGGTACTGTAAAACACAACCAAGCTGCTTGACTGTTAAGCAAATTTGCATACGGTGCTTTCTCTGGTAAGCTAAAGGTTCTGCTCTTCATGAATAGTTTGGTCAGATTATGGAGCTCTTTTTCAGACAGACATCCTTGAAGCTGGAGCCTTCATACGCTTTTTTAGACTATGGGATGAGTTTCTCTTATGCGTACACTGAACTGGTCCCCATCCTACTTCATGATTCCATGTAGCGGACGAAACAGTCACTCCATGTTTGATTCTCTGGCTCCCCATGTCTGACATGTGGCACCACAGAGCATTTTGAGGGCTTCAGGGGGCTCTCCTCAAGGGGTCTGTGTTTCCCAGCCTCACTTTATCTTTGCTGTTTGGTACATCATCTAGACTGACCTGCTAATGTATGATCAGATCTGTGATGGAGTCAGATACATGAGCAAGATGATGTCTTGTTCATCAGGAAAGCAAATAATTTAGGGTTTTTAGTGTAGCCTTTTTTGTGGAAAGCAAATAATTAGCCTCATTTGTTTAATACAAATTAGCACGTTCTTGGATGGCACTTGAGATAAAATATTTGCTGTCAATAGACGACTTAAGCATTTTTCAAAGTAAAAAGTCCTGAAGCACACTAGAGGGATCAATTCAAGCTTTGGGTTTGGCAAAATTTTTGTCCTGTGTCCCTTAAGTCAGGCAGCTTTAACCTGACAAGTAGGTGCTGAGGTGGGAAATACATGCTCGATGTGCCTAGCCTGGGATGCTTCAGGACAAGCTGGTTTTTGAGAACATGCTGTGTCTGCTCCTGAAAACCAGTGTCTTTCAACCTATGTACTTGACATCACTAGTCACTTTTGAAAAAATACTTAGTCGTTAAAGCTAAGAAAGTCTATTAACCAAGAACAGACAATAGAATATAAGAAGAAAAGTGGGGTTTTACTTCTTTTTTTTTTTTTTTTTCCAAAATACTCCTGTTTTTAAGGAGCCTAATCCAGGAAAAGACAGTTATTGACTTTGGTCACGTTAGTTGGTGCCTGAAAGAAGGCCATTTGACAGCTGCGTCTGCAATATTCAGACAGGAACAGAGACTAGATCTTTAAGGACCCAATAACCATTCTGTTTCTGAAAAATAGGAGAGAATGCCATTGAGCAACCCCTTTGACAGAAAGGGCCTCTTCACTGTAATAACGTGTAAGACAGACCTAGTTCTTTCTTTTTGTTCTGCAAAACATTCACCAGCCTCAAATGGCTGTTAGTGAAGAAAGAGTCTGTTCAATCTAGCAAGCCAATCCTGCCGTTGCTGTGAAGCAGTGTGGATCTTAAGCCCAGCTTTGGAGGCCACAGTCTGTTTTTGATTTGAACACTGTAATTGCTTTGACTGGCAGTTAACCAGGCAAAAGGTAGAGGAGAAATGTTCCCTCTCATTACTATTAGATCACTGAAGATGCTGCTTATACAGGTTATTTCAGCAGACTCTCTGTACATCTGTGTAGAGAAGACACTTCAGAATATTCATGTGACTTTGCTGCTCTGAATTACCCTTCTGAAGAGTTTCTTTTGCACTGACAATAGCTAGGGGAAGTGTAAGCACCAGCCTTACTACAGCTATTTAAATTGGGAAGTATTTCAGGCTCCTGGAGTACCTAACTGATACTGATATAATGATCAATTCCATGCTGTGCTGAATGAAGCAACGTACATTTAGCACCAGAAAAGATTTGTTTTCACCTCACCGCTATAAGTCAGGAACCACAAATGAAATGAAGCATTGAAAAGATACTCCGTCAGGTCACCTCACATGGGGGCTGGACTTTGTGGACAAAATCCTGTCCCCATTGGAGTCAGAGGAAAAACTCCTCAATTACACAGGCTCCAGGACTTCATCTACCGATGTGAAGGCTGTGTGTCTGCAAAATGCAGCTTTATGTTAGAAACATGACTGCTTTCGAGGAAAAAGGGAAGAAATAAGAGGCTTCTCCCCTTATTTTGGGGTTGGAGCATCCTTCTTCCCATTGGTGCTATGGGGTTGCCAGGGGCTCATTTCCCTGTTCCACCAGAGGGCCCTGCAAGGCAACCAAAGGGGCTCCAGCATAAAGCCGCTTGCTTTTTCCCCGATTTAAATCATCACTGCTCATTTTACTAATTAGAATTGTGAGTCCTTTTGTATTTCGATGGGTCAGACATGGTTAGTGCACAATAAGCTTTAGCCCTTTGTTCTATTTAACTCCTTTTATGTCTTAATGTTTTATTCATTGTGTTATTTATGTGTTTTATTATCCAGCTTCTAAATATAGGGTAGCTACAATATACAGCCCTGGCTGTAATCTCTTCAAGTAATAAGGTAGGGAAAGCAATTGTGTTGAGCAATAGGTTTCCTTTAAGACAAAAAGGAGTGGAGTTCACTGCATGAAGTTTGCTGGTATATTTATTTTTGAGAAAAAAAACGAGGAAGAAGTGCTTCTTATTCTCCCTCCGCCTTCCTCCCTTTTTTTTTTTTTCCTTAAATAACAATGGGAACTTTTAATATATATGACTGATTTTGACAACTTCAATTTAGATGCAGAGTTATGTTACCAACAAGGAGCAATTCAGTGTCAAGTTAGCCTTTTTAAGGGTAAAGCATAGCTTCTGGTATCATTTTCCATGAGTGTGCACTTTAACTACGTGGATTGTGGAAAGATTTGTGTATTCCAGGCGGTGTGTGTTGGAGGGGCAGGATTACAGACAAATGGATGAATGTGCATGTTTTGCGTATCATGTTTCATTGTGCTTCAAGGTGTGGGGGGATCTTCTATAACAAAAAGGTGGAGTCTCAGACAAATGGCCAAGTCCAGTATATCAATCTGTACAGCAGGAGGCTGAAGCCAAGATTTTTCCTACAATATTGAAGTGACTTTATTTTAAAGCCATTGGGCAAAGCCTGTGAAAATAGTCTTTATTTTCTTCATTTTACATTAGCAGAATGATTTTTTATATAGCTGCGATCTGCAATAAATTATAATCTTTATAGTCCATTGATTCTAACCAAGAAAGCTTTCTTGGCTCGCTCTTTTTTTTTTTTTTTTTTTTTTAATCTACTTCTCCCAAATTTAGAACTTCTATTACTAAAAAATTCTTACATTTCAAATGGGTAGGCTTGTGCTAATGCGAGGAGAAAGAAATGGTTGGATAAGTGAAAATCCACAAATAGGATGGAAAGCATCTTGTCCTCAGCATTAATTTGGGTGAAGTGATGCAACAAGAAGTGGAACTTGTTCTACTCTGGAGCTCTGCTCTAGGTTTCCATGGAGGTCAACATGCTGAGTCCTTGGGAGGATGAATGTTTGGGTGATGAAGGCAATAGATTGGAATGTAAAGGATTTGCATTGAATTTCTTGCTCTGAAATTATTAAAAGACTTGCCTAAGATGAAGTCTTGACTCGCTGAAGTGGGAGTTTGTGATTCTTCTGTGATTTAGCTTCCAGCCTGCTCCGGGTATGTCGTATTGTTTTTGGTCTGAGCAGAGAAGTTAGACTTCATAGTTATGATTTCATTAACGGTTAAGCCAGTCATTCTTACAGAATTCATCATTCAGTGTTTTGCAGATCGCTGCCATTTTGAGAGACGGAAATTGCTTTAGGGCCTGTTCTCCTATTGATCAACATGTCTGTACTTACTGCCTGGGCTGCATTGCCGCAGCCTTACAGTTACATTAATTGTAATAGCAGCACAGAGCCTCTCCAAAACTTAAAGTCCAATTTTTATGTAATTGTAAGGCCTTGTGCTGCTGCAGAGTTTCGTCCCAAATGAATGACTGCACAGCTTGAGTAACAGTCCGTGTAAATGGATACCAGTTTCTGTTGATTTGGTGATTTAGACTTGGTATCTGTGTTTGTCTGCACTGGCAGGTGAGGGGTGATTCAGAAGCAGCCTAGGACATGCTGAGCCTCTCTGCTGGCTTTGTTTGCCCATGGTTTTGGCTGTGGGTGGGTGAAAAAACATTCACCCTGTATTTAAGAGCAGGAAACTAGTTGTCACACTTGGCTGTAGTGTCACAGATGTCCCACACGTGCTTAGTCCACTGCACGAAGAAATGCTCAGCTCTGCTTTCATACCAAGTGTGATATTTCCCACTGCCAGAGCTGTGCCTCGATGTTAGTCTGAAAGTTTACAGTGTTGCTGTGTCTGGTCTCAAGGACATGTTTGAGCAAGCATTTCTTCTTGGAAACCAGAAGTTGTTTAATTAATAATGGAAGAACCTGGAGATGGATTTTTTTCTTTTTAACTGACATTTAAGTGTTTTGTTGGCTGAGCACCTCCAGATTGCTGCCGATAGGCCTTTGCTGCAGCTGTCTGTTTTTCCGTGTTTGGCAGCGTTCTTATATTCCTTCAGTAGAGTGGACAATGGATTCTAAATCAGGAGATTAAAGATGTCTTGTAGGGTTCAGCAGGGTAATCTCTCCTCATCAGACTGGAGATGCTATCCATCAGCACAGGAGTGGAGACTACACCTGACATTCATTATTTTCCAGGGTGGCAATCTTTGACAATACCCTGCAAATGACAGAAGTTATGAGTGGAAAATTGTAGGATCAACGTTTCCATTGCTTAGCGGTTGGCCTTTTGTTTATTTATTTATTTTTCTTTCTACTTTTGTTTCCCTGCTGGACATCATCCACATGCTTTGCAATCCAGTGATGGTCACTATTATTTTGATTTATGTGGTTTAAAGAAATAATGACCAGATAAGCATGAGGCAGGATTTCTCTTGGCATAATTTCCTGCTTGCATCTTCCTGATATCCGTTCATCTATTAGTTTTACACCTGTGTTTCCTTCCTTAAAGTAGCATCCTAAGATACAGTGGCTATTTTGGAATAAACATTTCTGTTACTGTCTGTTTTTCACAGAGACAAATTGTTGTGAATTAGCTTGGCGTGTTACACTTCTGGGGTGGAATGGTGGGATCTGTGTGTAACAGATCACGATTGTGTTAACAGCTGTTTGTGGGGTGTTACGTGTAGCTGATTTCAGTTTCATGTTGACTGATGATGCCTGATAGCAAAAACTGAAATTGTAAGCAATTGTAAAGCAAAAAAATTAAGTGTATCAAGGTAGTCTTTCTGATCCATCCTATTTTCAGGTTAGGTGAAAAAACTTGGAGTATCTCTTGTGCTCTACATATCCTTTTTTTCTATAGCTCCCTCCTTCCTTGGGAGATTTCCTTCTGCATGGCAGGAAATACAAGTTGATGGAAAGCAGGCTGACCTTCTTCCTTCATGCTGCCCCTGGATTGTCACTGGACAGGCCACAAAGATGAGCGGGTTCAAGGGCTCTGTGGTGGCATTAACCTTGGTTGGAGCACAAGTGTCCTTTGGCAACAAACAGTGCAAAAGAGGCAAGAAGAACAGCATGCAAGTCTCTCATTCATAGATGCGACCTTTGTAAGGTACCAGGTTGGATCCAGTGCTCTTCCTAATCCAATACACAATACAATTTTGCAATAAAAGACAAACTTTCTTGGAAAAGAGTATGCGAATATCTGCTTTCCCTATAAATATGTATCTACAGCTCTTTCATGTTATCCTACAAGCCATACAATTTGGAAGTATCAAGGCTTTCTGACACGTTTCCCCCTCTTTGTCCCAGTGATGTAATTTGCAAAGTCTGGTGATACAATAAAAAGCGTGTTGGGGCACTGGAAGTTATGGAACCAGATACCTGCATTTCATGAATAAGCAATAATTGTGCAAACACCCTGCACCCCTCCCTCCATTTATTTTTTTAAATGAGGCACAATAAATAACTGATTACCCAAAGGAGCGGGGCCCGTCCTTGTGATTCACCATTTTGAGCAGATGCCCTCTTCAGAGGAGATCAAACAGGAAGATCTTAGGCAGTATATCATCACTGTTTGTTTCTATCCTGAGTATTCTTAGATTGTCTTTAGAAAATATAATTTACTGAAAGTATGAAAATCAAGTCAGAGTATAATTTGAAGAGTGCAAATTATGTTAGTTGGCATATGAGTGTCTGTCCCATATTGTAGATATGTTAATGATTGCTGTCTATTGAGTCCTTCCAGCAGGTGCTGTTATCCCTCCAACTGAAAAAGCAAAACCCCAAACAAAACCAAGCCAGACGAACAAAACCGAACCAACAAAAAACCCACCAAAAGACCCCACCTCAAACTAAATAAACTAAAATTTCTCATCTAAAACAGTTTGAATGTGGAAAGAGGTCCCCATTGTTCTCCAGGTCTACCCTATTAGTGCTGTTGGGTCACTGAGCAATTAAAATGTAACTGATATTTTTATTTTAATTGTTTCTAAATGCATCTTCCTTAAAAAAAGAAAAAAGAAGCCAAGTTGCACTGGAAGTTGCCTTTTAGGATTGACACTTGCCTAACTGTGTGTCCAAATGTGTTGTCTTTGTTAGTGCCCAACCATAATAGAGTTTAATAATTTACTTTAACTGAGTTATTTTTTCAGATTTTGTTTTGCTTCTAAGGTTTCAAAATGAGGAAGGAACAACATAGCAGATTTTACTATCAGACCAATGTTCTTTTGTTGTTGTGGTTGTTTGAACTACATAGGAAAAAGAAGTAATATGACATTTCATTTGGAAACACTGTGGCAGGAGTCCTATTCTCCGCCCCCCCCCCCCCCCCCCNCCCCCCCCCCCCCCCCCCCCCCCAATATTTTTACTGGAAATTCAAAAACCCCACAACTTTGTGTCGACATTCTTCAGAAATTGAGTAAAATTGCTGCCCTCAGCAAAATGCAATTTACTGCAAGAAATGCCACAGTCCTCCAAAAAGGAGCTAAGATAATTAGTGTACAACTGACAAATAAGTCTACTATGCTAATGTAAAGAAACATCCTTTTATCAGACCAGATCACATGGCAGTTTGTGCCAAGCTAGAGAGAAAAGAGTTTACTCTGAAAACATGTCCTCTTCTGGGGGAAAAAAACCCTAATCCAACAGTGGCTATGGAAAGCATTTCTCTGACCCTCTCCACTACCAAGGGATTTAGATTAACCTAATTCTGGATCAGAACCAAGGCCTGAGTAGGTTTGTTTGATGGTGGCATTTTTTTGTTTGTTTCTTTTTTTGGCAAAATCATTTACGTTTTTCTTTCAGCTGTAGCAAGAACTTTATCAGAACAGCACTAAAAAGAACTATGTCTGCAGAATGACCAGTTTACTGGGGGATAAAGGTGATCCAGCATTCTCTCTGTATTGCCATTCAAAGAGAAGGGTCTTTGCCCCAAGTGCTTCAGTCTAAATAAACGACGAGACTGGAGTAACTCTGCTCTGGCAGCCAGGACCACTGAAATCAGAGCAATACAAGGTGTTTGTCAGTAGAACACGAAGTGCTTTATGAATGAAGTGTGATTATTCTAATTTAACAGATGGGGGGCTGAAATGAACACGTATGCATGGTGAATGCTTCTAGGTCTTGGGAACAAATCGACTCAGTTGCAGAACAGCGCCAGAAGTTATATATAGGTTACCTTGCTTCGAACTTGGTGGCTGGGCTACTATTTATGCAAACAACACAGAGCAGTACTTAAATACCATCACTGCACTGTGGTGGCTGGCTGCAGTGAAGGTATAGATGTATCAAAGCTGACAAGTGACCGGTAAGCTCCTTCCCAGACTTATTTCCAATTTTTCCTAGTCCAGAGTCCACTAGCTGAGTTGGTTGAAGGCCATGCAAAGAATTTGCATTTTTAAATTATTATTAATGTTTTGCATTGAATGCTAAATACTTTATTCTTACAGTTATTAAGTCTTGCTCATTGTATATACATTTTTAATGGAGTACGACACGGGATTTCAGTCTCAGATCTGTTAGATAATAAACAGTATTAGCAAGGTTATCCCTTGACCAATGGAAAACTGCATGTCGTGAAATGATGAATTCAGTCAGGGGGCAAGCGATGGGAAGATGTCTGTTTTGTGGCTGCCTCAGCAGATGGTTGTAATGACACGACACATACTGCTAATTGCCACTGCTCTCGTATTAGCAGGTTCACTAAGACCTGGTTGGCCACTTGCCTGTGGAGATGGGGGAGAGAAGAAGTGGGGTCCTTCTGTCTCAGATGAGGTGATAATACAGCCATTGCATACTAACAGGATGATAGAAACCTTGCAAATGTAATCAAGTCCTAAGACAGAACCAAGCTGTGTAACATTCTGGTTCCCACAAAACAATCAAACATTTTTGGCAGGACACCACTCTTTCTCTGTAAAGTTGGAGCAATAGCTTAGTTGAAGAATGAGATTACAGACTTCAATGAAAGCAAAGGTACTTTTGATCTATACTGGCAATAACACACAGGGCAAGAAACATGAAAGGAAAATACTGATCACTGGAGTTATCTGGGTGCTGTGATGTGTTTAGAAGCTTGTGTTTTAACAGACAAGTTAGAACTGCATATGAGTATGTATTTCAGATCTTAATTCCATTTGGTGTTAATGGCTTTCTTAAACACCCCTGTCTTACCATTTACTCTTCACCTTTTTTTCTGTATCTGTTTGAAAATTAATATGTAGTAGTTTTTTTTTTTTTTCAAGTCATTGATGTTATATAACATACTGTAAATAATGCACTAAGCAAAGAATTGATGAATATAAAAAGAAGACAGTGTGAAATGCACAAGGATAAACACTGTTTAAGGGTGTGTATACAGAACAACATCCAATTGCCAAGTGCTTTCTGGCGTAATGAGAGCTACTTGTTATTTTTTGCATAAATCTGATGACTTAAGCTGTCTGCTCTCTGAAAAAAAGGTGTCAGGCTGATTGATAGAGTGACCAGGACATGACAGTTTTCAAAGAAGAAGAAAGGCAGAAATCACTTTCAGTGGAGACAGCATCTCGTGATGTCGTTGAGCACTTGATAAGCCAATTGAAATTCAAAAATCACATTTAAATTATCGGATGATGAAATGAGAGGGAGATAAATAGGTCTGCACTTATGATTACGTACTCTCTTGACTAGAATCAGAGATTAGATAATATATTGTGCATTTTCAGTTAATTTTGCTCTCCTGTGTCCAAACAAGTGTTAAAGTTTAAAATATTGTTAAGCAGTAACCTGTTAGCAATGTGCCAAGGCTGAGATTATTCTTCACGTTACGTGCTATGCAAGTCTTGTCGATCCAGCATTTGCATGGGTGTGTGAATTACCAGGGCTTTAATGCTACAGTTAATTATTTTAAAAGCTAAATGGGTTTCTTATGTTTTGGTATAGAGGCAAATCAAGGACATCTGTTTGCTGAAAAAACATAACTGTCTTAAACTAATCCTCCTGAAATTAAGCATTGAGAGGGTCCTGGGCTTGGTGTCTTGTTCAGACAAAGCTGAACTGAACACATGGCAGAAAATAAGGACAGGTATGCTTGCAGACTCTCTGTAGAAAGCTGACTTGGTGCCTGGTGCAATGTATAGGCAGTAATCACAGGGCAGCTCTGAGTTTTGCCAGTGATTCCAGTAGAATATTATTTACCACAGCCAGGACTTGCTGAAGACCAGAGGATTTCTGTTGCTATCCCTCCTTTTCAGGAAGGTGAACTGTACAAGGAGGAGAACATGTTGTTGGCCTTTCCAACTGCTGTGCAAATCACAGGATAATCGAAGAGCTGGGCTGATGCTGATTAGTCCTCGGTAGTCAAAACCGATGAGATGTGAATCATGATTCTTCCATTCTGCTGATGATATAGTTGAATGTCAGTACCAGTAAATGTTTTATTGGGCCACAGTTCACCTGCTTGCTCCCATCCACCAAAAAGAAAGTGTCATCTCCTTCTTTGTTGACTGCTACACCACTACTGCTGTTTGGGAGAGCTCTGTATAGTGGGATTTGATGCTGTGGATTAAATGATAATTTTATGTTTCTTGCAGTAATTTTACAAGACATGCTACGAAGGTATGAAACATATGCACATAGTGAAACAAGAGTCTGTCTCAGCAGCATCTCACAGTCTCACAACGCAGAGCACGGGTTGTGCAGCTGGACTGCTGAGGAAAGCTTGGTCTTTTCCTCTCTCCTAGTCCTAAGTCAGTCCACTTCCCTCTGCTTCCCTCCTGTTCTCCTTGATTTGCTGGAGGAGTTCTTGCCTATTGACATCTTGCTGTAGAGTCCTATTAGCATCACGAATTTATCTTCTTCATAAATTGCCCTGTAGACTGTACCCTGACAATTTAAGTTGGCTTTAAATTGTTGTCACTGCCTCTGCTTCATCATCCACAAGTAATGATGTTGATAATGAAAATGTTATGCTATCATTTACCAGTTCTGAGGTGCTCTGCTATCTATGAGGGGATGCTAAGTAGATAGCAGAGTATCAGTCTCGTTTTGCTCCACAGATCTGCATTCTGAGCTCCCAAGTACTGAAACAAGGCAGATACAGGCTTTTAAAGCCAGATTTAACATGATATTTAGGTACCTGTTGCTGCAGATCAGTAGCCAGTAGGATTTTTCAGATGTGTGTATGCAAGGTAGTTACCGAACTTCCATTTTGACGGCAATGAAATTAGTGAATTTGAAGATCTGAAATTTGTGATGGTACAAGCTGAGATCCTGCATGTTACAGAGCTCTGTGTAACCATCCCTCTGTCAGCTCCAGCATCTTAAAACAGCTAAACAGCTGCAGGATCGAAGTGGATCAAATCCACAGAGTGATTTTACAGGCAGCATCAGGAATGACCTGGAGCAGCAGAAGTGCCTCTGTTGTCCTTGCACAGAAGGTGCAGACTGCTACAACGGCTTCCCATTCAGCGCCTGTTTTATTTTACTTTCTCTGAAAATTTTTGTCTTGGAAGACATCGTCAGCAAGGTGCAGAATAAGCATCAGTGTGACAGTGACTCAGCCCTCGTTAGCCATCGATCTGTACTCCGCTGCTTTCTGCTCAACCTCCCCACTGGATGGCAGCAGCAGAACACATCCTTATATTCCTTTTTTTAACTAAGTAGTGGGACTGTCGAAGTTAGAACGTGCTCTCCCGGATCCCATGTTCCTTTCTCCCTACTTAATCTGTTTTTTGGCTCTGTGTACCCAGGAGAGGCACAGCTTGGTCTTCAGTTTCCTCTTCTCAGCATCCAAGGATGTGTATTGCTGTACGGGATCTTCGAAGAGCTGGGGGCTGTGTACCCGGTGTGGGTCAGGCTGCAGCAAAGACCAGGCAGAACTTTACCTGGAAAGGGAACTGATACTGAGCACGAGCGTTTTCCTTCCAATTTTTATTAGGCTGTATCAACAGCAATTAAAACAGGCAGGTATTTACTGCCAGATAGCGTGGACAAATAATTTAATTTCCCACTGCTTAAAAAATGATCCTCTTCTTAGCAGGCTTTGTAATTAGATTTGACCTTGAGCAATCCCGCATTCCTCATGTTACTTGAAGTAGTATCTGAATTTTTGAGTCTATTTAAAATGTAAATTATGTTACTTAAAATTTGTAACAACATCTTGTGTGCCTTTATAACATAACCTAACACACATTTCCTAACTGAATGTCATGATTTTATGCTGAGTGTTTGGACCTACAATACTTTATATGTGTGCCAGCATTTAAATGGGATCCAGCTTGCCTCCGAGGCGAACAGTCCCTTAGGATGAAAGTGTGGGCAGTTCACCTCAGTGTCAGTGATGTATTTTTCAGCTATTTGTGTGCTGAGTCTGTACAGCAGGAGAAATGAGATTTGTACAGTTAAGGTGTTTTCTGCACTATGAGCAAGTCCCTCAAAAATTAAAATTCTAATGATGATGACGTTTTTGGGTATCTGGGTAGAGACTGAACTTCAGTCTGCAGAACCAGAACCTTTTTATTTTTTGACTTTCGGACTCTTGCAACTAAATACTGAGACTTTATATATATATAATTTTAAATTGTTCTTGACTACTTAGTAGATACCGTAGCTGAAATGACAGTAAGATATATTTCTGAAAATATCACATCCACTTTCTTTGGAGGTGATTCTAAGTTTAAGAGGAAATACTTTTATTTACTAGGAGGTACATACGGTATCAAGTGGGTAAAATTAAGATAGTGCCATTTGCAAGCAGGAATAAGAGATCAAAACACAGACTATTTCCCCAGAGCAACAGGGTCTATAAATACTGTAGCAATGACACCCAGTGTCTGGATTGCTAACAGTAATTCCGCAGTCATTCCTTTTGAATATGTAGAAGAGACTTAATCCCAGCCATGGGTCCTAGTTATGGTGCTAGGCAAGAATGTGGAGATCATAAAGGAAGGAAAATTATTATGTGGTGTTAAATGCAAGCTTGGAGCTGGTCCAGGCTTGACCTCTGTTACGGCCCTTAATCTTGGAATGAAACAAGGTTTTGGCAATTTATTCACCTCCTTCTGAACTTGCTTGCAGATACAGTGAGACAGACCTGTTTGAAACTTATCAACACAAGCCATGTGCACTGCCTGAATGTATCATCTGATGCTGCACTGTGGAAATTGGGGCTGTTTGTCTTATGGGACTGTCCCAGATGTTGAATTTATCTGGTTAGCTTAAAAGCCTAAATGAAAAAATGCTTTGAAAGAGGATTTTTTTAGAAATAAAGATATCTCTTTATTTGGGTTCATTGTGTCATTTAGCAAAGGTAACTGGTTAATGTTATTAGTCGAACTCTGTGATTGACCCTTTGGGAGTGGTGTTACGGATGACCCAGGTGGCAGATGATGGAAGATCTGCAGCAATGGCAGAGCATCTCTAGCTGGCAGACATTAAATAATCCATTGAAAAATTGAGAGTTTAAGGGGAATTTGGGAGTTTTAAGGGCACAGCATAGATGCGTACGGGGATTCCCTCCTGTACATTCATTAGGAAATGATCAGTGTAATGAAAGGATGGTTTGTGTAGTTGTAATAGTTGTGTAAAAAGGCTGCTGTTAAGCAGATCCCTATGTTGGTGTCTTGTTCAAAGTATTGGGATTACCTACAGGTGGCAGAAACAACAATTTGCTTTTGTCCTGAGCAAGTTGTTTCCTCCTTCTCTTTAGTCTGTTCCATTTCAGTTTGCTCTTGTGTATTGTGATGCTTGTCAATCCAACAGTCCAGCATGTTCTGAATTAATTGTAAAATGGAACTGGGACTGTTACAGAGAACAAGAGATGGCTGAGTCTTACTATGTTTAGTGAGGCTGTTTAATTCATGGTTATTTCAAAAATGAGAATCATGTGTACATATTGCATTTCAAATACCTTGTAACCCTGAAGGACTGAAAGTTCCTAAAGGAGCAAGATATCCGTAATTTCACTGTCCCTCTAACTGTCAATGACTCCCCAATACATTTTTGAAACTGCTGGGCCAAATCCAATAGTATGAAGATCTTGAACACAGTACGGTTTCTAGGAATTTGAAGAAAACCAAAGTGAGGTACAATATTGTCTCCACTAAGAAAAAGCTACAGCGCAATTGTGAGGGTTATCTGCCCTGTGTGTCCTGGCAGCTTGCTGATTAATGCAGCCCTGCACTGGAACCAGCACTTGCCTTGTAGTTAAGGGGCACAGAAGATGCCTCAGCACTGTGAAGGGGATGAGAATGGAAGCCATGGCAGTGGTGTGGGATGGGGACAGAAAACGGACGTGTTGTCATGAATTCAGCTTAGTGGAACATCACAATCAGTGAGGGATTGTTTCTTGCAGTCACCTCTTAAATGGGATTTGTCCTGTTTAATGTCAGAAAGCTGTTTCCATTTGAGAAGATGGTGATGGTTTGAATGCTGGTTTTCATGGCATTGCCACTGTGAAATGGACCAGATATAAGATTGTCTGTGGGACCATTCCATGTTGCCTGGGGTGACAGAGGAGCAGTCATTGCATTAGCTTGAAAAATCTGGTAAATATGTGCATATGTGGCAGCTGCTTATGACTACGAGCTGTAGCTGCTGTGTCAGTGTGGACTGTGATCCCAACACCGGAGTCCATCACTTCCAGCACAACTGTTGCCATTCATGCGAGTGTGCAACTCACTCTCGATTTCTGTTGCATTAGATTTTGATTATTAGATATCATCAATTTCAGCACTAGCAACAAATTCTGAGCAGGAAAGGTCATTGTTTGCTCCTGGGTCACTTTTTAGATACTTCCAAAAATTCCATTTGCAAAGGCTGACTCCTATTGTAGGAGCGATGCCATTCCTTGTCCTGAAATGACAGGGAAATCCCAGTAGCGGCTTGTCCGTTGCATCTCTTCAATCTTGTTTCATGTCATTGCCAAAGTTGTAAAATGTATTTAGCAGGATCCCATAAATAATTGCAATCTGAGAATGGAATTACGATGGAAACTACCTGTTTAGTTAGCCAGATCGTATAACTGCAATACTATGCGTTACCAGGAAGGGCTTACTCCAAGTTGCTTGCAAGGTCACTGTTTAGAACCTCCTTGAAACCTGGAGGAAGCCTAATTTGTGAAATGTTATGGATTTCTTTATGTAATAGTTCTAAGAAGCCTTGCCCCCAGTGACCTAATTATGTCACCTGCATGCTGCACAACTTCGTACTCAAGCAAGACTGCCACAAGGCATGTGAGCTTTGTAGTGAAATATTTTTGTAAAATGGATTTCATCTTTTCTTCCTTCTCTCCCCCACCCAGTACCAGCTGCTGAGTTCAACATTTTACGTGAGGTTGGAAGCTCCACTGACTCTTGGTTTGTGTTTGTGTTTTTGTTTTTTTCCTTTCCAAAAGGCCAAAGATGCAATGATAAAACTCATTTGTCTTTTTAATCTTTACTTTGTAATTAGAGCTAAGAGAGGCTGGAAAGAGATGCCAGGCAAGTAAGCTCTTTTGCTTTAAAATCTCTCCAGGCACATAACTGAGTCTTGGGAGAGCTTTAAAGAAAAGAAGTAATGAAAATCCTGCAGAAAACTAAAGATAAGCCAACAAAACTGAGACTTAAGTGTGCTATTTTTATTCAGGACTGGGGGTAAAAAAGACTCTGGTACCTCCCGGGTTCATTCTCAGATAAAACGTTTGAATCACTAATTATTTTTAAACAGATGAGCTTCGCTCTTTGTTTCTGCCCCACTGATTTCCCCAGTACTGAGATTTTTAGGTAATTGAAGATGATGTTGATCTTATTTGGAGGTTTTGGAATCCTTTTACTTCAACTTTGTTTGAAAATCAGGTGGTTTTTTTTTACTCTGAGATCAGTAATTTTCATGAAGTTTTGTTTTTCTGGAAGGCGAAGCACCAAAACACAACCCCCGGCTTATTTAAATGTTAGAAATCCATTAGCTGTAGAATTTAGGCACCTAGATATCAGGAAATGTTTGAAAAGAACATCCCTTTCAGTTAGGCAGAGCACCCAGAAACAAAGGACAGACATCCTTACTTATAACCATAAGGGAGGTTATGGTGGTGGTGAGAGAAACTGAATGGCAAAGGGCTGAGGCCCCAGTGATGGCTTCTTGAGAAGCTGAAAGAATGGTGTTTATATCATACCTTTGGGCAGGATTCTGCAATTTTACGTCAGTAGATTTCCAGTGGTAGAGCAATGCAGAGCTGCATTTGTGCATGGATCTGCTGATAGGATTGCTCTAGCACAGCAGGTTCTTTGTTTCTAGGAAACACGTATGCAAAATCTCCATTCTTCGTTCCCTTCTGAATGCATCTAATGCCATCAGTGCAGCGAACACCAACCTCCTGTTGCCAGCTGATCCTCTGAGAGTCCCATGACTTCTGCTCTCAGTCGTTTTTTCCTTAGTCTTTAACAACATTTGCTGTATAAATACTAGCTTGTAGAATCAAAATGGTGACTCTGAACATTGCTCTGAAATAGTCAGGTCTTGCAGAACTAAACCACATTTTTTGTTGGCACATCGTGCTGCACATAAGACCTCTGTTTTTGCATTCCGTGTATGATAAGGAATGTAAGCCTCATCTTGTGCTTGCATTCCTGAGGACCAACGAAAACAAATGGTTTTAAACAAGATTTCTTTTGATAAACCAGACACTCAGTTAAAAATGAAGCTCAAGCCCTTTTTTTGCTTATGCTTCTAGTCTTTTTGAGGAAGAGATGTCCAGGTGAATAGACTGCACCTTAGCTAGTATTGCTTAAAACTGGATTATTCCCCACTCCCCTGGTGGGACCACGAATGGTTACCTTTCCCTCATTTCTCTCTTTTTGATTTGATGTGGGAGATTGCAAAAGTGGTTTTCTCCTCCTTTTGTTTAGTAACTATCCTTATTTTTTAAAGTGGTTTGACTTTTTCCATTGTTTTCAGTGGCTTAGGGAAGGCTTTTTTCTCCACTGTCTTAGCTGGAGGAAAAGGCTGCAGATCAGTGCGACATGTCATCCATGGTCTGAAGAGCGAGAAAGACAAATAGCACTTAAAATTTGTGAGCTGAATAGTAAATTATGGGGATTTTTATATTTCTAAAACTAAATTTTGGAAACCAGAAAAATAGCCCATTGTCAAGGATGTTGTCAACTGTGCACCTGACTTACATGGATCCATTTTTCCAGTGATGCCAACAAAGCCACTGGTCCGACTTCTTTATTACCTGTGCCTTTATGCAGTCGCTGCCCTGGTATAAACGCTGTCATTTGGACGCTAGCAAGCAGCTGTAAACCTCTGTTCCTTATTGCTCCCCTGTAACTTTGTGCTATGATGCAGCTCAGCATGCAGATTTTTGAGTAAGGAGAGGCAATAGTTTTCAACATAAACAAGTCTGCTGGGTCACATTAACCTCCTTCAGTCTCTGTGTTAAATAATTAAAATAAACTAGGTAGTGTTTAACTATACTTATTTAGAGACTTACTGGAGGAGCTTATTAGTTCAATATCCTAACTCAGTGTCTCAAACCTTTCTGAGCTCCAGGATCCCTTATTAAATATTTAGTGCATATTGCTGAAAAAGTCAAGATTTGCTTTGTTTTTTAGAGGTAATTGCTATTCTCAAAATTCTTTTAGCCTTCAAAAAAATGGCCGTTTATGAATTATGTTTTTCTCAAGTTGCCATTCCTCACCACCAAGGGGTATTTTTCATTTGCACTGATTTAATAGCACCCCAGGAATTAATACTTGCAGAAGGCTCTGCCATGCATCCTTCCTGTATTCTATAGAACCACCTCAAATACCTTTTAAGCAATTTGTTTGACAGCAGCTCCTTTGGATAGAAAGAAGATGCATGTCAGCTGCTGACTGTGGCTTGGAGACGCCAATATTTCTCCCCTTCTGTTTCCAAAGCTGTCAAAACGAAATTAGTTAATTGGCGAGTATTTTTGTGTAGTTGCTGTGGGATAGTAATTATTGGTGACAAGGGCTGCTGGCTGTGCACTAACACAGTACAGCAAACCCTAGAATTTCAAAAGATAAGGCATTATCCTGCACTTCTATTATGACTAGTCATTTTGCCATAGTCTGACTTGCTATAAATTCAGACCTCCAAGTTCAAAGTCTTCTTGCCAGGAGAGAGGAGCTTTTGCTTTGTACGCAATGGAGTTTTATAAGACTTGCCATACAGCTGAGCAAAGGCAGCTCAGTGGATTACAATAGCATCAGTGGTATCTCTTGTCTCTAGGGTAATGAGTCATGAGCAAAGCAAAGACCTCCAGGAAGGGATTTTGTTTCTGTGGAGTCTCTATCAGATGATACCATACAGTAAACAAATAACAAATTGTTTCACTGAGTCCATTCTCATTTTGCCTAATTGCCTGTCTTGGTTCAGTACTGATGAAGATAAGGCGTAAGCCACATTGTATTTACTTTTACACCCAAGGACTGATTGCTTGCTAAAAGAACCTGGACTATGTATTTTTTCTCTGCCTGAAGGTGAAAACTGCTCACTCCTTGCTACAGGCTTTATAAAAACTTTATTTCAGGACTTTCTGTGTTGTTCCACATTCTGAGGTGGCAGGTGCAAGGAGGAGTCCCTGTTCAGCTTCACTAAAAGCTTTGTAGTGTGAAGGGCAAGGCGTTTACAGAATCCTGCAAAGAAAGATGCTTTCTACTTCCAACAGGAAGCCTCCATAAATGGTCTGTGTGCCTTAAAACATAAACTATCTAATAATGCACCTCTATCCAAATGCTTAAAGTGACTTCAAAAAAAACCAACAAAGGATAATATGTTGGAGTGGAGACATGTCGAATTTCTCATACAGGCTCTGTTCATCCCAGGAATTGCAGTCATTTCCCATCTGAAACGTACCTGTTCTTTAAGCAGCAAAACATGATCAGTCCTAACACTGTTCTCACTAATAGGAGGAAGGACATGTGAGAAATAATTTTTAAAAAGGTAGTCCCAATTTTGACAAGACTGTATCTTTGACAAGATACAAATAAGTTTGCCTTTTTCTTTTTTTTTCATTGTAGTATTTTCATGCCTCCTGGGGTCCAGATTAACAGACTTTTCCTCCTCTTTGTTGGATTTTTTTACTGAAATTTGATTGACATGTAAAATGTTCATTTAAAAAAAAAATCCCTCTGGTTTAAACTGAAAGGAACACTAAAATAATTAGAAATCTATTCTCTCTTACGTGTTTTCAGTTGTTTTTTTTTTTTTAACAATGTATTACCCAAATTCCTGATAATATTTCAATGATTTTAAATGAATAAATAAAGGAGAAACAAGTTTTCAAGAGGCTGCACCTTTAAATTTCAGAGTGCAAAACACATTCCTGCAGGAGATAAAGGATGCTGGTTTTTTCTAGTCCGTTGAAAGTAGCTGTCAAGTTTGTTGCCAAATAACATGTCTGACTTCATGTCTAATAGTTAGCAAAATTTAATGAGTACAAACTGAAAAATGCGATAGTTCACAGTAGGAGAGTAGCTGAGTTCTTTTGACACACCCCGTTGTTCATTTTATTGTGAAAGATACCTATAGGTGGCCACTCAGTGCTCAATGCCTCGCCTGTGTTACAGAATGAATGTGAGGCCAGGGCACCTTGGAAACGCATCCACCCCAGCTCACAGTCTGAATAATTTCCAGAGGAGGGAAAAAGGGCATCTTTTGTAGCTGACAAGAGGGTGTTGGTGGTCTGAGAGTTTTACTATTGATATTTAAGGTGCTTGGTATTTAAGATACTTATACCTAATGCCAAGAAAGAGAGTTAAATTTATACTAAATACAGCAATTCAGTCCTTCAGGTGCCTAACTGTTGCAGTCGGTTAGGAAGCCGTGCTTGAAAACCTCTCCAAGCTTTTCTGCTAGGAATCAGCTGCCAGCTGGGATCACCAAAATGCTGTGCTGTGTCCCAAGTGGGTTCTGTGGAGAGACAGCAGAGAAGTCCTTGTGACAACTATCACACTTTTTCCACCCTTGGCCAGCGCAGAACACGTGGCTCAGGGACTCTCTTTGTGGATGTGAGCTTGCTTGGGATTGCCATGGTACTTGAAGGAACCACGTTTGCCTACACCATTGTGATTGTTCGGTTGTTCAGGTCTTGTCCTTAGAATGTGTTAGAGTTAAAAGAGTCCCTGAGGAAAAGGTGATGCTGAAGTGTGTTATTTAGCCACTCCATGTAAGTGCTGGGAACAGATGTATGTTCTGGTGCTTCCCTGCTTTTTTAGTGGACTTGTGTGGCAAATTTCCTTCAGTAAAAATAGGATATTTTAAGTGAAATGTCAAGTGTTCTTGAAGGCCATATCCAAAGGTCTAAGTTTCTCTGGTGCTGTGCCTTGTAAACCAACACTTGGTGTAGCTTGGAGTTAGGGATACCCTATACATCACCAGATTAACTTTTAAACATGTTGACTATCAAGTTTGCTATGTAGTTTCAAGTTGTTGTGATTAGAGATAGATTATTAGTTTTCAGCTTCTCAGAGCACAGAATACTTGGAACTTGATAGTAGAAAACCTGCTTTCCTGCTTATAAGTGAACTCTTTTGCAGTTATGTTGTTGAAGACAGATACCTTCTCAGCTAAGGCCACTTCTAAAGTGTACATATTTATGATAACCTTAGGCCATCTGCCACCAATTTCAGAATGAATAAAAATATTCATCCTAGATGCAGCCTTCCTTATCACAGCCAGTGATTTACGACAGAATGGATGTTTTACTGTATTTTATCATTTTAAACCCAATAACAATTTTGTACTCATACTAGAATATTTTACATCTTCCTCCTCTTTTGCCTCTCCATTAACCTTTGCCCAAAAATAAAAGGAAATTTTACCTTAACTACTGAACAGCTGTTTTTACATTCTCAGAAACAACTTCTTGCAGACTTCAGTCAAAATTTCCTCTTATTTTATATGTAATACATAAGTAAAATGTAAATGACTTGGTTAGAACTATTTAAACAGGAAGCTTGGAGGCACTAAATCACATAGAAAGTGAGAAAAAGCCTTTTGAAAAGCCATTTCTTTGTAACCATTTTTATGATGAATAATGTCATGCCTGTTGACTAAAAGTTTGTTATATTTTTAAAAACAAAACTCAGATTTTTATTAATGCAAAAATGTAGTTTTTCTTATATTGCAAAATTCAGACTATTTCACTAAAAAGTTACAGTGTGGCACTTAAGCGTGTGAATGATTTTCCTTAAACGTTCTGTTTGCCAAGGAAGACTTAAACTGGACTAGCTAGAACTGTCAGTTTGAAGACAATTGAGTTCTCTTCATGGAAGTGGTAGTGCAGAAACAAGTGTGTTAATTATATTGCTTAATCTCAAATGGTTGGGTCTGCATGCTCCAAAGGTGTATTGTCACTATAAAGATAGTCTTGTAATTTTTTGTGCTCAAAAGAGGCACTTGTAAATAATTACAAGATGCAATCACCTGAGAACAGGAAGCCTCAATGGATTAGTAATGAGATACAGAGCCTTTCACCTCAAGGTCATTGTTTCTAATCCAGATCTGCTTGGTAGCCTGTGGAAGTGCCATCAGACAGGTGGTTAATGTGAAATTAGTTGGAGATCTCAGGGTTGTTAGGAAGTTCATGGCCACCTAAGAAAAATTGCTGTGGCTGTGGTTTTCTTTTTGACTGTGTCCTTCTCTCCGTCTACACAGGAGACGGAGTTTTTGCTGTTTTCTTGTATTGAGTCAACTGGGTAAGAGAATTGTGATTCTGGCCAGTTTAGCTGCTGCTGAGAAGTACCTGCTGGGCAGCGAGGCAGCAGAGTGGTTCATGTTCAAGGGGGAGGCTGTTTGAACAGCGTGAGGGAGACATTCCAACCACACACAGTTTCCCGGGAAGCTCTGAAAATAACAGAAGTTGAAGGGATGTGAATGGAGAACTCTTTCTCCACGGCCAATCCAGCCAGTGTGCAAGTGTGTTGTATAGACTATGAAGGACTTCGCTGCTCATTATTGACAGTAGCACTGAGGCAGTTGTCTCTGACTCCTACTGTTGTGATTCACCACACGATTAAACTGCCCTTTTCTTGGGTTCTCAGGACCTTCAAGCAAAGGGTCTTGCAGAGGAATCTGCTCTGCAGAACAGCTATCACGGGCAATGCCTGTTGGCCCTTCCCACCTTGTTTCTGGTGGGAGACTGAGCTAAAGGAAGTATCAGAAGAACTGCGGGTTTGTGACGTTAGTTATCATTCTGACAATTTATCTTGCAAGAGAGCCAAGGCATCTTCTGATATCGAGAAAAACCAACCACATGAGCAGAAAATGTTTTCTAATGAGGTAAAGTCAACACAGATTTAAAGGTAAAAAAAGTTAGCAGTATAACCATTGATTTGAATTTTCGGGGGAGAATTTGATCAGAAGAAACATTTTAAAAGTTTCTCGGTACACATTGTAAGAGGAAAAACTTAACTGTTTTAATTAAAGTACCATCTTTGTGGAAAGATAGTGGAACTAATGACAACTCTACCAGGTCACCTTTCGTCTTATTCAGACAGGGGAGATGGTGGAGCATTGCTGTTGAAGTCGATGGCTCTTGGGGGAGTCTCACCAGCACTGTGTAAGTTAATGGCATGCCCTCTCCTGCCACCTATGGCTGCTCCATTATCCTTGAAAGCAGCCACTGAATTTGCAGAGTTTTAACAGGAACATCTGCTTCTCTCCCCTGGTTGTTTCCTTCACATCTGCAGTGGTTGTGACAGGGCATGTGCTCTTCTTCATTTACTCTCATTGCTCTGACCTTTCCTGTGGCTCAGTTTTATGCTCTGCCTCCTTAATGACTGTTCTAATTCATCTCTGTGTTTGCTGATAGTCTCATTAGGGCCAAGGGAAAATTCAAGAGGTGAGGAAGCCTGTTGTTTTCTGATAAGAATAAAAGTTTGTCAAATCTGACAAGCTAGCTGGGATACTTTAAAAAGACCATTTCACTACATTGTTTCTGTAACTTGCCCAATTGTGACAAGTGTTCCTGCTAAAAAGGGCAGCCCCACTCTTCTGTAGTGAATGTGCTACACCTTCTTTTCTGTCTGACCTTTTTTTTGACCAAGATCTAGAAAGATAGCCAGGTGTCTTCCTGCTATTTAAATATTTCATTTCCATTGATTTCAAATAAATTTCATTGCCATCATAAGAACTGGACACTACAGGCCATTGGAAATCCGAGACTTCCCCTTCAATTCTACCTCCTTTGAGCCTCTGATCCAAATATGCTTTGTCAAGTGTCCTGCGACTAAGCCAGTGACTGTCTTGGTACCTATGGGTGTGGGAAAGTGCTGTTATTGCAGCTGCTGCATCACAAAATAAATGGGTTCAGTTATCAAGGAGCAAATTTCTATCTCACGGTAGAAAAAACCCTTCCAAACCCAATAATCTTTAAGATTCAAGAGCCTTCTTAATCCTTTGAGTGATGACAGTGAGACTTGAATATGATTCAAGGACTAAACTGACGAACTTTCTTCCAGAGATGTAGTTTCTTTCTGTCAAAGCAAAGACATGGTGTGGAGGGAAACTTCTGATGTTACTCTCCAGTCTGCTCCTGTTGTACAAGTTACAGGATACAGTGGCTTCTATGCCATTTTAAAGTTTTATTTTAATTTTTCACTTTAAGCTTGATGGCTTAATTAAAATTGAGCATCTACCTAATCATTGTAAAGGACTGTCCATTTTAGTGAGTTTGCAAGAAGAACTGAGTTCTTGGATGCTTGGAAGGGAATCTGTGGAACAAGGAAAGAATTTCTTAACATCTAGCTCCTCCATTTTGGAGAATGGTCTGTTAACAGTGTATTTTTACTGATTCTTATGATACCCTTTTCGTAGCAACTCTCATTATTAGCCTGCTGAAACATCGTCATTGTTGCAAGTTGCTAAATGACAAAAGTCAAATTTGGATAGAACAAGCAGTATACTGACTGCAAAAAGGCATTTGCTGCAGATGATTGTGGGGTTAATAATAAAAATAACAGGTAGGAAATACGGTGGAAGATCAGTAGAGGATTTGTGTTGTGGCAGCACCCGTGTTTGTGTGCACCTAGTGATTGAGCACTCTCTCCAGATTTGTCTCTCCAAATAGCACTTCTCTGGGATTTTCTTGGGTTACATCCTGCAACCGAGATGTCAAAACTTGAGATTTGCACCTTTATTCTTAGGCAAAGCAGATAAAAAGTTAAAGCTGAGAGGCTCAAGGGATCTGCAGAACCTTGAAAAGAAAAGAAGTATTAATGGTGAAGTTTTGAAAAAGAGTTATCAGCATGAAATAGGAAATGTGCAGACTCTCAAAACTACTGAATTCTGACTCTTTAAATTATTATTTTGTTGTAAGCAGTGTAAGTCAGAGTCATGAGTTATAATGTGGCCCTATGGGAAAATTGTTATCAGAATCTGATTCTAATTTTATTTGACAGTAACTATAATTTATGTTGTTGTCTCTTTCACTGTTACGGTGTAGCATAAAATGGTGGGCACTCTGCAGGGATTTTTTTTCTATGTAAGAAAAAGAAATCGTTCAATAATACTGACAAAAAAAAGTCTGTTGGTATTCTGGAAACGAGACTTATGATTTGCACTTACAGCTATAATAGTTAAAATACCTTAAGTTCAATTAGCTGTTCAGCCAGGTTGGATACAGTCTGCACATGCTGAAACCATTTAGAAGTCCTAATGCCACTCAGAATTAAAAATGCATTTGTGCAATTTAGTTTTATGACCTGTTATTGCTTAACTGGCAGCTGGATCTTACACTTGGACTGCTGTGATGCTTTCTTTGTCCATTGCACCGGAATAAACCCAAGATAACCATTACAGCTACATAAAACCTGATATAAAATGAGGCAAACTGAAAATAATTAATCGGTGGTGATCAAGACATAGGGGCCTTTCCAGAGATTAAAGACCAGCTGAGAAGCTGATGGCCCGGTGCCCAGTGCATTAACTGATCTGATTGCTTGTAGCGTTTCTCAAAATTCCATTTGCCTGATTTGCCTATCTCATGAAAATTTCATCTCAATTCAGCAATGAAATGTATCATTCAAATTCACAGTCTTATCCACTGGTCCGTGGTTTGAGGTAAAGTCAACACAGATTGTTTGTTTTTTGGGGGGGTTGTTGTTTTTTTGTTTGGTTGGTTTTGTTCTTGTTTTGTTTTGTTTTTTTTTCCAAAAGACAGTTCTTCTAGTAGCAACAAATACTGCTGCATGATCTTAATAAACACAGAGCAATTAATGGAGATTCACTACCAAAGTTGGTCTTTTGAAATAAGACTGTCAAACAGGGACAACTAGAAAAGCTTTCATAAACTACGCTGTTTAATAGCAACAGTTATGGCTGGACCCTTTTTGAGCAGATTCTCAAATGAGGGTTAACTAATGGATAATTATCCATTTGCCTACCTTTAGCTGCTAAATTCAGGCACCGTCTTGTTACTTCAGAGTCCCGTGAAAGTCATTTCATTAAAGGAGGGAAGCACATCTTTGCATTTAAAAAATAAAAAACAGAGAAACAGAAGTTCTTTGTACCTTGTAAATTTGAGCTGTTTTGAGCACTGAAATGGAGCAGGGTACGCGTTCCCTTGGTTGCCCTCCTCAGTTCTACCCATTATACTTGGACATGAGCATAAAGATTCAGTTTTCACTTGAAACGAAGAAAATGCTTCTTTCCCAGACTTCCACTTCGTTTTCTGGCAACTGCCATTTGCTTAAGCTGTAGAGCTTGATGACTAAGCTGACAATTGCTTTTCCATATCCTCTAAAGAAACTTCATTCTTGTCTGATGAATGACCTCGAACTGGGTTAAAAACACCTAGATTATAAACATTTGTTTTACACAGCTAAGCCCCAAATGGTCATTTGATATTTCGGTTGATGGAGGAATGCTTGGAAGGACACAAGTTTTTCTTTCCTAAAGTTTGGGATAAATATTAAAGGCACTTCTGGTGTGCTAGGAATGAGAAGTAATAAACTGTACGAGTACAGTGCTGAATTTGGGAATGGTGAGCAGCTGCAAACAGCAGCGGCGTGCTGGGGACAGTGAGTTTACTTTGGCTTACCTGGGCTCTGGTGATTGCCAGGGCTGCACTGGTGATGTTTTGGTTCTGCCATCAATGAAGAGCTGGTTACGGATGTGGATGGGATGATCCTTCCCAGTTTGCAGTCCCAGATACGATACTTTTACTTTCCTATGGTGAGAGCAACCTTATTTTTAGAGGTCATCAGCCCTCACAATTGGGGCAGAAAATTTAATTTTTCTTACAAACTGGTGAATAACCAGAAGCCTGACCTATACAGATGTGTGTGTACCTGCTTTCTCCAGGCAAGCAGAAATCTCACTAGGGAACTAGCTTCATTCTTTTTCCCTTTCTGTTATGATAAATTTGTGAAGGAAAGAACAAATGAGAGGAAAAGAGTGGCCTGCATGTAATAGTGAGAGTGAATGTTAATGGGACATGTGGGAAATACTTCTATATTACAGAGCACAATGCTGCTCATTTGCCACATGATATGATGGAAAACCAAATCTTTCCCTTGTATTTTCTTCTCTGCCTCACCTAAAATAGCCACATAGTAGAACGTTTCCCACAGGAAATGATTAGCGCTACTTTACTCCAAGGTACTTTATGAAGTTTTATGCTCTTAGATTTCATCCGTACAAGTGATGTGTGTGCTTGAACCGGGATGAATATCACTGCTTGGCAGAAAGGCAGTCCTTATTGATTAACTTCAGCGTAGCACCTCAGCAGGTAGGGAGGCTCAGGTTTTAATTTGTTTTTGCTTCCAGGTCACTCTTCATCCACCTTTTCATTTGCAGCAACTTTTCCATCCTACCTCCCCCATTTACAGCACTTACTATTGTCTTGGCTATTTTGATTTATCGACCACTCAAATTTAATGCTTCGTTCCTTGGAGAAGTCTCGGTGCTCGTGTCTGATCTAGGGTCACCTATGCTACTTATTTCTGGGAACTTTAATCTCCATATGGATGTGACCTGTGACACTGGCCAAAGAATTCACTGTATTACATGATTCACTCCGGCTGTGTCAGCATGTTCTTCCACCTGCACTGAAAGGTTATTCTTTTGATTTCATTAACTTTTTGGGTCTCATTTTCAGGATTTGAGGTCACTCACCTTTTTTTTTTCAAACACACATCTAGATTTACTGTACCCCTAAGGTTCCTCTCGAATTACTTGCTTGTTTTGAGAGTTGTTGTTTTCTTCGAGTGTCGCTTCACACCCAAAACAAGTTAAAGTGGTTCAGTGCTGGTTCCTTGGTTATCCAGTTAAAATGCTCATTGTGATTTTTTGCACACGCCATACTGCTGCCTTCCACAACTGGTGAAGCTGAGATGTTGTGATTGGAACCAAGCCTGTAACTTTATGGGCTGTGACAACTTCTTTGGTTGGAAACCTGCACATTTTGTGAGCAGCAACATCAGTTCCTTCATCTGAGTGATCATTATGTTTTTGTGTTCCAGCTTTGTTACTGATGTTAGCTCTATCAATCACAATACCACTAGGTATTTGAGGAATGTGAGAGTAGTGGACAGCAAACTGGATTCCTCGCTCCCTTTTTTGTGTGTGTGCTCCATCTTACTTTGCCTGTTGTCATGGGCAGGTTTATGGGAAGCTATTTTTTGTCTATTTTGAATTTGCCTTTTGTGGCAGTTCTGGATTATGTCTGAACAGTCCCCTACTGCCAACAAATGAAAAGGTGAAACTGGACTGAATTGTGTATGCAGAGACAATTCGCGAGAGTATATGTATATAAATATTGTAGATCCTTCAGGAAGGAGAGCATCTAAGTCAAGACCTTTTGACATGAATCTGAAATTATTATGAAAAAAATCAATGGGTGATGGAATGGTAGTAGAGAAAAGCTCTGGTGAAATTTGCAGCCTAGAAGCTGGTGTGTTAGTTTTACATTCCAAGTGACTTTTAGCTGCTTCTCCTGAAAAGAGCTGTCATCTTTAGGAATCACCTTTCTCCCCTTTCTCCCCAAAAAACACCCCATGAGCTGGAGATGTTCTCATAAATATGGTTGATAAAAAATGCGGAAAATAGCGAATGTTATTTCCTTTAATATATGTATTTTTCTATGAATATTTGCCTCTTGGTGTGTGCTTCTGTGTGTTCATATATTTGTAAGCAAAAGACAGTGTGAGCTGAAGGTGGAACAGATGAAGTGGCAACAAGCTTTTTATAATGCTTTCCTCTTCCAAACAGCATCAGTGTTGACTTCTAAACTTGTTTCTCTTACTCTTGTCTGCAATATTAGGTTCCATAACTATTCATCTCTCTATTGACAGACCCTTTAAATAAATGATGCAGTTGATTTTGTGCAGGCCAAGCTTGCTGGTTTTGAGGCTTACTGAAGAATGTGCTGAGCCAGGGCCACATTGTCCCACTGTCTAGTGGTGCTGTTCTCTGCAGTACTAGTTGCTTTCTTCATCAAAGAGAGCAGCTTATGAATCAGAGATAAAAACTCCTCTTAAATGTGTCTTTTCCATATGTTTCTTAGCTAAGAAATTAGAAAAAGAGGAGGTTATTCAGGATTTCTGATAAAGGCATGCTGCCTGCATGTATATTGCATGGAAAGAGTACTCCTTGAAGTGATTAGAATTAGTCACAGATATGAAATGGATGTGAACAGAATAGGCTAGCAACCTTCTGAACGCCGCCTTCTTTCTTTGATATTTTCCTTGTAGTTTTGAAGCACATCACTATGATGTCTGATATTTTATTAACAACAATTGTATTTCTCTCTTTTCATTTGAGGATTTCAAAGAGTTTTAGAAGCATTAATTGCATATCTGCCCCCTGACTTCTATGAAGAAAGTGAAAATAAGGTCTTGTCAAATATGTTAGTTGAAAAAATGTATTAAATTGAGAATAAACAGTTCAGTCAGCTCTACTCACAACACTTGTGCTGGCTTGTAATGTGCAAACCTAATAACTTTCTAGTTTGTACTTGTTCTTCGGAGATGATGTCTGCCTTCTCTGAAAACTGTAAGGGCTGCCTAACTTTACCATCCTCTGGGCTGGAAAGCCCACAGGTAACAAAAGAATGGTCACAGACCCTTCATGTAGCCAGTCCATGAGGCCATTAGGAGATATTCTGGCTGTGGGCACCTGAAGGTTGTTGTTATCTGTACGTCTTGTTACGAAAGGCAGCAAAATATGTAGCAGGGTAGGTCCTGGAGGTTGTTTCCATTAGCAAGCCCTTTCCTCGTAGGTCTGTACCCTGTATGGAGAGACAGGGAAAGTGTCCTTAGTGAACCTGAATAGCATTAGTATTTCTAGGGAAGCTAGGCTGTAAAGAAATGGGGATCTGGAGAGCAACACAAACGCCAAACTCCTGATCAGAGGTGGCACAGAGACCCATTGTTTTCAACATTCACTCTCTGTCCCCCACAGTGCTGGGCTGGTAGACGTCCCCTCTTCAGCATGCGGGAGGTGTTCTGCCACAGGAACCTTTCTCTGCTACTGTTCCTGATAAAATGTCTCTCTCCTTGGAGAGTTTTCTTATTTAAACGTGAAGATGTAACTGAATTTTAACTGCAAATATTGACAGCCCTTAGGCTGCAGATCTGAATAGGCTCACAGGTGAAGAGCTATGAATTTATGGGCTTTTTAGAAGTGAGCCCAAAGGGGCTTTGCTCTCCAGAGCCTGGCTTTCTCCCTATCTCTCATTGCATTTCTCCCTGAAATGGCTCTCCTGATGTGTCTGACATAGAATTCACTTACTGTGATCCTCACACCTTAGAAATTCTTCAGTCCCTGCTCTCCTAATGGCTTGATTTCCTGAGAATCTCTTGACTATAAAGTATTTTAAGGCTGTTAGTGAGGTTTTTCTATCATTATGCTCTCAGCTCTACCTTAAATGTACTT
Organism: Pampusana beccarii; assembly: GCA_013399365.1. NCBI lineage: Eukaryota > Metazoa > Chordata > Aves > Columbiformes > Columbidae > Pampusana > Pampusana beccarii. Next base: position 1,918 of record VWYH01008138.1, on the reverse strand, counting down.
TAAACTTGAGATGAAGGTTTATTTGGTGCAAGATGGAGATTAAAATGTGCAGGAAAGTATTGTTATATTCTTTATTTTTGCTACTTTTGAGCCCCTGAATATAGATACAACAGGTTTCGGTAGATCTAGGAAAAGAAGAGACTGAGTTGATGGTTAGTTTTTGAGATATTCTGTGAGTTTTCTTAAATCTGGAAGCCACTCTGCAAACTGAGTGCTTGTCCTCTAGATTGCTGAACACTGACAAAAACGAGATAGAAAGTGAGCGTGTTAACATTTAACATTTGTTCAGCACCTGTTCACAGACGTGTCTGAATATTAAGAAGAAATGCGTATGGTGTTCAACAGAATAAGAAGTGTTAAGATGTGCGTGAACAAGCGGGAGGAAATATAGATGTGACTACATAGGAGGAGAAAGACTATTACAAGGGCAATCCAATTAATGCAAATGATGCATGCAGATGGCTCTGGCTTTTTAGTACCTCTCACTGTTCAACTCCGTAAGAGCTGTGCACGAGGGATGGGAGGAGAGCGCTGTCTGCCTTCACATGGCAGCAACACTTTCCAGCCTTAGTGTCCTACCCCTATCAGCAGATGGAGATGGGACATCTCCTCTTACCTGCCTGTGTAGCTGCAGAGCATGAGTAAGTGTACAGTAAAATAGCTACTAAATCAGAGGATGCATTCATGAGGTGACTTAATTTTGCCTTCTGCAAACATCTGTGTGCCTGTTGACTTCTGGCGCTTCAGGGGAGCAGTGTCACTGCTTTAGAATTCAAACAAGATAATTGAAAGTCGCCCCGGGTTTTTTGGGCTGCATGCTCAGGGCCAACCTGTTTGATTTATTTTGGTATTGACTTAACAAGACTGTTCACCTAAAGAAAACAGGATTTGAGCTGGAAAATAGACATTCTTTCAGCTACATATTGATCGTCGGAGCTGGATCTAGTCCATCCTTATGATGTACCTTCTGCAAAAATGGCTTCTACTCTTGTCTTGGCATCTGATGTCTGGTGAATAATGACTTTAATTAAAAAGAAGACCTGCCTGCTTGGTCTTTCATATGAGATACACAGCAAACTCAAGTATGTGGCCTGAGCAGATCCAAAATTTTTGCTTTTTCTTCCCTCCCTTATAAAATTTTCTTCCCAGTGCAGACTGTGACCTGGCTCTCCTGAATTTTGTTGTTGACTCCAGCGAATGCAGGACCACCAGTGTAAGCACTGTAGGAAACCAATGGAAAATTTCCCTGTTTACTCAAAGGTTTTGACTTGAGCTGTAGATCTAATAAATCAACATACTCTCTTAATATAACAACCTCATTTTACAAAATCTTTTCAGTCAGAACCCCTGGCCATCTGCTTATTATCCCCAAACATTGTCATGAGAGGTGTAGAAAAATACTTTGGAATGAAGTGGCATGGCCAATTTAATTTGCCTATTTGTGTATTTGTTTTCTATATTGACTAACAGAGAAGCTACTGGCATACAAGTTGGTAGCTGTTTTCATTTTTTCATGTTTATTATGATATGGGTATTAGGTACTCACATGAAAATTCACAATCTGCCAATAAACTTATTACAGTAGCTATGTAAGATACTTTTATGCTGTCTTGAACATTTTTCCAACTTTCTGTAAAATACATTATGCATTTTTCTGTTGTGGCATATTTTGCTTAAAAGTACAGTGCAGCTTTTTCATCAGAAAAAAAACCCAAACCACCTTTCTGTATTTAATTTCTCTTTACATATTGAGTGCACAAATATAAGACTAAATTTCCTTTCCAGGATTGCATATACATAATTTCTTGTCCATTGAGGCTGTTGTGAGTAAAAATTTGGCAACAAAAGTCAGGCAGCCTTTTAGCTGTGCTTGAAATACTCATGAAACCAAATCACACAGAGTAAAAGAACATTGCCA